>JAUMHI010000063.1:17795657-17866164 GCA_032359435.1 Enteromius unitaeniatus
CCCTGCCCCTAAACCTACCATCTGTCAATAAAACACAAGATATAGCAGGCAGATACAACCACCGTCATCATTTATTTCAAAAATATTAATATTCCCAGTCTTTGAGGCAAAACGATTGTTTTGTGAGAGGAATAGACGTGGTCCCTGTGTGTGATTTCAAAAAATGCCACTACAAAAATCCTTACGTCAACTTTGGTCGTGAAAAAAAGTTTCTTGACCAAGCGTCAAAATGTGACAAGGGTTGTGTGCAGACAATAATCTCACTGCATTATTACAATTAATGACTAAAGTTAGGAAATGTAAACTGAGATTTCAAACTGACACACTACAGTAAAAGATAGAAATAACGTAGTGCAAACCGCTTTTTGTTGGTGACTTTTGCACTGTACTGCGTATATATATATACACAGCCTACATGCATACATGCAGTATATAAGAAATTTGTTTTTCTTCGATGAATGTAAATAAATGTATGAATTTTTGGATAATAAATAAACTCAACAGAGAACCGCACAACACTTAATTTAAAAGTGTAATTTAATTAAATAGAAAGTTATAAAAACACAAAAATAAACATTTATTTCCTCTACATGGTGTATTCTTGTTTTATTTCCCTCTACATTAAAACATATTTGTGCATAATTGCGACATCTCCGTAAAACGGCCGCATCTGTCCCACCAATAAGACTGAAAATATCTGCTCGATAAACTCAAGCACACAGCTGTACAAGCACATGCATACTTTCTCTGACGGAGACATAAAAACATACACGTGTCCGTGAAAGCGGCTTCACAGCAGAACAGGAAGGCCATTGAATAGGCTCAGATAAGCGTAAAATAATAATAGGAGACGCTGAAAATAGAGCAGCATGGAGGCAGTGAGTTGGGGCTCATCGCTTCCGGCGTGACTATTAACGACACCTGCTTTAGCGCCGGAAGGCCTGATTGTTATTCTTATAGGGTCATGCATTAATGCATATGCGCTCATTTACATACACGCCCCCCTCGCCGTGTGCATTCCCATATCTGACTGATTATTCCTTTTGCTGGCTATAATTCAAAAGCAGCATTATTCAAAATATCAAAAAACAGTTGATTATGGCACGCTGCAAATATGGCATCCATCACTGTGACATTTAAAGAAAGGCAAAAAGCAAAGATTGGTTATGTTTCCTCATCAATATGGAGATGCCGCGTTAATTTTTGAAAAGCCTTTGTTGGCTTTTATTGCTTTTATAGACGTGCTGCCGTCGCCCAGAGCCATGGATTCATCAAAGACAGATGCACAACGATGAGCTGGAGAAACGTTTCTGATGTTCTCATGACAGAAACATTCACTGTGGAACAACTTAAAGCACCAGGCCAAATATATAATACACCACGGCATGAATGTCAAATTCAGAATTCATCGGCTCCCAGTCAATTCATAAATGTAAATGAGAACTGAATTGGCTGTAATGAGCTGAATTGAATTGCTTTATAACACCAACACTGATATTGAACTGACTCGACTTCAGAAGAGATGCTTGACTGAATTTGTTTTAGAATGGATGAACGTTAACAAACTGAACTGGATATACATGCATATATCTATATATCTATATGTCGTATTTCTCTGTCTAAACAGTAATTATGTGAACATGTTTTGGTGAAAACTCATAATTTTGAAACAAATAGAAATGAATAGAATGACATTAAAGGGGTCATTGTGACACAAAAAGTCATTTATTAGATGAAAAGTCAAAATAATGCATAAATTCAAATAATGATATACTAGATTAAAACTGTCATAAGAGGAGAAGTGATGATATTAGAAGTTATGACTATTTATATAAAGAGTCAAAATTGATCCAAACTGACATCCAACTAAATTGAAATGGCAAAATATTATAATAATGATTATAATTCTATAATAAATCTAAGTTGAACATAAACATTTTTAATTGCCAAATTTATGACAGATGGACATAAAAATCAAGTTATATCAAAAATTATGATCTAAAAAATTATGAAAAAAAATTATGATGTATAATATTTTAAATATAACATTTTGTATATATAAACAAACCTTTTTTCTGATTTTACTTCGCATAAGTGTCTGCCAAATGCATAAATGTAAAGCTTATGCAATCCAAAATTTATTTTCTGATCTAAAATGTATTTTTTATCCAGAATCAAATGTATATTTCAACTCTTAAAATTAGAAACAAGTAAATAGATGGTTGAACATGGTTGAAGCTTTTATAATGTATTCTTTAAAAACACATGTGTTTAATAATGCAGTTTTTTAAGGGACAAAAGAACTGCAGACTGGTTGAGGACTTATAAATCATGAGGCATGTGTTCAGCTGAAAGTGTGTCACTGCTTGGAGACTGGGATCATTATTGCTGCAGCACTTTCTACAGGAACAAGATTTCTTCTCATCTTCATGAACTGAATTCTGGAAATTGTCTCCTGCTGAGCGTCCTCAGGTGGCTTCAAACATCTGATCAGACCTCAGCCAGCCTGACATTAACGTGACAAACTTTTAATGAGATTCAAGCATACTCATACTGATTTAACTTCAGCAGCACAGAGTCACAGATGAGGAAAGTCAACAGGTTCTCATATCTGTATGTTTAGTGAAGTTCAATCACCCTATGAACAAGAATAACAAAAATGAATTTTTCTAGCACAATTGGCGAATATTAATAATGCAAGAGTTCTTCATGCATTCTCAACTTAAAACATTTCTTCACTCTATTAGCTTTCACCAGTTTTGTTATATCAGAAACTGCCCCCATGCCTTCATTAATTTGCATCTATTTTTAAATGCCTTGTGCATATAGGTTTTTCATATTAATAAATAAATCCATCATAAAATGTTATTTTATTTTTAAACTAAGATCGTTTTAACAATTTATTTATGGTCACTAACACTAAAATAAATTTAAAAAATGATTCAAAATAAAATATGCATTAACTAAAATAAATATATGCATTTTAAATGTTTTCCTCTTTTTGTCATTGTTAAATTCTAAGCTTTATAAATCTAAAGCTGAAATAAAGTGAATACAAATGTATTTTATCTATTATTTTTATTTTAAATAACACAACAAAATAACTGACTTTTAATTAACCTTTAATTAAAATAAGAACAGAAAATGGAACATAAAAACAAAATATTGCTACTAAATAACATTGATTAATAATACATCAGAAGTATTATAATTTCTGTATTGGAAAAAATGGCACCAATTTATTCACATTTGATTAGTAATCTTATTAAACTCTATTTATCTTAATTGGTTTACTCTTTAATCCTTGCTAAGTTTCTGATAGTATGTTGTACTTATAAAGCAAAATGTATGAGTTATGGAACAGTCTGTACTTACAGTTTGTAATTATATGGATGTAACAGGCTGCTACTGTTACACATAGGTTACAGACAGTCTCTGTTACACAGCTACTTATGTAACCAGAAGATTGTCTCACGTGTGTTGCAGACTTTACATGAAGCAATTATAAATTCAAGTACACAGACATAAAATAAAGTGTCTTAAGATTGTACTTAAGTGTACTTCATGTGTATCTATACTATACACCTAATCTGGCTGCACCTTAGTTTGATTTAACCCATTAGTACACAGCTTAAATAATGTACATGTAATACCTTTCTTATTACATTAAAATAACAGAATATTACACAGGCATAAGCTACTTAAAATAAAAAAAGTTTGTACTTAAGTGTAAGTAGCTGTGTAACAGACTCGGGAGTAACAGTAGCGCTCTGTTCCATCTACAAACTGTTACTAACTGTTAACTACATTTATTTTCAAATATGAATTGATGGATTCATATTATTAATGATAGCATTAAATTAAGCTACACTTTATCTTGAGAGTCCAGCTTGTAAGGTAATTAAGGGGTTTAATTGAGTAACTTTGCAACTAATTATCCTTAATTCTACATGTCTACTAACAGTAGACTGTCAGGGGAGGTTTAGGGTTAGTAGAATAAGTTGACATATACTTGCAAAGTTTCTGATAGTCTGTATGTTTTGGACCCATCAAAATAAGACTATGTTAGTAGAATATCTAAAGTAGACTATGGAAATAAAGTGTGACCTTAAATTATTATTCTTTATTTTACATGTTTTCTAAAAATTCTTTCTTTGTTTTTCCATGAACATCTCAGCTTTTCAGTGCAGACTTTCATATTCAACACTATGCTTTATTTGCCCAGAAACACTCTTGATCCTCGTTATCATCACTTGAAAGGATGTTTTGTGGAAATCACTGTCAGACGAATCATTTCCGGGAATCTGACCCACTTCAGCTTCTCCTCTCACAGACAGCACAGCAAAACCCATAAATTACAGGAATTAACTGATGGCAACTAAAGCACCTGGGGCCACTTTGTAAGCTGTTTAAATCTTTAAACTTACAACATCTTCTGCACACGGCTGTAGCTGAACGCACTGCGGGGCTGTTGTATTAATGAGGGGGAAAACTACAAACCGCATTCCTCCTGCGTTTGTAAGTCCTGAGGAAAACACTCTCTGGCCTCAGGACCATTTTTTCTGTGTGTGTGTGTGTGTGTGTGTGTGTGTGTGTCTGATACCTGCAGGACCGCTCGGCTTTCCTTCTTCTGTAATCAATTAAGCAGTTGTTTTGAAAAATATTCTTGTTTCATGCGTTTCATATGTTAAGAGATGATTATCAGTTTCAATCAATTAAACTTCATTGCCATTAGGGCTGCAGAACAGCACTGCTAAAGCATTATCATTTATTATTAATACTTTAGGAAACTAGGGATAGTTGTTAACTTTAATATTTGATATGTAAAAATCCTATTTTGAGTTTCATAATTGCATTAGTTTTTAAATTTTGCTAAAAATCCTAGGATAACACCATGGTTCCAGTTGTGACAACTTACCCCGTAGAGTGTAACAGCATGTGTTGCAATTGGGACATGTTGTCCCAAAAGGTGTTGGATAAATGTAGTAAAAAAAATGCTTCTGAAACTGCATTGCCATGAGCCCCAATGATATTTTAATATTAATACCTTAGGAAACACCAGGACTAAATGTTTGCTACAATATTTCTGCATAGTTTGTGTTGTTGTTGTTTTTTTAGGGTTTAGACTTGTCATAAAAACAAATGGTCATAAATGATTAGTAATGCATTACAGAATTATTATTATATGTAGTTTTCCATTTAGTGTATCATATATCTTTGAGAAATATATTTGTGTCTCATAAGTGTTTTACTACTATAATAATTGAAGGTTTTATTGTTACAACTTCACCCATATAGAACACTTATCTTCTAAATTTCTTTAACTTTATAGGAATTGAGCATTTTTTTCCTTCTTTATAATTGTTACATTGGATGTGTCATAAATTGTACAGTTTGGGTTTCAGAAATGTTTTTATGTTCCATTGTGACAGTTTACGCCATATAGTATAGTATTTTTCTATTTGGTCATGTTGTCACAAAAGGTGTTTAATAAACAGTTCTTTTAAATGTTCAATAGTAAATGAATTATGAGCACTGCATTTTGCATTTTTCTTTTAATTTGTGAATTACATTTTGGATTTCATTTTTTTTTTTATTAATTGTTATTTTTTTAATTTGCTAAAACACCTACAGTATAATAATGGAAGGTTCCATTATGACAACTTACCCCATCCAGTGTTGCTGTTGGGGCATGTTGTCACAAAAGCTTCAGTGAACTCTTTTTTTTGTAAAAGTAAAGTACTGAAGTGTTTTTGTACTTGAGATGTTAATGTTCGCTTCTATATAGAAACTGACAGATACAGACATTATAAATTGAATAAAAACGTGCCTAACTCCAGCCTATTATTCTACATAACTTGAATGAATTCTATATAAGCTATTTTCCCTATTGGAAGCCAGAGTGAGCTATCCTTCAGTTTGTCATCCCTCCATTCCAACAGTGTAACAAAACGAATCCTTGTATTCTCATCTGCTCTTCTGTCGTTCCTCTGAACGGACACCGGCGGGCGCCAAACATCACGGAACGCCTCGTTTAACGTCAGTCCTGCGTGTGAGATCCACAGTAATTACGGGTCTCAGCGCAGCATCAATTATTCACACTTATTTACACGCAAATAAACAAACATTCAAATAAATAAATAATCGAGTACCTACGCGGGGAACGCGGCGCAGCTGATGCCCAACGCAACTGTCTTTATTTGTTTGCATGCTGTTAAATAAATGAAAATCCGAAGAAGTGTAAGATCGTGTTTGTGTGGGTTTAAACCGACGTTCTGCCCTGTTTGCACGGGAGATCCTGCAGCAGCAGACATCTCCATCTAGCCGTGCGCAATAATTGAAATGGCGCATTTGGCTGCGGGCGGACTGTGAGGGCGCACAGTGAATGATGTCCAGACGTCATTTGCTTTTAATGGCCTCCAGGAAATTTGCCATTACAATTCTCACAGACATTAGAGCACAGAGAGGAGCGCGGGGGAAAGCGCCGCGCGTCTGAGCACCAGATCCAGAAAACCAGAAAACGCGTCTTTTATCGCCACTTTATCAACAAGTTCCAGTGCGCTCCTCCTGCTTTCTTTCGCGAGAGCGGAGAGAGACTTTTACTCGTTCAGGGGAGGAAAATGTGTTGCCTGTGTGAAAGAGCCTGGGGGAATATTACATCAGACGAAATGACAATGATTAAAATCAGCCTTTCTGCCTCTCCAAAGTCTCAGGAACGGCGCGGTGACACTTTCCTGATGCGTAAACCGTTATATGCTGAACTTTAAACCCTGGTCAGCTATTTTTACCTACGCTAAAAAAAATCGAGGGGAATATCGGGTTTGCATCTGTTCCAATGAGCCTGCTCGGGTTTGAGTTAATTGTCCTCTAATCCTGTGGCCCCAGAGGCGTTTGCGCAGCCTGGAGCCAGAATTCTTCTGTCGGCTCTGCTCTGATTTAGAGACGGATTATTGGCTTCCTTCTGCCCATAAGCAAAGCAGCAGATTCACCGTGGCCAAAAAAGACAGTGGCGAGGCTGATATACGCCACCGAATCAGAGTATTAAGAAATAAGAAGATCAAGAGGGGGAAGGAGAGCTCTGGTCTCCTGGAGAAGGTAAGACAGTCCTGCGCGCTTTTGCGCTCCAGCTCTGAACGCGTCCAGACAGCAGCGGCGCAGCTCGCTATAGTCGCCCAGACCCTTCGCGATCCTGTTTTAATGCAGTTTGACGCGCTTTTCACTCCGGACAGGACCAGAATAGCTAGACTGGATCGTTTATCGGATAGAAACTTGAACCTTCATCTGGGAGCCGATTGATCGAACCGGACTCGGATCGCGATTCGGACACCTACGATGTTTGAAACGGTACCATTTCCACTTAAATCCCATCTCAATGTAGAGTAGATGATTGATTCATGTGATGGTGCTTTTGTGGTTTGTCGAGAATGAGCGCGACGCTGCGAAAACGCGACGCGTGAGTTATTTCTTGAAGATTCTTGTCTTATTCCGTAACCTTATTAAACACCCTGAAGGCGAGACCCTGTGCTGTTAGGAGGATATATATGCCTCGTACCTGAAGCTTTATCGCTGTGAGTGAGACGCCATGTTGTGAAATGATCTGAATTGAAGTTTTAACCCGTAGGGCACCGACCCGAAACCGGAGAAAGCAAGCAGGAAAAGTGTGTGCAGATTTCATTTCCACGAACGTCCAAAAGGCATGTTGAAGCTTCCGCCATTGACTGTCGACACAAGCGTGCTTATATTTGCTTTGAGAGGTTGACAGGAAAAAGCGAGGATTGGATGAAAATCGTCTCAAAGTTTGACGTCTTAGCTGGTAGCTGGATAGATAGTAACCAGCTGGTCAAGATGGTTTCAGAACCAGCTTAGACTATCTACCTGAATGCAGCTACAAGTTTTAAGACAGAACATCTCCACAGTAGGTTGGGTCTTGGGAAACAACGTTGTAAGAAGGTTGTGTATGACTGCCTGATACAGAACATTCTCTAATGGCTGATTTTGAGGTCGTAAACATGAGTTTGAGACATTTTGCTCAGTATACTTGACTTTTTTTTACTCTTCTACCTGGTTGCTCCCATTAACAAAGAGAGAGAGAGAGAGAGAGAAGGGGCAGATCCACGGTATTCCCTCGGCATTAATATCTGGGCTTTTGGTTACAACGCCCTTAGCTATATGGAGATGAGGGATAGCTTCATATGCCAAAACGTCTTGAGTCTTTTTTTTTTCTTTCAATGGAATCTGTAATGTATCATCTTGCTTGTGTATTAAATGAACATTAGTGCTGAGGGCTTGTGGCAACACCCTGGAAAATTCTGCCTTCCGCCTCGAGCGCGTCGCCTCCAGCGCTGGAGCTGAGCGGAGCCTCTAACAAACCGCCTTCTGTTTACCATGTATGGTTAAAATAACAGGCGGGCAAATGAGCCAATGCATGGAAGAACTTGTCGTTAAAATCCCTTTGAACTCCAGGCTCACAATGAAGCAGTCTTTCTTATGACAACTGAAATATGTTAAGTCTAATTTCCATGTGGCCCTGCGTAATCCGGGCATTGCGAGGTAAAGTTTTGACTTGTATAAACAAGCCTTTGGGTTTGGACAGAGTCTTTTCAGTAAGCAGGCATCAAGTGCGATTCAGAAGGAAAGCGGGTTTGTGTGTGTCAACTTTGGAGATTTTTGCACATCCTGGATTTATTCTGAGCGCTAGAAATTGACGTGCATTCATGCAGCAGATGGTTTAATCCAAATGGCTTTGAAAAAAGCTAGAACAGAGGCGAGATGGTGAAATAATAATTATGCATTTACAATTGCAATTTGTGCAATGAAGTTCATTCTAGTAGACTAGCTGGCCAAGATGGGTTGGAACCTAAGTTGCAAACACTAAACGTTTCATGAGAGCAGTATTTGGTTCCTTTTAGATGTGCGCGTTAAAAATGTTATGCATCAACATCGAAAGTGCATTAATTGAAAGTCTCTGCATCTCTGGATGTCCGGTGTTGGTGGAAGTCAAGCCATTCTCAGTTCACTAACAGCGGGTTCGTGGTTGGAAGTGATGCCTGGCGTTCCACGTGAACGCTTACAATGCCCTCGTTTCCCAAATGTTCAGATTGGTTGCTGAAGTGTCGGAGGATATCACGTCTAACACATAACACGACCTTTAATTAGAAACTTGCCGTTCTCTCTCTCTCTCTCTCTCTCTCTCTTTCCCATCCCCGGAGGCGAACACCTCGCATATCTTTCTCGCTCTCCCTCTCTCTGCAGCGTTAATAAACATCCTTGTATCCTGCCCTCGGGCTGCACCAGTGAAAAGATGCAAACATACTTCATTAGAGCTGTGGCAATAATTTGTAAGCTAAATATGCGATGGGGCAGATGAGAAAACGATCTGATAAGACTCGCACAGACGCTCAAGGTGGGAGAGACGCTAAGGCACCGTGAAGGCGCATCAGCAGCATCATTTCTCCATGGCTTTCCCGTTTGTCTGCTTCCAGGAAGGGAGAAGCATGTCACGCCTGTCTCTGACCCGGTCTCCGGTCTCTCCTCTGGCCGCGCAGGGGATTCCACTGCCGGCTCAGCTCACCAAAGCCAACGCGCCCGTTCATATCGACGTGGGTGGCCACATGTACACCAGCAGCCTGGCGACCCTCACCAAATACCCAGACTCACGGTAAGACCCCTGGCCTCTCGCATTGTTACGTAATCTTAAGTTTAACTACAAAACTATTTATGCGCACTTTGGCTTTTTTGAAGTTGTGCAAATCGGAGCCTTTTTACGTTATGCACACCATTCTGAATTGCATTTCACTTTAAGTGTTTTTATGAAATATTATTATTTTGAAATAGCATGCATGAAGCTGCTTCTTCGTGTTGCTCTGTAAAGCAATGCTGAGCAAATTCACATCTAGTACTGAGACATTCACAAATGCATGTGCGTTTTGATTCACTTTCTTAGTGTTCAATTGGATAAATATGCTAAATAAAGTGCTGTCTGATTGCATAGGTGATGCTGATTGGTGGAGTGTTTGATAATGTACAGCAGTTTGAGTGGATTACTTAATTAGAGCTGATTAGAGGCTAATTATCTGTTCTGATGACGTCTGAGTTATCATGAATGTGAATATGACCAGAATTCCCAGTGACTGGCTCTGTCTGATCCACAATCGTGACTTTATCAGGAGTGAGTCAGAAATGTAAGCGCTGCTTTCGTTGCTTTCATCATAGAGTGAGATTAATCTGATTTTTGAACAGAGAGAGAAAGAGACTTTTTTGAACCTTTTGAATATATAGAACTTTTGGAAGAAATATGACTGAAAGATGATAGGTTTGTTTAGCTTGATGAACATTAGAGAGTGTAATGGCATTTTGAGTCTGCAGTTTGCAAAATAATTAAATTCTTACTATTATATGTTCTCTGTGTTGCTATTTTTATGTTTCAAGTGTTTGTGTGATTTAATTGGTCAACCAGTAGTTCACATTCACATTCTATTCTATTCTATTCGTTCAAGTTATACATAAATATGTCTAAATTCAGTGTTTTTTAATTGATTGGTCTTGTGATGATTTTTTTTTAGGGGAAAAGAAGTCAAGTTCATACTTTTTTGTCTGCATTTTCACAAGATCTGCTGTTCCATTATTTCAAGCCCTACTAACTTGCACTTGAAAAGCAAATACAGTACTATTCAAAAGTTTGAGTCACAGTTTCCATAAACATAATTGGCAACACAACCGTTTTCGACATTGCTAATAATATATCTATTTTTATTTTCTTTAGAAACAGGACAGCATATTAGAATGATTCCTGAAGGATCATGTGGCATTGAAAACTGGTGATAATTGAGCTTTGATCATGGAAATAAATTAAATGTTAACATTTATTCACATAGAGAACAGGTATTTGTAATAATATCTCCCATTTTTACTATTTTAAATCAAATAAATGCAGCCTCTGTGAGCAGTAGAGACTTAATTCAAAAACAACCCAAATTTGACCACCCCCAAACTTTAATGCATCTAATGCAGTGCCATTCACATTCATGCAAGCGTGCTTTCATCCACAAAAGACTGACCATCCGCACACATTAGCACCCACTTTTACTAATCGCACTGACAAACCCACTCGTGGATGCAAACACACCGGCACAGCGACGGTTAAACAAACGCTCTCCCAGCGCTGCGCCCCAGAGGCCGAGCTGACAGCAGAGAGAGTCCAGTTAAAGAACCTTAAGTTGATGGTGTCTTTTAATAGATTGATCCCTTAATAATGCATAGCGGGAAAAGAAACTCGCTCTATAACTAATGTGTGAACATTCATCTCCCTCCAGCTCAGTCTGCTGAAGTGACAGGACATATGAAAGTTTCATGCTCATTCTGTGGGGTCTTTCTGACAGAGATCGCTAGCATGAGGCCAGTTGTGAACAGTGCGTCAAGCGTGTCGTGAATCTTCATGCTAGCATTACTGGTCATTTATGCAGAAATTACGCAGATTTGTTGACCTGTATCACTTTTAAAGTGTTACTTGAACAAACACAAAAGATTTGATTTCAGTGCATGTTCTTTGTTTGGATTTTCAGAAGACAATCATTTGTATACACGCACTTTTTAATGAATATTTGCATGAAAGTAAGCACAAAGTTGCATGAAACAAAGATTCACAAAAATAAGATTAAAATGAAAACGTTAAAATAGTTTTACCTAAATACATGCAAATCAAAAATGTTGAAATGCATTTAATTCACGAAAGGAAAAGGAAACGAAAGGACTCTTTGAAGCTGAACTTGTTTACATCTGGAGTTAATATCCGTTTCATGCAATCCAGTCGCAATTATTCATTGCTAAATTTAGGGTGTAAATGGGATCCAAAGCATTTTGTGACTCACTCATAATACTTATGTGATTCGATTTGTCTTTGACTTGCATCCTGGACCTGCCTATACACACCTGTCACACACCGTTTATAAACCGTGACTTACTAAGAGGAACAAAAGCAATATTGATAATACACAGTGGCAGGTTTGTTAGACAAACAACGAGAAAGAAGATCTTGAATCATGCAGGGACGCAATAATGAAGTCTTGTGCTTGCATTTGTTTAGGGCTTTTTCAGTTAGGTGATTGTGTTGCATGCATTGACACGTGTAGTTTCAGTTCAATCAATAGCAAATGTGAACAGGACCTCATTGTCAGGTCAGACTGGCGTTTGTTCGCTCAGATCTCTCTTCTATATGGCTGGTCCTATTAACAGAGCAAGGGAAGACAGTCTGACAGGAAGTGTCTGTCTGAAGCCTCACACCCACTGAGGTCCAGACAGATGCTGTGTGAGATTCAAACTGAAGCAGAGTTCATTTCTGTTTGTTTCTTTTTGAGACACAGATTCATCGGACTGAGGGAGAGTAGCATGCATTCGGTTGATGCTGATTTATTGAAAGAATACCAACAAATAGACTGCTTTCACAGACTGTATTGTTTGTACTTTATCTTTCATTTCGAGTTTCTAAAAAAAGATAATAAATAATTAAAATAAAACACTTTCATTAATTATAATTTTTATTAATTTGTTTTTTCAGCTATTTGTGTATTTGTTTGTGTATATGCATGCATATGAATTCATACATATGTTTATAAAAGTAAAAACAAAAAAGTTTTTTTTAAATATATTTGAATATTTTTTTAATGATTTTAGTTATATTCAGTTTCCGTTATATGATATAAATGTTTTAATTGTATTTTAATATATTTCAGCATTTGTTTTTAATACAATCAAAGTAAATATGTGTATTCTTTTTGATTGCATGTTGATGATTGCATTAGCTCTGAAAGTAAAAGATAAATATGTGATTTTATTATAGTTAACATTTTGTTTGTTAAATATTTATAAGAGTGTTTTGATCAAATATGAAGTAATTTTTCTTGTTGTTTTAAATTTTCCAAAATTTTCCAAATCCAGCTTTTTCCCCAAAAAGTGAAAATGTCACCACCAGCACACTGTAAACTCAAATCCAGCTGAAGGTCGATCAAGGCCACATCTTTATTCATGCACTAAATATTTCAACGCAGATGAATCATAGGTCGAAATTTTTCAAGAACTCAAGTAGTCAAAAGTGCCTCGAATTGAAGAATGACCTTCATACGCCTGAACCTACTCTCAAAATCCAGTCGCTTCGCATATGACGCCTTGTCTCTTGCGTTGGTGATCAAATTGAACCATATTCACTGCTCTGAATGAGACTGACAACCGTATTCCCCCGCTGTGTGAACACAAGCGCAGCGATTCAGAGGAAAGGAGGATGTGGGAGAGCGTATCAGAGAAAAGATGGAGAGAGAGAGAGAGAGAGAGAGAGACGGGTGGGGGAGAGGAGGAAGAAAAGAAAAACAGGCAGCATTTTAATTGCTTTTTAAAAAAAGTGCAGATGAAAAACAGTGTTTGCCTGGAGGGGCATGGTGAAATTCTAGCTGGAAGAATTGCAAGACCATATGAGAAAGGACGACCGCAGGCGCTACAGGGAGATGAGTATTGGTTTTTTATAAAGCATTTTGCATCGATTTCCAAAGGGGGGAAAAAGAGAGAGAGAGAGAGAGAGAGAGAGAGAGAGAGGAAAAACAAGAGCTTTAGAAAGTGCACAAGGTGACGACTATAGAGTAGACTTGCGTGGAAGAGTGAATGAATTACATTGTGCATTAAAGAAAGGAACCGTCTGTAAATACATGAACCTGGCAGAGTGAACTGTGTTTGTGTTTGCAAATCACTTCCTTACGCCGAGTCAATAAACGCCTTTCTACCTCGGCTGTTGTTCGTTATACAGGCTTTGACAAGCAGTCGGCCTGATTTCTTTGTGCTTGTGAGAGTCGTCAGCTGATCCAGGAACTGTAGTGATGATTAAAGAGGAGATTGCATCGGAGCGGCGATAGCGCTGTCGCTCGGCTAGGAACGGAAGGAAATGCTGATCGTATCAGAGTTCATAAAGAGAACTGAAGTGCATGCAGGAAGATGAAGGTATTTCAAGGTATCCAGTCTGTAAGCTAGAATCAGGCTTTTGTTCTGTGGGATGTTTAGCATTGAAAACGGTTATGAGATGTCAGAATATGAACTTTTAGAATTAGTAGATTAGTGAAAGAATGTATTAGAGACATCTGCACTTTTTGTCTGGTGATGGACACAAACTCTTCCAAAACCTAGTGAGCTGCTTATATAGGGAGCATCTCAACAAATCATTGAACCTAAAAAGTGACTGATTAGATTTAAATGTTTTTATTGTGTTGTTTAACTGGCATTAAAATAAGTATTATTAGTATTCATTATTTAACTTTTTTATTTCTTTTTTTATGAACACAGTTAACTCAGAAATTATACAAATGACATTAAAATAATAAAACAACAATACAAATATTCCTATGATTCCAGAGTTAACAGACTCCTGGCTAACTTTGTGTTAAGTTTTCCTAAATCAAAAGGTGGGGGGTTATGAAATGTTAGATAAGGAGAAGAATGTATTGTAGTGTATTAGTGTTTACTGTGTTCCAAAACCTGGTGAGCTGCCTACGTAGAGAACAAGCTAAATTAGTGCAAGTGACTGATTTGATTTTCTGATTCTACTCTATTAGGCACCAAAATAAGTATATGACATTTTATTTATTTAACTAAAAAACAGTAATATCTATGTATACAATTAACTCTTCTGAGTACTTTTGAACATTTTAACGTTTAAGTATAAAAATAAAAAAATATTTTTATGATTTCAGTTATATTCATTTTCAATTAAATGATAATAGGTTCAAAATGGTAGAATGTGGGAAGAATGCGCTATAATGTATTTGCTCTGTTCCAAAACCTAGTGAGCTGCCTACATAGTGAGCATTCCAACAAATCATGGATCCTCACGAGCGACTGATTTTATTTATTCATTATTTTACTCTAATAGTCATCAAAATAAATGTTTTTTTCTTTATTTTTTTTGGTTTGTTTGTGATTGCTGTTAACTCTGAGATTATAAAAAAATTATGTATTTATTCATTTATCCACTCATTCATTCAACTATTCATTCTTTCTTTCTCTTTTTCCTATTAAAGCCTAATTCAGCTTTTTGTGAATTAAATAAATAAAAACTTGTTTTGAATTTTTACTATATTCTAGCAAAAAAAGAAAAAGAAAAAAAAGGGAAATGTTTAAAATATTACATTTCTAATCTTATCAGTATCAGTGAACTTTCTGTCAGTTCACAAATACATAAAGTTTACTTAGAATCAAGATTTCTCACATTCTCTTGAATGTAGCGCTTCACGGATCAGGTTGTAATGTGTTTGGAATTGCAAGTTCAAAAATGATCTGTCCTAGACAGTTCAGTCACACTTTAAGGGATGTTTTAACATAGTTTCGGGAAGAGCACGCTGAGTGTCAGCACAGCCGGTACCCAAAATACTAATGTTTAAACAGTATTTGGTAGACCAGTTTTTTTGTTTATCTTTAAAAAATGCTTAAAAATAAACTTTATGGTTCCACAAAGAACATTTAACATTCATGAAAACGTTCCAATCCACAAAAACAGTTACTTTATATTAATAAAACGTTCTTCACAATAACAAAAAAAAAAGCTTTTAAGATTTAATCACTGAAAGGTTTGCAAAATAGAGTGTTTGCGGTCTGCAATTCAAAAAAATTACAAAGCGAAGTTGTTTTGAGGAGATTGTAACTAGGAAAAAGCCTTATGTTTTGTTTCACAGGAAACTTTTAACTGCAAACAGTCTAGTATTTGCTAAGTTAATCATCGCTGTTACTCATATGCAAATCATGTGCAGGCTTTTATGTGACTGTCCTGCTTCGTGACATCATGTGGGAGTTATTAATTGGCATGTGACGGTTGAGATGATGAACCGGAGCTGCAGAGAAGTCTTTCCAGCGCTGTATTAATCTCACAGCAGAGAAGGACTTGAAATGCTTTTCTCAGCCACTCAAATCCGCCTAAAGCCTCTTGTTTCAGAAGCGAGCGTTAATGCGTTTTTGGCCGGCCACTAATAAAATTGAAAAATAAATGCTAATTGTTTCATGCATTTAAAGGAGGCTGGCCTCACTCCATTAACTCTGTGTGTGTGTGTGTTGTAATTTTCAGGATCAGCCGGCTGTTTAACGGAACCGAGCCCATCGTTCTGGACAGTTTAAAGCAGCATTACTTCATCGACAGGGACGGAGAGATTTTCCGCTATATTCTCAGTTTCCTGCGAACCTGCAAACTGTTGCTGCCGGATGACTTTAAGGTAACGGCGTTACTCTGTTTGACTCTGTTTGGAGTGGAATGCATGTAGTGTACATATATAGTGTGCATACGATAGTGTGTACTACTAAACAAAATAGTGTGTGAAATAGCATTTAACAAGTAAATATGTTAAAGAGTAGCATGCTGCATTGTTGTCTCGTGACCTCATTGGAAGTTATAATTGAGAACGTTTGATTAACATTTCATTTACATTTTTGTTTTTATATTTTTGTAGGCATTTTCTGGTGTGTTTTTGTCGTTTTTATTTTAATGTCTATATAGCTAATTTTATTTCAGTTTTAGTTTTACTTATTTTGGTAAGTTAAGTTAAAAAAGTTATCTCAGATTTATTGAGATTTGTAGTAATTATTTATAACATATATATATGTTATTTATTTATACTATATTTATACAATTTAACTTATTATTTTTTTTTTTTTATCTATATTATATATCTTTATATTTAATGTTTTATTTTAGGTTTTAATTTTGGTTTGGTTTTATTTTACTTTTAGTTATTTTGTTACATCACAGTAATATAAATGAAAATGAGAAATGATAGCTAGTTTTAATATTTCATTTGTATTTATTTAGTTTAATTGTTTAATTTAAGGAAATAACTATAGTTAAACTAGTTAGAAATATTGCTATGGAAGCTAGGTGAAATAAAATAAGTTACAAAACCTTAAAAATTGCATTTCATTAATTTGGCAAGTAACGTTTAGTTATTATCTTTGAAATAAATAGATTATTTGGATTTTAAAGAAATTATTTTTTATCATTTATTCCACTTTTAAATTTTAGGAAATTATTGCTGAATTGCATATTACAGTGTCAAAAATAAAGATACAAAAGCTGTCGCTGCAATTTTAGGTTAAAATACAGTATGTACACATTAAATACTAATATGTAACGTTAAGGTACCAAAATGGACCCTTTAGGTACAAGCATACAAGCTTATACCACCCTTTTATTTCTGAGAGTGTAGCATAAAACTCCTCTATCTGATCTCCATGTAATCTTACTGCTATCCAAGAGAAATCTCATATGTGACTTGTTTTTTACTGCAGAAGTGCTCTTATTTATGTACTTCACACAGTGGCCATTAGCAGTCCTGCTTGTGCTGATGAATGAGAAAGCTGACAGTAGAAGAAGACGTTTATGCTCATGTCTGCTATAGCGCCCCCTGTGGTAATACTGACAATGCAATGCTGCTGATGAATTTCGGGTTACATTAATGCACAAAATTGAACTTCCGTTCACCTACCTACAATAACAGCCCTTTCAGTAATTCATAGTTTTTGTTTTAACCATCATCATAAGCGGTTAATGCCAGGACGTTGGTCGGTTGCTGATTAGTCCTGTTGTATTTGGTAGCTCTGCCCATAGTGCAATATTATTGGTTGAAAATCCACATTGGATTTATATTAAGTATCTGATATGTTCTGATTGGCTGGCATGGTGTCACATTGCACAGTTGACCTCAAAAATGACATGAATGTATATAGTTATGGCTGATTTAGACTCAACCTTTACATCTTTTAAATCTTGATCTAGATTGACTTTAGCTTTGCTGTCTGGAGCCAGACAAAGAGCCCAGTTTAGACTGGTTTGATCTGCTGATCAGCGTGTGTGAAATGCGAGCGGCAGCCGGCGGTGTCTTTATCTGTGAGGCATCGTGACTGTCATGGCCCGCGGTGGCGTACGTTTCGCTAAATCAGTGTGAACGTGGAATATGTTTTGCATCTCTCATTTGTACCAGAGATTATCCATTGCTAAGCTGCTGGAGTAAATAAAGTACGATGCTGCCGGTCTTTGTTTTTTAATGGCATTTCTTAAAGTTTTCTGACAATTTAAATGGATGCATGCAATGGAAAGCATGCACTGATGATTCGTTTATAATAAACTCAGCAAGGAAGACCGTAAAGATTGACTTTTGAGTCCAAGGATCTGACCTCTACATCAGCATGTGTTTGACAAAATCAAAGAGAAATGGTCATCTCTTGTATGTATTAGATGGAGACGGGGGATATCGCTGTCTCCCTCTCTTTCTGTTTGTCTGTGAGATGTTGTCTTGCCGGTGGGCAACAGAATAAGATCATTATTTTGGATCACAACAGGCCTGTCGGATCGTCTGAACATGGGAATTCAGTCTGTCTCGCTTTCTTTCTTCACCTCTCTTGTATCAGGCTCTCTTCGTCATGTCAGCTGCATGAGGCTGGACTGTAAGAGGAGCTTTAGAGAGCGAGTCCTGTTAAAAACCGAAACCCAGGCGCATCTTTAATACCTCAGCGTTCCCTCCAGCACTGATGCACCGCATGCATTTTGTCATCATCACTGTGAAGGGCAAAAGAAAAGAAAAAAGACATGGGCAAAAAGAAAAGAGCAGCTAAATAGGAGCTAAATAGGAGGTTAGAAGCATGCTCAGACCTATATATATATATATATATATATATTGTCCACCTACATATAATCAAAAAATATTTAGATTGCAATCTTTTTATATTCTCTGCTTGTTCACTGCAAAAAAAAACTTCTTCAGTATTTTTGTGTTGTTTTAAGTGCAAATATCTAAATATTTTCAAATCAAGATGCATTTTGTTAACCATTAAAATGAAAGATATAAAATAAGATATTATTCATTACAGATTAATTATTTGTATAATTTATGTTTCATGCATTTTAATGCAAAATGTCATTTTTTCATTGAATTGATGTAAGTCTTCAAAATGAAATGAGTTTAAGCTTAAAAGATGAACACAGTGAGGTATGACAAACTTAATTCAAAAGGAAAACAATCATATTTTTGTTTCTTTTTAAAGTTAAAAAACTCTGTTAATTTGGTAATGTTTTTAGTAAATAAAACTTAATATCTCAATGATTTTCTTCTGAAGTAAATTTATCTTCAATCAAGAATGCTTACAATATCAGATGCTGCTTCAGCTGAAATTGTATTAATGGTAATTGCAAAAAAATCAAGTTCAATAATGTGTAACTTAATAAATTAAGTTGATATTTCTTTTATTATTTCAATAAGTTATAGTATAATTAAAAAGCATATTGCTGTTGCTGATTATATTGCGTAAAATCTTTTTTTTCCCTGCTAAACAAAAACTATATATATATATATATATATATAATATTTTTTTGTCAATATTTTTCACAAAGAAATAAAAATGCTAATGTTTATAATATCTTCATGCATTATAGTTTAGCAGCTAGAACAGGGCAATAAATATAGTTATACAATGTAAGTTTAGCTATATTATAGCTTTATGTGAGTGTACTATATATAAAGTTAAAGTCACGCACACTTATATATCCAAGAGCTAAGCCATAATGTAGTTTAACAAAATCACTCTGTCTGTTTCTGCAGCAGAATGCAGAGAAACTGTGTGTACAATCACTCATGCGGTTTAGTTACCATTCAGGCTGTGTGCACTTCATGACTGTTCATATCAATCTTTATGCAGATTACTCTGCAGACGTCGCACACAAAGCTGTATCCTCAGTTGAACTCCAACATTTTCTTCCCTCATCCACACCTCGATTCCTCCCGCTCCATGATGGAGAGCGGAGGAAGAATAGTACCATCTGGACTTGTGGGAAATTAAGGGAAAACTGAAAGGGGCAAAAAACCCCTGGCAAGACATCCCCGAGAGGAAGAGAGCGAGCGTTTGGCAGTCTGCTGTTGTCTGCCTGGATAAAGAAACGATGAAGCCTGGAGGTCCGTCACTGACGGGCTCCAACGAGCACATGAGATCCTGCCAAACGTCTTGACTGTTGCCCCGCGGGCAGCGCTGATACCCCTCTGAGCAAAACATGCCACCCTGCACCCCAGTCACACTGCTTTTTAAAGATTCATTCACTTATTGGCTTTTATTTATGTATTTATTTGTTTTCTTGCTTTATTAGCAGCTTTTGTGGTAAAAGCATCAGAATCGCTCATTAAATATTAAACTTCTGAGTACAACTTTCCTACAGTTTTGCATGGGGAAACACCGCTCTTATTTATGTAGAAAGTGTAAACATGTAGACATGGGCAAAAAGGAAGAGCAATATCCACACATGGAGGTCAGAAATGTGTGTTTTCATACGTTTCCCTTATAGAGGCCATCAAAAATAATTTTTAAAACTTATATTGCATAATTATTTCTGCTTATTATTTGCAAAAAAATTTAAATAAGAAACAAATATTTTTTTTAATATTTACATGATCAAATAATACTGTATATATGGATGATATAATCTAAAATATAAACAAGATGATATATAGTATAAATACCATACCGTATAGTATAGTATATACTATAGTATAAAAAAATTATACCTGTATGTTTACTGTATATTTATACCATAAATACAATAATACATGTACATACATGTATAATATAGAGTATAAATATCTAAACGGTCTTAAATCTAGATGCATTTACCTAAAAAGTTAAATTACATATAAATCATATTTTTTCTGAAAAAAGTAGCAAAATTAAGAAAAGTGCAAACAATTAGTATATTTTTGTCGACTAAAGACTAAAACTGAAGGATTTGAATGTATTTTTTGTGTATTACTGTTCTATTTGATTTATTTATTGGACGTGGCCTGAATCTGTTTCATCATCCTCATCAGTCTTTGTTAAAGTAAATCAAGCAAACTGTTATTAGGACTATGCTTACAAAACATTTTATAATTAAATAAAAAAATACAAATCTATATGTGTTAATATACATGAAGTATTAAATTGAAATATATTAAAAATAAAATATATTAATGTACAAGATACACAAGATAATACCATAAAAAAAGTGAATATCTGTTAAAATGTCATTATTCTAATATATTAATTTGTAGCTCAAGAAACATGATTATCATTGGTGTAAATATCGTTGGACTGTTGCTACAAGTTAATGCTCTATCATGTTGGAAAGTCTCTCAAGTACATCTCTGTACTCCGTGAACTACGAACAAACCAACCGTCTGAAAACACACAGATTTGAAGCTGGATATGTGTGATGCTAACGTTTAAAAGCATCAGTGTTCCAATCTCCCAGCATATTAATATTGTTTTGAAGTCATAACATGATATTCTTCAACCAGTTGTGTGAAAATGACATTTTAGTAATCCAAATATGTGAAAAGGAATAAAACTGCCTTTAGTGTTCATTTCTGGTGGAAACTGCAGTGATATGTACTTATTGGTACATATTTTGTGTCTCGCTAAAAAGTGCACCAAGGTACATTTATGCCACATGAGACCAGGTAGGATAATACTCTAGAATAGAATACAATACTGTACACATGCTAATCAGCAACTAGACCCTAAAATAAAGTGTTACCAAAAAGCTTACTAACCCCAAACATTTAAATGGTATGTGTAATAAATGATAGATGTGTATCCCTCGTGTGTGCAGGACTTCAATCTTCTGTATGAGGAGGCGCGGTATTACCAGCTGACGCCTATGATCAAGGAGCTGGAGCGCTGGAAGCAGGAGCGGGAGCAGAGGCGTCTGGCACAGCCCTGCGACTGCCTGGTGGTCCGCGTGACCCCTGACCTCGGCGAGAGGATCGCCCTCAGCGGGGAGAAGGTGCTGATCGAGGAGATCTTCCCCGAGACCGGTGACGTCATGTGCAACTCGGTCAACGCTGGCTGGAACCAGGACCCGACCCATGTCATCCGTTTCCCTCTGAACGGTTACTGCAGACTCAACTCAGTGCAGGTAATGTGCTGGTCCTGTCTGACTTCATTCAGCTCACTTTATTCCTGAAAACCACACAGAGTGTGTCATACTGTCTAAATGTTAAGCTACATGAATATCAGACTAGTTCAGTGTCAGTGGATTCATATGAACAGCATGACAGATTTAGTCCTGACATGCGGGACATATAATAAATATGTTATATTTTAATAAAATATTATTACAAATAATAATATATAATAATAAAACAACTGCGCTGCTTCATATTTTTGTGGAAACCGTGATGCTTTTTATTTTTGAGAATTCGTTGGCGAATCGAAAGTTTAAAGGGATAGCGTTTTTTTGTAATATTATACATTTTATCAGAATTATCTTTACTTTTGAACAGTGCCATGCATCCTTGCCAAGTAAAAGTATTAATTTCTTTAATAAATAAATAAATGCTCTTACTGATTCCAAACATTAGTGTATGTGCCATTAAAAAAAAATAAGGAAAAAAGACGGGAAAAAAAAAAGGGCAAATAACCGTAAAAACACATACATAAAACTGTACTTTCCATACACACACACACACAGACACAAAAAGGCAAAATACATTTAAATATATGCTAAATATTTGTTGTGAACAATTTAAAGCATCCCTACTGAATTCCGGTATTAATTAATTCCAAAAAAGGAAAGTGAAAATCTTTCCAACCCCAAACGTTTCAATAGTAATGTATTTTGCATGCATTGTTAAGACAATCCCAGAATGCATTGATGCTCAGAAAAAAATTGTGGATAGGGGAACAAGTTAAGAGACATTAAAGATAAAAATGTTTCATTCATTGCTGTCAAAGTCTGAGCCAGGATTAGGCCATAGTTCAATTAGAAAATGACATTTTTATGAACGTACTTACAAAAAAAACATTTCTGGTGTGCATACTGAGACACAAAACCACTGACATGTTTTAAGATCAGTCTTTCAGTTGGAACAGCTCAGATTTACATTTTAGTCTAGGACTAGGCTTAAGCCTTGTCTGTGAAACCGGGGGATAAGATCTTTAAAACATTGACAGAATTTGATTTGGACACCATTGAAACCATTATAACACCTATCCACATTAAAGTTTATTGAATACAGTATTAACCCTGTATTTCACACACACACACACACACACACACACACCTGTCCACACCTCCACAGCGCCCCCTCAGGCTGGAGCAGCCATCTTTTCATGTGCAGCCGTATTTTTTCACTCCCTCAAAAACAAAACACAAAAGCCAGAAGAAAAGAGAGGCTAAAGAAAATGAAAATGCATAATTTACACGTTTCTCCTTTTTAAGACACAGCGCTTCCCTTTTAAAGAAGACTCCAACGTAACAGCGCCCAGAGCGGTTGAAATACACGTATTGCATTTTTTAATACCATACTTACACTTTCTCAAACAGCCTCAACCCCTTTATGCTTCTTTTATAGATTTCTAAATGGCTTGCAATATAATTAATTGGCTGCATCAACTAACACAACATTTTCTTTCTGCGTTTCCAGTAAGAGCGTGTCCCTTTCCTTCTGCCCTCTCTTTGTTTCTTTTCTAAAACTAGTGGATTTGTGTGAAGCGATGAAGCAGGTCTTTTTGTTTCCGACAGAAGCTCATTTGTCTGTTTCTGAAGCTGCTAACTTTAACATGCATCTCTTTCAAAAGGCCACGAGAGAGAGACTTAATAATAATAATGCAGTGCATAAACGTAACATAAACACACAAACAATGGGTAAAACAACTTTGATTTGACTGAACTGTTTTACTTCTCAGTGAACTGATAAACTACATTTCTCTAACCGTATTGAATGATTTGGATCTTGATGAAGGATGCATGTCGTGCTGCTTTAGATTTTGGTGAAATGAGATTAATGCTGCTGTCTGTGTTTTGAAACATCTGTCATATATGGAATGTAGTGATGATGACTTAAAAGTGCTATCTATTTACGGAACAGAGCTCACTTTTTGTTGAATGCATTGGATAAACATTTTCATTATTATTATTTTTTGGCTTGTTTTCCAGTTAAAATAGAAAAAGAATATTTTTTTTTACTGAAATCAGTTTGCATTAAAAGCATGATTAAAATGAGAAGGGGGAAAAAGATGAGTACATTTGTACATAATAAATATTCGTAATAAATTTACTAGCAACTTCTGTGTGAATATTTAAATAACTTTTTCAGTGTAATGTACAAAAAAATCATATTAGTAATTCAAAAAGTATTATTTTATGAAAACCTCGGTCGTCACAAGGGAAATAAATGATTAAAAATGCTAAATGAAGTTTATTTTGAAATGTAAAGGTTTGTGTGAGGGATAGGTTTAGGGGTAGTCCTCACAAATATAGCCGAACAAACATGTGAGTGTGTGTGTGTGTTTCTGTGGATTGTGGGGACTTTGCATAGACTTCTATTACTTTTATTCTGATCAAATGATATTTTCTATCCCCTAACCCTAAACCTATGCCTGACAGGAAAACTTTTTCGCATTCTTACACTTTGAGATAAACATCATTTACTATTTTTTAATGTATTGTTCCTTATGAGGACCGCAGGCCAGCCCCAAAAATGTCAAAAAGTTCAGGTTTTACCATCCTTGTGGGGACATTTTAGTTCATCAAATTGAAAAAAATGTTGCCTTTGCAAATAGCCGAATAAAAAAAAGTTTATTTCCTTACATTTATTTTGTTTTGTTTTAAGTATTGTGAGGAAAGTAATGATTTGCAGTGTGCTTCTCTGTTTCTCTAATTGCGCTGGTGACCTTGTGACCTCTGGAGCGAGTGTTGCTCGTTTCACTTTAGTCTTTTTAGACGGGCAGCACACGGGCAGCCTGGTTGGGCGGATGTAGATGGAAAGGGTGCGTTTTCTTTTTACTGAAATGATTTTGAACAGAACACTCCTGCCGGTTGACTCATTATTGTGTGAAGGATACAGTCATCCCGTCTCACTGTACAACACAATACAGCTCTGATCTGGTTACTGGCTGGAAACATCGCCGCAGGCAGCTAAACAGACACACCTCTCCTCAGACAGACAGAGGACAGAGCTCATTAACACAGTTAAAGCAGTCTGTGTGCTTGCTTTTAACTCTGTGGATTTTGTCTACATTATATGTGGCCAAATGTCCTCAAAATGATTGTAAAACCTGTTTTGTAATAAGAAATATATGCTACATGGCTCAGAACAGCCTCGTGAAAAACAAGTAGCAGACTTTTAAAAAGAGTAAATGTTGTGGAAATACTTTAAAAGAATTAGTGTAAACTTGCTGAATGTTTTTTGCACATTTAATTGCATGTTAGTTGCAAACAAAATTAACATTTATTTAAGTTTAAATGTATATTAATGGTGCTTATAGTCGTGCCTAGTTATTTGTAGCGGTTATTTTGTAATGTGGTGCTTTTGAAATACTACAGTTAAAATTATGAATGGTGCTTTAAATGTACTTTAATTTATTCCTCATCACATCAAAGTAAGTGTACTTTTTTAAAGCATGACAAAAGAATATTATATATAATATTCCAAACTTCTGTATGACTGTGTATGTGACAAATAAAATTTGAATTTTTATCTGGTATAAAGCAGGGTTATTATACATATCTGAATCTAAAAGTACATTTACATCCATTAAAAAAAAAAAAAAAAGAAAAGAAAAAGTCAGCTATTTATCAAGGCAATATTTCTAAACACTTAAATTAAATAAAATACAAACGTATTTAAAAAAAAACTATTGACAAAAACACTTAACACAGTTAATACCCCTTTAGATAAAATTGAAATAAAATTATAAATTCCATTACACTAAAATAAGACTTATGAAGTCAAAAAAACAAAAAGTACTAAAAATGAAAACAAATAATAATAATAATTTTATTAGTTATTTATTAACTAATAAAATAATAATAATAATAAAAATAATAATTATTTAATAATAATAATTTTATTAGTTTATTAGTTAATAATAACTAAAATTTTAATAAAAATAAAAACTGAAGCAAAATATTCATAAAAATAGACGTATCTCAGTTGTACTAAAATAAGAAAAATAAGTTTATAGTCATGTATAAACAAAACAAAACTGAAATGAAAATAAATAAAAACTGAATAATTATTCATAAACAAAAAATAAGTATCTCAATTATACTAAAATATGACAACAGTACATTTTAACTAGTGTACTTAAGAAGCAGTCACAAAAGTGTCTCTTTAATTCCAGTTTTGTTTTAGTAATAGTATTTTATTATATTTTTAAGATTTGAAGTACTCATTCAGCAGTCAAGTTACTGAAGAAGTGAGAGGAGACGAAACTAATAAACCAGCTGAGAGTAAAACATCCCAGCAGATGAGTGACAACTTAAGAACAAGTGAAAGCACCTGCGCTGAGACGGAGAGAGAGAGAGGATAACAGACCACGCACGTGAACCGCTTCAGAGAGGAAAAACATTTAGCCAACACACTCACATACTCATGGTGTCCCAAAGCTGAAGCTGTCCGGCTCCGTCCATATCTCACAGTGATGGAGGACCGGGATCAACACAGACGCTGGTGAACCTCCATCAAACTGACAGACGTGCCACAGATACACGACACAGAGCCGCTCACACACACAAACACACACAGGTTTGCTCATACTGCAGTTAAATACAGCGTCACTCATGTACTGAATGTTTCATCTAATTCTGTTGTTATTTATGAGAGTGACTGATTCTTCAGGAGTTCCTATTTGCACCAAACGTGTAAAACCGTTTAATGCCCAATCATGTACACGAATGCAGAAGTTTTGGTCGGTAGGACTTTAAAATGTTCTTGAAAGAAGTCTCCTCTGCTGGCTAAGACTGCTGTTTATTTGATGCATTACAAATAGTTCAATACGAGTGAATACATGTTAAAATTAAGCTTATTTTTATCAATGCAGAATTTTCAGCGTTATTACTCCAGTTTTAACTGACACATGATTCTTTACAAACATGATTATTATTAATTTTAAAAACAGTTGCATTTCCAAATATTTTTGTAGAAACATAGGAAACAATAGAAAAGTTCATAAAACAGCATTTATTTGAAATAGAAATCTTCTGTAACAGTCTTTGCTGTCAACTTAATGTGTCCTTTCTGAAAAAAGTATTTATTTAATTTTAAAAAATCTTAACGACCCGAAAATTTTGAATGATAGTGTTGATATAATATTGCTTCATTTTGCTTCATTGATTTAATTCTATACCAGTTTTATATTTAGGTATAATGAAATAAGTATAAAGAATCATCTGTCTGATTCAGTGTGTGTGTTTCTCTGTGTCTCTCCTGTCCTGATGTCGTCAGAGTCTGTCAGGGAGACAAACGTCTGTTCTGGATTGTCTTTGCCAGGAGTCAGACTCACGTGACGCTCCTGTGAGAGACTCCTGGTTGCTGTCGTGTCATTGATATCATCATGAATCTGATTTTTTTTTACGTGAGCATCTAATGTGTGTGAGTAAATGGAGGCTGCTGTGAAACAGAGCAGGTTCAGATGATTGAGCTTGATGTCAGGCTTGTTTTTAAGCTTCAGGTGTCACTTTGTTTGGTTACATTAACCTTAATGCTGTCAAATTATTAAGCGGGATTAATTTTTGTTTATGCAATATGTGTTTTTATTATGTATATGTAAATACACACATACAGTATATATATATCTACCTGTTTGTTTTTCTGTCGGTGTATGCATATGTAAAAAATGACAATATTACAATAAAGAAAACATTTATTAAGTGTTATTAGGTCATTTGAATATATATATATATATATAAATATATATATCCACACAAAAACAGCTATTTTAAATTGTAATAATATTTTAGATTTTTACAGTATTCTTCTGAACTGACAGTGAGTGTGGTGTGTGTTTCAGGTGTTGGAGCGTCTCTTCCAGAAGGGCTTCAGCGTGGCTGCATCTTGCGGTGGCGGAGTGGACTCGTCTCAGTTCAGCGAGTATGTTCTGTGTCGCGAGGACAGGAGGAGTCAGTCCACAAACACACCCATCAGGATAAAGCAGGAACCCCTGGACTAGAGACACACGCTCAGGCCCTCGGCCCCTCGACACACAAACACACACACTCTCAGCATTTATACACGGGGAATGTAATCAAACTGCAACCCAAAGAACTCCAGCAGGATCTGAGTCCTGCCCTCTTCTGCCCATACCACCAATCAGAGGACGTCCTCACGCATACGAAACACAGGCTCCGCCCCTCTGCCAGTGTGTGTGTCATTATCTCGTGACGATTGCGGCGCGGTGCTTACAAACAAAAAACGCCATCGTCAGGGTCCGGGGGTCCATTTTTTTGATTGTTTTTCATTTCATCCTCGTTGTTTCTAAAGACGTTTTTCACTCCTTATAGCACCATGTTGTATGCGCTTAGCAGTACTAGGCTGGAGTTTTGTGTTTATTTCTTTTGTTACATGAAGGATGATGGGAGTGGCGTTCTGAAGGCATTACATTTGAGAGACTTTCCTGGCAGGAAAACGCTATTACGCCCTCGGGCTGCGTGGCCGAGCAGTCTGGGCTTTAATGCATTCGCTGCTGAAGGTTTCTTTGTTTAAAGGAGCTACAAGCAAAATGTGGCTATTTCTCAAGGCAGAGCGAGCCAGAGCATTAAGCATATCGTTAAACATCTGAAATTTTTATAAGCTCTCCGATTCTTGAATCAAAGGAGTTCTGAACTATACAGTACCTATACAAAGAGTCGTGTGTCAAGAACAAAATGCGAAGAGCTCGAGGCAAAATATGGGCAGATGAAGACGTATGAGTGTGTCTGTACCTTAGGTTTGCACTTAAATGCGCGGAGAAAACAAGCCGCCCGCGTGTTTAAAGATTCAGTGGAAATAGACTGTTGGAGTTGGAGCGCTCTGACAGAATGAGGGTACTAACTATGATGCATAAATTTTTAAACCATCTTGCGAATGAATAATTGTTCTTCATCAGCCCAGTTTTAGTTTGAAGTTGTCCGTTTTCTGTTTTGATGTCAAGATGCGGAGTAAACAGTGGATACGTTGTGGAAAAGGTGCTTGATCTCATCAGATGTGTTTGTGATGAATGTGTCCAAACATTCCAGAGACGTATTGTTTCTCTGTCTGGAAGAAAAATATTGTTTGCAAATATAATCTTTTCTGTAAAATATTCCAACTGTTCCCTCAAAGCCAGTTTTTTTTTTTTAAATTAATTATTTAGCCTGCTTTAACCCTTCTATTGGCTTATATATATATATATATATATATATACACACATACACACATAAATTTGCATAAAATGAAAATAACTTTTTATGCTATTCATTGTGTATGTTTTATTCATAAAATTTTGATTATTTCAAATTAAATTGTAATATTCATTATCCAAAAAAACATGTTTTGTTTTATTACCAAATTGCTACCATTGTCATTTTAGTTTTTATTAATATTTTTAATCAGTTTTATTTTTATAATTTCTGTTTTCATTTGAATTGTTCTATTTTTGTTGTTCTTTTTTCAGTTTTAGTTTGTTATTTTAGTAAAATAACAAAAGTTAAATGGATATCAAATAAAATATATATTTACATATAAAAGTATATTTATACCAGTGAACAGGTCACACAGACTACTAAATGAAAACATGTTTTTTTGGAAAATAAACGTAATTGTAAAGAATTGTAAAGGAATCGTAAAGAGTCATTAGAAGGGTAAAGTTGTGACATTATGCATTCTTCTTTTTGCTTTTTACCTTTTTATATAGCGTATTTCTGTGGAGAATCACTGTTGCTGAGTTTTGCCTCGAGCTCTAAGCCAACAGTCTGTTGTTAGTGATGTTTGGCTTCAGTTCCAGTGTAAATCTTCATCACATCATCATCATCTGGGCGGAGGTCACTTTCTTCCACCAGACCACAGAGCAACAGAAGAACAAACTCCTGCAATCTGTGTGTTTGTGATCCATCTCGATCAAAACCAAAAAAGAGCTCATTCTAATCTGTTCACCCAAACCTCCCTCAAACACAAAAACGCTGCCGTTTAGAGTCTGAATGTGTTCATTAATGCACTTGTGTTTTTGCATTACGCAGTTTCTTTGCTGTCTGATTAAATGTCCACAGGCTTCAGTTGCATCTCGACTCTCCGTAGGGAACTTGCTCGAGCCGGCCTTTGTTCTGACCCAGATCTGATCCAGTTCTGTCACAAAGGGAATGACCAACCACCCTTTCATGCGCCGAGAGCTATCCCAGCATGCCTCTCCACACAATCCTCATATACTTTCCCAGGACGGCACATTTACAAAGCCCAAACAGCCTCAGAAGATGGCAGTGTGGACGAAGTGCTGTGTTGTTTTCGCTCTGATCTTGTTAGGCACCACAAGTTTGCTGAACAGAAAAGAGCAAGATTTGTGTCGAGTTATGTTGGATTACTTTCCACGTTGTTGTGATGCATTTCAAGATGCTGCGGATTCGGACGCGTCCGTCAGGCCTAAACGCTGGTACTATGTACAGTAATTTGTATATTGAATCATTCAGATGCTGGTTTCTCTTCATAAACAAACCCGAGAAGAGATGCTGACACTCACCAGACTGATGGACTGAACACGAGCAAAGCAATATGATATGTATATACAAATGACAAAAGAAGATCCTCAACATTTCAAAATGTCTACCAAGGTGAAAATTGTCATTATTTAATGTATTAATAATTAGACTGTGGTATTAAAGGGCATGTGTTTATTTACAGTGACTTCTTTTTTATTTACTTGCATATTTGCTATAATAAAAAAGGCGTAATATTCACCTGACATTTGTTTGTGCTTTTCATCCACTTCTACAGCATATAAACATCAACCCTGTCAATGAATACCGTTCACTTACTAATACTTGTATATAAATTATAATAGAAATATAATTTCTAATATGTTATTATTATTATGTGTGTGTGTGTGTGTGTATGTATATATATATATATATATATATAACATAAAATTATTATAGACTATTTTATGCAACATATATAACTAAATATTTAAATATATTTAAATTAATACAACACTGTTGCCTTTACTTTCTAAAAAAAAAATGTAATGTAAAAATAAATAGGATGCATCAAAGTTTGTTGACTAGTATATATGGGTGATTAATATAGTATATAATATAGATTAATATTTTTAAATGGTTATATAATTACATTTATTGATTTATTATTATTCTTTCTTAATTGTTAAAATTACAAGATGTTACAGTATAATAGTTTAATTAAAAAGTGTCTTAACTAGCTGAAAATGATGATTCTTCTTGTCTGAATTTGTGTATTTTTTTTATCACGCATCAATATGCAATGGCAATTTTTTTACATTTTTTTTATAAAAGCCCTTAATAGTTACTTAATTCTACAACAATAAAATGTTTAGACAAATTTGTATCCATAAATCTTGCTTCAACTCTGTTACCAAACCATATTTTTCCTTTAAACTGGTGGAATTATCTCTCAGAATTGTGTAAGTTACAGCAAATGATTTTTCACTCACTGATAAGATCTGAAGCTCTGAAAAGTATCTGAGCTCTCTCTGAGAAATATTGTAATCTACAAACGTTTCACACCAAACGAGTTACTTTGTAGAAGGTCAACTCTGTTACCTCAGTATCAAAAGGAAACAGAATTTATTACTGATCTCGCATTGAGTTATTTAAAGCACTTTTAATCATGTCTTCATCAGTGTCATGTGTTCTTAGCCTTTATGTCAGCAAGTGATGACATATGTACACACATATGTAAACAACATTTTGAAGTTTAGTAAACAGCTTATTTATTCCTTTACAAAATAGGTACAAATACAGAAGTATGTTCACACAAACAGAAATATTTCAGGATATGTACAGAATTTACCAAAAATAAGATAGTTCTAATAAACACAAGGTTTTGTAAACAATATATACAAATTATCCATAGATCGAAACATTAAATTCCAGCTGTGCACGTCAGTAATACAATATGAAGAGAGTCCTAATAATATTTTGGCTACAAAGCGTAAGTCATAGAAAGAGCCTCCAGCAGAAAACAGAAGATTAATAAAATCGGTTAAAACAAACCAACGAATACATTTGTGCTTGTTTCAAACGGGACTGTCGGGATGAAGTATATTGCCTGAAAAGTGGCAAACATGGATGCGCATGAGAAAATATAAATAGGTAGAAAACAAAGTTTCCCTTTTAGAGTTTTACAGACACAGACGGACGGCTGGACGTCAGACACACTGAAAACACAAACTAAAACCTTCCATGTGCGTTCAGTTTCACACACAAACACAAACAGCAAAGCAACGGGATTCATGGTGCATAGAAGAGCGAGAGGATCTCGGAATGAAGAAAGGTCGCAGAACTTGACCTCTCCTGACATCATGTACGGCGAACCCTTGCCAAAATAAATGCTTACAGGATTTGAGTTCTTCCTCATAATTGAGCTTATGGATGATAAATGAAGCGCTGACATCAATAAGATTAATAGCTTAAAGTATCGACACACAAACAGGAGAATAAACTGATAATACCGAGTGTAGAATTAACACAGTCGAGTGCAGTGAAATCCAGTTTTACAGTTCAGATGAAAACATACTTTCATAATACAGTGTTCGTACAGTGTTAAACTGAAAATTCTGTCATCATTTACTTTAGTTTCAAACCTGAGCTCAAAAGAAGATATTTTGAAAAAAAATTTTAACCAGGCTGTTTTGGTCACCATTGACTTCCATAGTAGGGGAAAAAATACTATGGAAGTCAATGGTGACCCAAAACATCCTGGTTACAACCGTTCTTTAAAATATCTTCCTTTGTGTTCAGCAGAACAAAGAAATTCATCCAGGTTTGGAACGACTCGAGGGTCAGTAAACGATTCATTTTTGGGTGATTGATATTCCTTTAATGTGATTGATTCATCAGTGCATGTTATACGGAATTAAAATGTTTGTCTTCATAACCTGCTTCGCATTCTGGAATGAACAAATCTCATGATTGTTTGGGCAAGTTTCGGCCTTTCTGATTGAATTGATTGGGAGAAGCATCACAATCAGAAGTCAAGCGCTGATTTTAAGGTTCAGACGACGTGTTGGTGTGGTTGTATTGCTATAGCTCAGATCTGCTGGCCTGATTCTGGGAAACACGGGATTCGTGCTCCTCGTAGACGTATATTAAAGCTGCACGAATCACAATGACAGACACAAGCTTCATGATCGATTTAGAAGGAGTTTAAAACGTTATTTTCATCAAGAAATCCTTTATACATGCTGTTAAAAACAATGCTCGTCAAAAAGTCTATTTACACTGAATTCTCGCTGATAAAAAGAGTTTTTAGTCCACTTTTTATGGAGTTTTAAATACTGTGATTGGCTGGACACTGATTATGATGATAATGATGAAGATGATGATGAGGATGTTTGGGAAAGGTTTAGAGAATGATACTTTAACAGAAAGTACACTGATCACTTCAAGGCGTTTCGTCTCAAAGATCGTCACTGTAAGCGCTCCGTGTTGAATATACAACAGAACAACATCTGCACTGCCAAAAACACTCACTTCATCAGGAATTAAAAAAGAGAGAAATATATTATAATAAACAGAGCAAAAAAGTCACTTGTTAAAAGTGAAAATAAATTAAATGTAATTTAAAAAAAACACAAAATGTGTTCCCTCATTTTAATACATTCTGGAAAATTTGTAATAAATAAAATAAATTTTATTTTACCATCTATCTTTATACTAATTACATTTCTGATGTATTTCCTCCTTTTTGGTATCATGGCAAATTTGACTTGTTTTCTTGTTTCAGTAAAATGTCTTCTCTAATTTTAGTAAATTGTGGCAAATGTTTACTTATTTATTTCCTTATTTTAGTCAATTGTGTCCATTTTGTCAATTCGTACAAAACGTTCCATTGTTTTAGTAAATCATAGCAAATCTGTAGTAATTTGTTCACTCGTTTTAGTAAATTGTTTCAAATTCTTACCAATTTCCATATTTTAGTAAATTGTGGCGAATTTGTACTAATTTCTTTCCTTGTTTTATTAAATCATTGCCAACTTGCACTAATTATTTTCCTCGTTTTAGTTAACTGTTGCCACATTATACATTATACACATTTATTTTTTGACAGGAGTTTTACCAGTATTTTTAATTTTATTTTGAGTCTTGGAGTTAACAAAAACCTGTAAAATGTATGTATGATGTGATTTGTAATGAGCTGCCAGTACTTTTTCTTTAATTTTATGGATTTAATTTCCTAGTTTTCATTCAAACAGGGAAAAAATTCTTAATTTGGGCCACACAATAAATATTTTTCACTTACTGTATACGTATATTTGTTGTCTTTTTGGGGAGGGGTATAAAAGTATAAAAAATACTGATGAAGAAAGTGATATTTGCAGTGTCAGATTCATTCATTCACAAACAAACAAATGAAAAACGCTCTTTATCTCAAAGCCGGAGAAACAACCGTTAAAATCCACTATCATAAATACAGTTTACCTAATAAGGTTGAGGAGAAAACAGGAAACATGAAGTACATCTTCATTTTTTTCATCTTTTTCCAAAGCTTTTCTATCAAAAGCAACGCTGACATCACGAGGTCACAGACACGAGGCGGTGAACGGGGCTGAAGGCACGTCGCAGGGCTGAGAAGGAAGTCGGTCGTTGGGTGAACGTCTGCTCGGGGTTTGGCTGCTGATTCCTCTGTAATGTGGAGAGTTGGGCTACTTCAGGAGAGCGCGGTACAGTAAGAGAGATCTGCTGGTCTCTCTCTCCTGCTCCATGTAAAAGATGAAGTCCCTGAGGTTGACGCGTGTTATTCTCTGGCGATTATACTGCCGTGACGAGCTGGATGGGGCCGACGATCCACCCGGAGAATCTGCCGAACTCCCCAACACCTGACCACAAAACAAACACAGCACTGAACTGATCTGAAGTGCATAGAAGTTTGACATTCCTAACAAAAAAATTAGAAAACATTAGGTAAAAGAATAAATTTTAATATACTGAATTGATTTATATTAGTGCTGTCAACGATTAATCGCTATTAATCCAAAATAAAAAAAATGTTTACATAATATATGTGAGCCTGGAACACAAAACCAGTCTAAAGTCACTGGGGTCACATATTTGTAGCAATAGCCAATAATAAGCTTACTGTATAGGTCAAAATTATCAACTTTTCTTTCATGCCAAAAATCATTAGGTTATTAAGTAAAGTAAAGATATTTTGTAAATTCCCTACTGTAAATATATTAAAATGTAATTTTTGATAAGTAATATGTATTGCTAAGAACATCATTTGGATGATATTAAAAGTGATTTTCTTAGGGCTGGGTGATATATATCGAGTGATATATTATGTGCATCTCGTCAGTAAAGCCGGTCTTTGATTAGCGGTAAATCTCCATCAGCTGTTTTCAAATGCAGTGCCAGTTTATGAACAGAGCCTTAGATCAGTGACAAGCTATATATATATATATACATACATTTCTCTTTTTTTTGCTTTCAAATTTGGTATTTTCAGCTTCTCCATGATCAGATTAACACTGATTTTTAATGCCTCTTTGATTTCAATATTCATTCAGACTTTATTAAATATCACATCAAATGTAAGCAGACGAGTGATCACGTGATTCTTTCTTGCTTCCTCTGATGCTCAAGATGATGTTCGGTTCATACTGCAAATATTGCAAATTCTTGGCTTATTCAAATATGGCTTATTCTTCCGCTCACATTCTGTTCATCTGCTTCTTCAGAGCATAAACTGAAGCAGAAGTCAAATAAACACACAGATTCTTACACACTGAGTCAGACTCCATCTTTCATGAGTAACAGAGAAATTTGGGATGGCAGAATCTACGCGACCCAAACAACCGCGCGAAATAAGACCAGAAACAAAGTCTTGCTCTCCAACAGACGTCGCACAATGAGACTGATTGCGCTCAACAAACACAACAGCTATACAAGCAGGCCTAATGCAAAGCAGCTGGCCCAAGCTCATATATTCTGCACTCAGCGCAGGGTGGCTGGCGAGCCTTTCTGACGGGTGGAGTGTGCTGAGGTGGGGTGATTTCAGGACAGGCAGTAAGCAGGACACCCTCGGGGCTCAGGACCTCAAGAAGAAGGATCTGGCCTCATCAGGCCAATCAGAGTTGACCTCATGTGAAAGGCGGGCATGCCTTCTGCCATGGCAATTAATGCCAATCACAGCCTGGACCAATCAAACGCATCCATCTACCTGGACATGCTGATGGGCCTGTGGCGGGTTTGTGTGCTCAATATTCACGAGCAGGCATGTGTTTCAGAGACCATGAGACATGTGCATGAAGAAAGATTTCGATCTAAAGCTGTAATAAAAATAAAATACAGTTTAACTTTAATGTTAATACTTTTTGAAATAAAGCAGCTCTAAAGGCAATAATATTCAGCTCTATTCAGTCTATTAATTCAGTTCAGTAACTGTGTAAACTAAAATGAATCTGATTTCACTTTAAAACAGCACTATAGAAGGAAATAGTGACTAAATCAGTTTAGTGTTGATTCAGTTAAAAGTGTTGAGGCTTTAAAAATTGCTTAGTTATGAAATAAATCTGATTCAACTATAAAGCAGATCTATAGAAGGCAATAGTGTCATTATTGAGCTCAATTCAGTTCTCTTCCAACAGTTCCAGTGTTGTCGAACTGAATATTAATATTCATTTGAATCCGATTGTCACTGCTGAAAGTTTGCGGTGTGTTTGTGGCCCATGTGTGTTTTCTGGCCTCAGGAACACAGATTGGCTCCGGCGCCTGCAGGGCCATACGGACGAAGAGTAAGTGATCCAAACACAGGCAGAAAGGTCAGTCTTCACGTCTTTCCTCCCACTGTACGAGTCCTGCAGCCAACGCCAATAACCCAAACACAGCCCTGTTGATGTCTGTTTCCATGGAGACTCGCGCATCTCGTAACCTCACGTTAACAAGTACATAAACACACACACACACACACACTGCTGATTTGGGGATTGTCGAATCAGTCGACGAGACATGTATTTGGCGAAGGTCAGCGTGGAGCTGAAGGAAGCAGAGAAGAAAAGATTTGTGGGAAGGCAAAAATCCGTGAGGCAAAAAACAGCATCTGTCATTTTATCAACGCCGAGCCGCTGGCGGGCGTAATGTCATATGACATATCCATCCGACAGCTAGCACACGGATACCTCCATACATCTTTTCAGACGATTTCTGACTGAGTACACGTGTTTGGAGCGGAGAGAGACAAGCCTGCAGCCTCCTCACCAACACAACGCTCATGACAATTAGCCAGCGGCAACACACACACACGCACACACGCTGACACTGACCAGTAATGAGTGAATCAGACCTCATTTACACAACATGTGTGCTCAGATACATGAAACTGATTCATTACGCTGCTGAATCTGATTTTAGCTCATAATGATCTGGGAATAGGAATCAAGATCTATTTTTTTATTATTCACCATATTAAAATACAATTGATTCTATATAAATAAATGAATAAATAATCAAGAAAACAATGCGTTAAATTGCGTATTATATATGCAAAAGGTTGTTTTTTATTAAAAATCTTATAAATAAAATCTTATAAATAATTTGAATTAATACATTATTAAAAATATTACATTTATGTAAAAATATGTTAAAGACTGAATATGTTTTTACAATGCCTTATAATGAAATAAGGATGTCTTACAATATTTTGTAACTTAACTTAACTTAAATTAAATTAAATTAAATTTTATTAAGTTAAAAGCAATAACATTTTTTGGATAGAAATTTTTAGAGGTTCAATATGACATCTTATAATTAGTAAAATATATTTAAATATTTATTCTAAATGGATAAATTAAATCTTGAAATATAAGTCTTTAAAAATAAATACACACAAATTGTTAAATCTCTTAAGATACACAATATAATAAAAACTGAGAATCATATTGAGGATTTGATATCACAAAATAATAAAATAAAGATTTTATTAAATTAACTTTAATTTAAAAAAAAAATAATATTAATATTAAGACTACAATGTTTTGAGAGAAACTCAATATAATTTTTTTTTAATAACCCAAAAGCAGGATTTATTTCTAAACCAATAAATGAAAAGTTCAAAAGGCTGGGAAGATTTTAGAGTTTCGTCTTCCTGTCTGCAGTCAATGAACTTCTGACCTTCTTTCCATATCTACTGAACTCATTTGGCCTCTCAGTTCTTCTTTTGAGCTTTTTACATTTATATTCCTCCATCCAGTTTTCAGAGCATGTCAACTCAAGACCCGAGATCAAACTGATATCAGGTCGTCACTTTTATTTATTAAATGATCCACAGGGATCACAGGCTGTGTAACTACTTCATCTCATGCCAAGGAATCACTTTCTCTCTGCTTGAAGCTTTCGGACTGAGCCAGATCAGCTCTCGCTTCGCTGAATATACTTTGGGTTAATAATGTATGTTTTGCACTCGTGCCGTCTCGGACTCTCTAATTGTTTCACGGCTGGAAGAAAGCTGAAGGTAGCCTTCTTCAACTGGATTCTGCTGATCAGCGTCTTTCTCTGAGTGTTTTTGAGTGGCGTGAAGCACAAGCCCTTGATGCTGGAGCCAATATTGGACTTGGCTGCGGTTTCACCTCAGGGCTACAGGTTAATGGTCCACTTTGCCAGACACACACATACACACACACACACACACACACACATTACCAATACTGCTATCTCAGCAAAAACACAAACAGAAGACGGCTGAATATGAAGTGGTAGATGAAATCAGAGAGACACACAGATGGAAGTGCTGTTAAAGACCGAAAGAACAAACTGATGAAATCTGACAGCGGGACAATGAGCTGTTCATGTGGAGTCGACTGAAATGAGTTTGACCAGTGAGAGAGAGAGAAGAGCAAGAGAATAAATAAGTCAATTATTTAAAAAATATAATGAAGAAAGTAATCAATAAAGTACATAATACATGTTATATGTGTGTGTTTTTATATATATATATATATATATATATATATATTTAATAATATATATATCAATAATATAAATAAGTTTATATATATATATATATATATATATATAAAAATAAATATAATATTTTATAATAAAATAGTCAAGGATATAATGTCACTTATTTTGTGGGTAAATTCAAGAATCTCACAAATTTTTTTTTTATCAATTTAAAAAATAAATGCATTGCGATATTATTTTCATGACAATTCCCTACATTGTCTTCAAAAAATGTCAGTCTTTTTACTATATATATATATATATATATAAAATTAAAACTGAGAAAAAGAGAGGGAGAATAAATACTTTTTTAATGTATGTAATATATAGAACATGAGATAAGTAAATTATTAGTAAGTAATAAGTTATAAGTAATTATTTTTTCCTTAAAAGAAAATAAAGGATATTTTGCAGTGTCATATTATTTTCATGATAAATATGTACATTTTCTAGCTAAATTCCATGCATATATAAAAATGAGAATTTGGGAAGAAATTATACATATGGTACAATATTACAACAATACATTTCTACATATTTTCTAAAATTACACAGACCATATATATATATATATATATATGTTAAAACAATATATTAAATATATTAAAATATTAGTAAATAATTATATTAAAATAATTATACACACATATATAAGATAAGTAAAACAAAAGATATTTTGCATTGATATTTTATTTTCATGACAATTATTATCTTTTTCACAAATTCTCTATTTTTCATTGCAAACAAAAATGCTGCATAGGGCAAAAAGGGTAAATGGTCCTAAAGTAGGCATTATGTTTTTATGCAAAATATACTCATTTTGATGTGAAAATCGACTTAGGCATGTATTTAACCGAAAAGTGATATTGAGGAACTTTCAAAGGCGGGATAAAGCAGACGAACACTAATGCTGACCATCACTCTGAGTCTGAGAATGACTTCAGACACGATGACTGGTGCTTTTCCATTAGGACCTCAGCGCTCTCTCGCTCCGGCTGTCGTCAGGAGTGTGGGAGAGCAGGGGAGAGCAGAGGCCCTCCCATCATGTCAGAGCAACTGAGGCCGAGCCAAGAGCCAAAGCTTTCCCACATGTCTACCTCCACACGCTCAGAGCGGAGCACCAGCCTCGCCGCAGGGCCCGAAGCCTCTCGCTCTCCGCTCCACACCGGCAACGGCCATTAATTAAAACCAGAAATTCCCTCTCACTTTTCTTCTCCTCCTCCTTCGCCAGGAGAAAAGGCCGATGAGGACATTTTGAAAGAGTTAGCAGATGTCGAGTGATTGGCCCGAGGCGTTTTCGACATCGCCCGAGTGATGTATTTGATGTGGAGTTTATTCAGCTCCAATAAACGTATAAAGAATTACAATAATAATTCACAGATGTATATTGCGCGGATTATACGCACAGCCCTCGCTTTGAACCGCGCCACGGCAGCCAAGATTAACAAAGGCAGGAGAAAAGGATGAGGAGGGCTTTGTTTTTCAGCTTTCTGCTAATCAAAGGGTCAGAGAGGCTCGAGAGAACCGATGTTATGTGTGCGCTTTACACGTCTTCACAAGATTCACTTTTACTGATTTGCTGGAAGAATCTGTTTGATTGCTTTTATGGTTTTGTTCTGAAGCTTGTAAAATAGGGAACATGGTAAACTTTGCAAATGCTAATTGCAGTCCCTTCACAAGAAAGATATATATATATATATATATATATAATTAAAAATGTAAACACATTTAATACATATAAATGTAATATCAAATTTAATTCAATTTAATTTAATTTTAATGAAATCTATTTTATTTTTAATCTATTTAATTTAATTTATTCTATTTTATTTCTAATCTATTTTATTTTATTTCTATGGAGATTCATATAAATGTTTATATATGTGTGTGTTCTTATTTTATTAAATAGAAAATGTTATAATTCTTACTAAAATAAATGCATTACGCACACATATTTCACAAGCTCATATCAGTTGAGAGACAATATATATTAATATTTAAAAATATATATTTTTCACACCACAGGGCTATTTAAAGTAAACTACTAGATGGAAAAACTACCAAGGTAATTCTATGCTACTATACAGTCCCCCAAAAAAAGGTTGAATGTGCATTTCATTAGACATCATGAAAAAGCTGTAATATCACATACTAAGTCGTCTCATTTCTGTTGCTGTAATTGATTTTATGTAGCATAAATACCGGAAAGGAGAAAGAAGGAGAGAGAGAGAGTTGTGCTGGTATGATCTTGATGAAAAATGGCAGAATTACATTCAAAACAAACAATGCAATTCACCGGCCAACTAAAGAGCAACAAATCTCAAAAATGGCGGGCCGGTAAGCATCTTAATGCCCGACATAAAACACGAGGAGAAACACGGCCTGGCAATGCATAGCAACTGCAGAATTTCAGTCAAGGAGAAAGAAGGCGAAGAAAAAAAAAACACCTTATTACTTCTAACTCCTGCAAGCCATTTTGGTCTCCAAAGGTTTCAGAGCGCCCGAGGCGCAGTGTCTGCAGTGTTTCGGGAAATGACTTGCCTTTGCACGAACACGGCTATGTTCTGCAGCAGCCGTGCTCTCAGCATCCCCTCTCTCTCGCTCCTTAACCCTTTCCTGCCTAGCGCCTCTGACTCACAGACAGACGTTTCACTTCACACCCACACAAACGGCGTCTTGTTTGGCTACTTAAGCATGTGAAAACAAACATGGCGATGAGGAGGTCATGCTCAACGGACAGCGGAGAAAGAGAGAGAGATGTGCAGGTTTGTCTGCTCACCCACTCGAGTCGAGCATCGCAAACTCGTTGACACAACACATAATTAAAACATCTCGCTGGAGGTCAGGAATTTTGTAATTAGCAGACAGAGCTGCGATCGCGAGTAGGAGCGGCCGCGGGTTCCAGATGAAAGCCGGTTTCTACCTCTCAGAGAGGGTCAGCCGAGCTAAACGCCTGGAAACTTTGCTGGCAAACAAAACTTTCCTTGCGAGAGGAAATTTGCAGCTTTCAGAGCATGGGAGAGAAACAAACGCGAACAAAAGGGGCTAATTAGCAGTCATTATTTTTCTAGAAAACACAAGTCGAAATAGAGCAGGAGCTATAATTAACTGGAAGTTCGTAGTGGGGGGAGATCAGAAAGCCTGCTCCTCTCAGAACCGGCTGACTATTTGTTCCCATAAACAGAGCAGTTGTCTAGAAACAAACTCTTCTGAGCAGAACGTGACTGAAGGGTTGCGTGAAGATAAACAGGGCGACGCGACCCAAACACATGTGCTATTTTCCACGGCGCTGACCCTGATCTTCTCTGACTCAACGTAGAAAACCGTACAGGCCATTAAAGCGAGGCATCTACCGAAGCGTCACTTGTGGAACTTTAAAAAGTGGCGCATTAAAAATTCAAAGCGTTTCACGTATAAAACGAACCCAATTAGAGTACTCAGCGTAATGAGTATCAAGTCTAAACGCTCGTCCTCGGGAAGATCCTGCTAATGAGGACTTGTTGGTTTTGCCGTCTTAAACGCCGTGGTAGGGAGTCGCTTTTAAATTTCATTTGGATTTGGAAATCGTAGGTGGAGCTAGAGATAATTGCGAAAGCCGTCGCAGGAGGTTCCCAAATGCCACTTTTTGATGTCTTTGTGAAACTAGAACTACTGCAAGAAAACATTTTAACCTAAGAACCTCCGACGAGGCACAAAGGGTGACCTGACAGAAGGAAAACATCTTTAATAAGGTCGTTTTGGAACAGCGCTGCACGGAGGAGTTATTTTTGAACGTGAACGCGGGGGAGACTGTTCGCAGAGAATCAAACTTTCTTTTAACGCTATTGTGGCGACCGCGGCCCCTACATCAAGACGACAATAGACCCAGAGCTGTCAAATCCTTAAGAAGCTCGACAAAGACGCAAAACATCTCACTCCGACTGAATAAAGCATGCACACGCAGCACGGAGAGATCATGAAGATTTAAAAAATCTTCAGAAGAGCCGAAGCATTTGCCCTCCACGAGTCCCGCGACTATTCAAGTACGTTTCTGTACCTACTGGGACGGAAGTCTGGATTCTTCAGGTCTTCGGGCTTCTCAAACTTCTGTTGATGCAATAACAGTCGTGTTTAATATGATTGTGTCCCAGAAAAGAATAAAGATCCACATTGATGTTTCCCAGTGCACTGAACTCTCTGTAGAGTCTATAGAGCGTCATGCTACAGTGGTGTGTTGTGTGCAGGTCAAGTCTTTAATACAATGCTTAAAGCACAAATCGAATGCAAATGATTGCCATTTAGTCTTTTCTGCTCACCAAGGCTGCATTGACTATCAAAGATATGTTAAAAATGTGAAATATTATTACAATTTAAACAATAACTGTTGAATAATGTGAACAAATTAAAAAAATATAATTTTTTTGTTGTGATCAAAGCTGAATTTTCAGCATCATTGCTCCAGTCTTCAATGTCACAACATCACTCTAATATGCTGATTTGCTGCTCAATGAACATTTCTGGTTACTATCAATGTTGAAATACTACCATTTAAAAGTTTGGGGTAAGTAAGAATGAAAAAATCATTTCATCTGTGAATAATGCATCATGTGACACTTAAGACTGAAGTAAATTCAGTGTGGAAAATTCAGCATAGCATGACTGAAATAAATGACATCTTACAATACGCCTTATTCAGCCCACCGTCAATTTAAATGGAAAACGATAACGTGAGGGATAACCAGCTAGTAGTAGACCAGGGGTCTGTTCCATAAACCAAGTTTACCAAATAAGCCAGGTTTATTTCAGATAGTCTGACTTATTGGCAGTTAATTTGGTTTTAAATAAGTCAGGCTATCTGCCAAAAGCCTGGCTTATTTGGTAAACTTGTTTTATGGAACAGGCCCCAGCAGCGTTCACTATGGTGTACAGTTTATGATTCCTACAGTATATGACAGTGCGGCAGTTTGCGCTGGCTCGCTGAAAAAAGGCACAAAAGCGAGTCATTTTGAAACATCAAGACAAATAAAATAATGAAAAAAAGCTGAAATTAATGAGCAGTGAGTGAATATTTCAGACAACGGAGCATAAGAAGAGGAAAGACACAATAGGTTTGTAGTTCACACAGCCATGTCTTCTTATTGAGATTTCTTGTTTACCCTCACAGCCTCGTTTTGGCAGCGGCCTGAATAAGGCATATATATTCACATTGAAAAGAGATATTTTAAACTGTAATAATATTTTACATTTTTACTTTATGTTTTTTTAGAAAAATGTAGCCAAAAGAGAAAAAATGCTTTTAAAAGCATTTTTTTAAATCGTTTATCGCTTACATGGGCAGTTCATGCATTGGACCTCTTTAGATGGTTTCTTATTGCAATATTTGAGTGCAATGAAGATGACTCCAAATTAAGTCTGTGAGTAGATATACACATCAAACTTACTGTGTTAAGCAACTATTTGAAACCAAAATCCATTGCTAAGCTGAAAGCAAGGCCCGTTTCATCAAAGAAGGCCGGCGGGCTCGCCTCCTACCAGCATCGCTTTACGCACCAAATCCGACTTCCTTTGTATGTATGTGCAAACCTTATCTACATATTGACTTGGTTTAAATCTACACTCTTGCAGTGATAATTGCACAGGTTTGCAAGAGGAAGTGCTCAAATCTTCCTGTACCTGAGGCGGGAGGTTGGGCGGGGGAAGCCCATCGGCATTGTGGGAAAACACCTAGAGCGTCATCTGATATCCAAACAGCTTCACAACACAAACACACACACACACACACTGCAAAAGAATGAAAACACGAATATACACGTGCAAACATACAAAAAAAGAGAAAAGTTTCGACAGATTGTGCTGCAATAAACACAAAGAGCAAGAATAAAACATGACTATGTGCCCAGAGAGAAAAGTAATGAATCAGGTCGGATACACATAGAAACATGAGCCAGCGAAGCTGCTTGTGCCCAGACCACCCATAAGAGACATGTCAATCATGTAGGTGTGTTCATACACAATCAATGCCGTGTAATTATGAGCATATGCGTATGATGGCATGTAGACTATTTACTATGCATGCATGATATTGTTACTAAATGGTTTGTTTATGCACTACATATTTATTTGTGGATGCTTGTTTCATGGTATTTAAGGTGATTTAAAACTAATTTAAATGCACGGCATACAGTAAACTAAAGCATATAATTAAACCTTAAACTACAGGAGAGCATTTAACATGATGCATTCTAACTACAATATAAATTAGCCAAAATATTTTTTTTTATACTGCATTTAAAGAAACCAATTTTTAGAATATTCCTATTCCGATTCTGACACAGTTTAAATGCAGAGAAACTATAAATCACCTGTAAATCAGCCTGACTGACCAATAGCACACAGGGGGAGTGGTCAAAAACTATTTGATAACAGAAATTATTTTGTAACTGGAACACTACAGCTTTAAAACACTTGTAGCATAAGATGAATGTTTTTAATTAACTGTATCTAAATGAGCATTTATGCATATAAAAGATTTTTTTAGAAAAGATGAAACAACCTATAAAAGAGTTGAACTTTGATTTATCAGCTACTGCATACAAATATTTATCATCGTTTAGAGGCAGAATTTAGTGAAACAAATAGGTGCATTCCAAGTATTTATATCCATTCAGATGTAGCCCTCCATCAAAGCGACCTGAACACGTAATGAACAGTCTGAGACTGCAGTGAGGGAAATATCAGATCTCCTTCAGAGCGAGATCACAAAGAGTATCACTCAACTGTGTTCATTACGGCTCGGAATACATAATTTATGGATTGTTTAAAAATACATGTCTGAATTCATCAGACAGCAATATGACAGATGTAGAAAGCAGAACTTGAGCACGAGTGATTTGGGCTGGTGCGGAAAATAAGAGCGCATGAATGCCGGTTTGATGGCGTAGCACGCTTTATAATTACCATCTGCAGGTTTCAGTCAGAACACACACACATAACGAAACAAAAACAAGCAATTCGACATGCTTATTTGAATTCATCCATTTACAACAGCAGTTCTAAACAAGCCAAACACATTTAACATGTTCAACATACATATTAATTAGACTATAAATTTATATACAAAAATCTATATATGCAAACCCTTAACTCAGTAAACGTCAAATTGCTCGAGTCAAAACGATGCATTGTTTAGCCAAAAAAAAAAAGAAAAGAAAAAGAAAACATGGCGAAATCTGAGAGTTAATTAGGCTCGCTAAATAAAATCCCTCAGCAGGCCGTGAGGTAAACGGGCTCTTAGCAGGCGGATACGAGGAAAGGCAGGAGTCCCTGTGCACGGATTACTGACTCCTGCATTATGCATTCAATGATCGATTCTAAATCTTAATTACCCGAATCACAAACACACACCGGCTCTAATGAACTGTGTGGCCCGTCAAACAGCTGGCTGAATATATTTATTAAGATCACGGGTAAATTTAATTATTTGGCCAATTAGCCACGGACAGCTCTGGTGTCTCAGAGGACACGAGAAGAGACGCAAGGCTAATCATCCTAATGACATTTAGCATCTTAAATGAAACATTTTGTGACATATGCTGCCGATAATGATAAAAGGCACAAACACGTAATAAAGGAATAGTTCAATCAAAAATAAACATTTGCTGAAAATGTCCTCATCCTCAGGCCATCCAAGATGTAGATGAGTTTGTTTCTTCATCAGATTTGGAGAAGCGTAGCATGAGTGTCTCAGCAACGGATGCTCTTCAGTGAATGGGTGCCGTTAGAATGAGAGTCCAAACAGCTGATAAAAACATCACAATAATCCACACCAGTCCAGTCCATCAGTTAACATCTTGAGAAGTGAAAACAAATACGTATTGAAGGCATTTTAACTTGAAACTTTCCAAAATCTATAATAAACACTTCCTCCAGTGAAAAAAGTGTTGTGGTCTGAATCAGGAAGGAAATCTGCACAGATCAAGCACAGCCCTAAACTAATATGTGACTGGATTCTGATGTGAAAGACAACAGAAGATTAACTTTTTCACTGGAGGAAGCAGTTATATGGATTTTGGATATTTTGGCCAAAAGCAAACATCTTTATGATGGATTTGTTTCTTACAAACACAGCTTTTGGCTTCTCAAGACATTAACTGATGGACTGGTGTGGATTATTGTGATGTTTTTATCAGCTGTGTGAACTCTCATTCTGACGGCACCCATTCACTGCAGAGCAAGTGATGCAATGTTGTATTTCTCCAAATCAGATGAACAAACAAACTCATGTACATCTTGAATGACCCGAGGATCAGTAATTGTTCAGATTATTATTATTATTTTTTTTAGATGAACTATTCATTTAATCTGGATCTTTATCTGAACTGCGTGCAAACTCGCAAACAATTTATGCAGCACTACTGGGATTCTTTCCATTAGAAAACATTGCAAACTTTTAAAATTGATCAAATGGAGGAAGCAACGAACAGCGGGAGAGCGAGAGAGATGGAAAGAGAGAGAGGAGGAATTAAGCTGAGCCAAAAAGTGTGACTTGGATTTAATATTTTATAATTGCCAAGGGACATTCCAAGATCAATGAATTTTTTTGCCCGAGACGCACATCAGAAAGAGATGTACTTCAGTCTTTTTAGGGAACATTGGTCTATTTAATTCAGGCGCCTGATGCATGTGAAATATTCCTCCCTGGCCTCCTCCAAGTCCCTCGGGCAGAGCTGCGGGCACACATTACCACTTTTAATGGGCCGCCCTCAGAAGAGGCGAAATAAGCCAATAACCCGTCCACGCTAATGGATTGGCTTGTTTATTCACTCCAGACCCTCTCTTCGGCTAATTTTAGCCGCGCCATGTTTTTCCACCCGAACATGCACGCAAAACAAAATACGTCTGTGAAAAACACGTCGCATCAAAACACAATCTACATGCCATATGCTCTCCTGAAAGCAGGAACGCTGGAGGAGATTACTGGAGATTTGTTGTTTCAGACGCTGCTTTTGGAGGCGAGCTGGACACGTCGAGTGTGTTTTATTAAAAACACAGCAATGGATTTGTGGTGATATCCGCACGGATCACCGGTGCTGCGTTAAACAGGAAAAGAAGCGTATGAGTGGACATTTATACCAGAGGAATGGAAACCCGGCTCATGTGTGGCGGAGAGCACAGATCAAACACCGCGCAATTAACCCTCATTAATGCACTAAACGACTGACCTAATTACACTGTGCCAGGATTTCACAGGGAAACTCAAACGAATACCCGGATCAGGGCCCGCATGTGTCGTGGATATTTCACGTTTTATTATTGCTTTCAAACATCTATTAGAGTCGTATTACAGTCGATAAGGCCATGCGATATGAGTGATTGCTGAGACATACTAACATTCCTACATTCCTGGAAATTCCAAAGCGTCTTTTTCAATCACTCTGTTTCCACAAAAACACAAAGCAGCACAACTGTTTTATCTGCCAGAGAATAAATATCACAATCCAAACATTTTTGAGCAATTCTGAGATAAATATTTTTATTACATGGCGGATGCAAAACACATAATTTTGAGACTTTAACTCAGAATTCTGACTATTTTTTCCTCAAAATTTCTAAAACTCAGAATTCTGCACAATTATGAGATTTTTTTTAAATTCTGTGACAGAAGTAGGCGTCCATAGTTTTTTAGCATTGATAAAAATTGCCTGTGCTGATTCTCATTACTGTAATATTTCTATTCTATTTCTGCAATTAAATGTTTTAATCAGATTTCTTATTTAAATAATATTCATTATTAGTAGTGCTGTCCAATGATTAATCACATTTGAAATGTTTTTGTTTACATAATATATGCGTGTGTACTGTGTATATTTAATATGTACAGATAAATGCAAACACATCCATGTATATATTTAAGAAAAATATGTTACGTTTATAATATAAAAGATATAACATTAATAATACTGTTTGTCAATAATGTTTGTTGAGCTGTGGAACACTTTATGTTGATAAAAATTCTACTAACAGTGCGACTACATGTCAACTAGCAGTCATTAGAGTACTACTAGACTGCCTGCTTAATATCTATTTTATTTTATGGGTCCACAACATACAACATACTGAGAAACTTATTTATTTATATATATATATATATATATATGTCAACATAGTCTACTCTGAGAGCTAGTAGACATGTAGTTGCACATGAATGAGAATTAGCTGACATGTAGTTGCAAAGTTACTTACAGTTAATAGAATTAGATTATTAAATAAACCTTAATCAGCAAATCAGCATATTAGAATGATTTCTGAAGGATCATGCTGCATTTAAGACTGGAGTAATGATGCTGAAAATCCAGCTCTGCATCTATTTTTGCTGTTGAGGTCATGCAACACGAGCTACTGTCAAAAGTCATTGCATCGTATCATCCTAACGTTTCATTCTCAGAAATGTATGGGAAGAACCAAAGCGAATTTGCTGAATGTCTTTTTCAGTCACTGTTTTCCGGTCCAGTCGTAGGTGCCAGACAGGTGCTGAGGTTGGCCTGCCATCTCCACGCAGAAATTCAATTACAACTCCTCCTGAAGCGCCTCCATCTGCAAACAATATGGTGCTCCTCTTTTTAATCAAGCCTTCCCTGAACGCAGCGACCGAAGGCCCGTCAAATTAAAAGTCACTTCCAGAATGGCTTGGTCTGTGCCGATCTCTAGCCAAAAGTAAATAAGTGATGATGAGTTGCAGGAGGAGGGTGTAAAGATGACTTTGGTTCCCCAGCAGCAACATTTCAAAATACTTTTCAGGGATTTTACCACATGTGTTTTACGCACGTCTGCGTGGCTTTATAGAAACGAAATGTGAATAAAATCAGAGCATGGTCAGCGTCTTTATGTGGGCAGTTTTGTTTTGTCAACGCCATACGTTTTAACGTCTCTTTCCATCTCAGATTTCCTCTTCCACTGGCAGCCTTTAATGAAAGATCATTCCAGCATTTTTACTCGCTTGTGTCCTCGGGCATCAACCTTTCCACCAGCAGAACGTAGCTGACACAAATAATAAAATCAAAAAGAAACAACATTCTTTAATAGATAGCAACACAAAAGTGTTTTTGCAGTAATGTCACAATGTAGCAGAGCTCAACGAGACCGCGGCTAATTTCACAGACGCGAGAGAGCGCCGACTCTAAATACATTTCCGAAGGATGATGGAAAGTAGATCCTGGGGTGAATTACACCCGACTGGATTCAGATTCCAGTCATATTCGCTTCAAAAAACTCAATGGCCTCTAGTGCACCATACAAACAACCCCCGTTAAACACACACGACTCCCAGAATCTCTCCAAAACATGTCTGGGTCAACTTTCACCACATAATAAAAGACATTCAGCCAATTTTAGCACTATTAAAATGCATTATGATTTTTTTTTCTCAATTTAATGAAATACTTCCCCTTTACAGTCTCATTACTGTAACGCTTATAGATGTTTTACTCCAGAGTTAACGCTATTAGTAATTTTAATTAATTTAATTAATCACAATTAATAACATCCCAAATAAGTTTTTGTTTACATAATATGTGTACTGTGTATAAGTATACATAAATACACATAATTATATATATATATATTTACATGTATATACATTTATATTCTTTAATTTTTTATTGTGCATTAATATATTTAATGAATAAACATTTAACATTAAATATATACATGCATTTATTTATTTACATATACATAATAAATATACACCGTAAACACACATATATTATGCAAAAAAATATTTTGTTTTGGATACAATTATTCATGATTAATCATTTGACAGCACTAATTATTAACTATATAATTTCTATATATAGTCATTTGAATTACAGCATTGAGTATAGGTGAGAGGGATGTGATTTACTGTTATAAAAAATTAAGTCATTTACAAATAAATGCTGAATTGTTCAATTCTTTGTTGCACTGATATATACTATTGTTCAAGCTTGGGATCTCTGTTATATATTATATCAGCAAGCATTCATTAAATTGATTAAACGTGACAGTTAAAATATTTATAATGTTACAAATTATTACTATTTCAAATAAATGTTTTTTAGCTGTCTATTCATCAAAAAATCCTAAAAAAAAAAAATTATTATTGATAATAATCAGAAATGTTTATTGAGCAGCAAATCAGGATATGAGAATGATTTCTGAAGGATCATGTGACTGAAGACTGGAGTAATGATGCTGAAAATCCAGCTTTGATCACAGAAATACATTACATTTATAGAATATATTTATAGAATGAATACATATAGAATTGAACAAGTTAGTTCAGATTACCTAACTCTTCTAAAACATAAAGTTAGTGTAAAATATTTAAAAATATATATATATATTTAGATTTTGGGGTGAAATGTCTCCCGGACATGTTCCTGGCAGGTTTTGTTCACACCCACCTTGTGTTAATGCTAATCTCTGGTTCATAGCGGGATAGATGATGTATTCCCAGACAAGCGTGGGATGGCAGAGGGAATGTATCAGCAGGATATCCCATCATCCCTGACCAGCAGCTTCTAGTTTTGGCTTGGGTTGCTGTAGCGTCTCCATGGCAAAACTGCAGTAAAATTCATTCTTCAAAAACTTAATTATATCTAGATTAACAAGGGAGGTAATTAATTTCTTTAAGATGAGTATCTGTACCTGCCCTCAGGCTCAACTTTGTTGTCAAAACTGTATATTTAACCATTTTTTAGTGCAAAGTTTCATTGGCAGCAACATGGAGATTTTACCAAATTTTACATAAATATGGAGATATTCATGTGAAGACTTTAATATGTGCTTATGCATATACATATATATATATATATATATATGCACAAATCTGTAGTGATATATGATTGTATTTATCATATATGTAGGATGTATTTATATATAAATGTACATACACCTTAATACATGTAAATATTTTCGAAATACATGCTGTGTGTTTATGCCTTTATATATATATATATATATACACACAATGAAGTGTTGTTAAATGATTAATCACATTCAAAATATGTTTGTTGTTCAAAAGTTTTTTGTTTACATAATATATGTGTGCGTACTGTGTATAATTATTATGTATATATAGAGAAACACACGTGCATATATACAAGTTATGTTTATAAATGTAATATATAATATATTTCTAAATATTATATTTTATATAAATATACATACATTCATGTAAATACATGTCAAAATTTTCGAAATATATCTATAATACATATACTCAGTATGCACACATCTATATCTAACCAAAAACTTTTATTTCGGATTTGATTAATCACATTTTTTTGGTTATTATTTTAATTTACCCTCTTGAAAATAAAGGCTACAAATAAAGGTTATTTCACAGCAATGCCATAGAAGAAACTTTTTTGGGGTTCCCCTAAAAAATCTTTCACTGAGCAGTTCCTAAAATAACCTTTTTTATCACATATTAATAATCTAAAAAAACTTTTTCCACTGTACTCAACCTATAATGTACTGGAAAGATTTCACGGATGGTAATAGTTCTTTGTGGATCCAAAAAGACTCAAGAAGAGAGAAATGTCATCTCTTTAATCTTTCAACCATCCTGTTGCGTGGTTTTTCATCTTGGCATAATGCAAGACGCAAAATATCTTATTAACCTGATGTAGCTGACCCGTCCAAACTGCCACTGCTCCAGGCAGGATCCAGAGCACCATTGTCCAGACTTTTCCGTAGGCCAGTTGCCGCACCGCTCTACAGGACCAGAGGGAAAACTGTGGCACTAAACGGCCTTTTCCTAGGTGATGTATAGCGCTTTCAACTTCTCTCCGATCCCTCTTGGGTTGCACGGAAAACCACTAAGGGCCTTTTAAACGGATGTGAGTTGTTTTTAACAGAGCCAAACCTTTAAACGAACGCAGCCAGGAAACAAACGAGACAAAATCTACCGCTTTGTGAACATGTATGAAAATATGTACACAGAACAGTTTGTTCATCTATCCGGAATATATGACTCGTGGCAGAGAGTTTGGGAAGTGACAGAAGCGTCAGTGAATAATTCAGCACCGATGGTTTTCATTTGGTGTGATTATTCCTGAATATTGTTTATTTGGAGCTGACTGCTAGTTTACGGCTGATGGATTCACATGGATGAGGTGGGTGTGGTGCAGCTGGCAGGAACAAACTCATGCACTAAAAACTAATCAACAAAACCCATCAGAATGAAATGAGTCATGTAAGGAAGTTATCTGTGACCTGGTTTGACAGGCGTGCGTGTTGGCGCAGGTCATTGTGAGTGGAAAGCCAATGCACAGACCTTCCTTTATGGAGTCTCATATCATTGACCCGCACGGAGCCTCAAACGGATGTAAAGTCCAGTCAAAGAAGCACATGCATTATCTCTCGTCGCTGTGCGTGAAATAGTAATTGTACTGTTGTTTGCAAAAGCCTCACAAACATTTGCAGACCGAAGCAAACAAACATGTCAAACGTGAATCATGAGGTGGGATCAGATGTGACATCCTTCAATATGAATTTGTCTGGTTTCAATTTAAAACGCAGTTATGCATTTGTTCACTTTCTCTAAAAAACAGGAAGGCATGTTCTGTGTACTTCTGTCTGTTCATATCGCCATCATATTGATCAGTTAATGGCTACAATGACTATATATATATAAAAACATACAGTATATATCGTTTTTTTCTAAAGCCATATGTTTTATTGCAATTCAAATGAGGCATCTCCTAATAAACTGCAATTCGAAATCACTTTATATTGAATAAACGCTGGGGTCAAACACAGACTCCAGCGGTTCTTGTAACTGGGTCCCTGCAGCCGGTTCTTCAAAAGGGCTACGAAACCAAACGGCTCGCCAAGCAGACGTCAAAACACACACACACAGACAACACACCCGTGGCCTTCCTGTTTGTCTGGCTAAAAGATCTGCCCGCGTTTACTCAGGCTGGGAAAGATGGGAGGAGAGGAAAAAGACAAGCACAAGCAGCCGAAGACACAGAAAGGCTGGATGGAAGAAAAGACTGCTCACTCCAAGTTGGGATTGATTTACTTCATTAACCAAGATTACAAGTTTAACTTACAAACCAGAGGTCAAAAATTCTCATTAACAAGAGGACCATGGAGAACCGCGGGGCTTGGAGACCATTCTTATTACTGACTACACATTTCAATCTGTCTTTGATGTTCATGTCTGCTTTTCTCTCTTTCTACCATCCAATTTTTTGGCAAGGAGGTTGATTTTAATTGTAGCTATAGAACAAGAGCAGCGTTTGCCTGTAAGCTTGCCTGCACATCTGTAGTGAGAGCATTTTTAGTGATACTGGGCGCAGTCCATCGCCCCGGGCGCATTTTAATGGTTCCACCCCCCCTTTCATTCCCGGCTCGGATTGTTTTCCACGTGATTCCTGTTAATTTAGCTGGAGGAAAGGGCATCAGTTTTCCTTGTTCTTTTCCCCTCTCTTTCTCGCTCTCTCTCGCTCGCAGTCTTTTCCTACTTCTGGCTTTTTCTACCAACCCTAAACTTAAAAGGTGACATATATAAAAAATACACCTCGATCTTCCTGTTTTGGCCTGTTTTTGGGATCCTTTACTTCACAGAAGAAAATTTGCGGTATTTGCAGTGGCAAGCATCGCTATTACTCATATGAAGGATTAAAACAAGAATTAGTCCTGGCAAACACCTAGTAACGCCCTAACAACCACCCAGTATACTCTAGAAACAGCTTGGCAACCACCCAAGCACCTAGCAATACCCTAGTGATCACCCAGGATAGGTGGAACCATAGATGGAAACATTCTGGCAACCCAGCAACACCCTGGAAATCACCCAAAATGCCCTAAAACCCATCAATGCTTTAGCAACCACCCAAAATGCACTAGACACAATTAAGTGACTTCCCAAACATATAATAATGCACTACAACCACATGGACTACTTTAAAAACACCTTGGAAACCCCCTAAAAGCCGTAAGGCATTTTAAGCAACCACCCAAACACATAGTGATGTACTGTACCATAGCCACCAAAAATACCATTCAAACACCCTAAAAACCACCTAAACACCCATCAACTTCCTAGCAACCACCAAAAGTTGCCCTAAAAACACCTTGGCAACCACGCATAATGCCCTAGAAACACCTTGGCAAGCTCCCAAACTCCTATCAATGCCCTGGATACACCATAGTAACCACCTAAAATACCCTAGTAACACATTGGCAACCTCCCAAACACCCAGCAATGCCCTACCAACCACCCAGAATGTCCTAGAAACAACATAACCTCCCAAACCTATAGCAATGCCCTAGTGCCTACCCAGAATACCCTAGAAACACCATAGCAACTACCCAAATGCCCTAGCAACCACCTAGAATTCACTAAAAATGCCAAGCGCTATGGCAATGATTTCTGCACAGTAAGCAGCACAAAAAAATAGCTGCTGTCTTTATTACTGGCTGACATTCAGAAATATTTATAATTTACATACTTCATTTTTATTTAATTTATCGAAATTTATTTCTAATGTTTTATTATTAGCTAACAAAAACAACACTGGTGGAGTTTTTTGCATGCAAATATAGAGGTGAACTCAAGTTGCTTTAAATAAAAATGTAAACATCTTCATATAATTATTATAAAGGCAGGTCAAAGCGTAAAACATGCTGAACTGTTACATATCGTCAAGGAAATGACATCACCTGCTTGTCATGTTGTCCGTGGTTCATTTCCTGCACCTGTGAATTTAACCGCACTCACTCACTCACTCACTCAAACTCATTTCTCACTCTGTTTCACGTCCCACACAGTGTCTTTGTGCTAAACTTCAAACGCTCTTGTGTGCCCTGACAGCTAAAGGAAAGAGTTTGTTACTGCAGCTCCTGCCTGCGCAATGACCCCAAGCGAGGGCCAGTTAGGGGCCCCTGTCTCCCTTTCTCTAATCTATCCCTAGCAGCACTGTAAGGCCTCTTTGTTTGAGCTCTCCGGCTCAGGATGGAGACAGACTTTACACTCAACATGGGCTATCAGGTTCAGCCCCACGGCAATCTGCTGCCTGGCCAGACGAGAGCAGAGGAGGGGTGAAGGAGGAGGAAGAAACACCCACAGCCGGCCCGCCACCAGCGCTACCTGATTTCAGTCACACACACGCTCTGACGGGCCCTTTCAGGGTAACCCATAGGACAGAAACATCACAAATGAGATCTCTGTGAAGGAGCAGTTCACTCGAAAATGAAGAAATCCTCATGTCGATCCAAAACCGTATGACTTTCTTTCTTCTTTGAAACATAAAAAGAGAAGTCGTGAGAAATGTTATAGTGACGAGGGGCTGACAAACTTCAAAAAGGACAAAAACTGCCAGTAAATTACCATGAAACTATTGTGAATGACCCCAGCACAACCCATTTGAGCAGCAGTTTCACAAGACATCTCAAAATATGCTCAGATTGGCCAAGTCTGCAATCAACAGTCAAAAATCAATTCCTCATTAAATGCACATACTATGATGTATTTCTGAGTAAAACAGAGTATTCAGTAAGATAAAATTGACATTATCTAATTTTCAATCTAAATCTAAATTCCAATTATATTTTAATAAAAGATTAAGTTGACAAACATATTCTCCTAAGATTAAATCTACTCTTCGCTCAATCTTAATATATGACAACTATTATATGTTTTGGTTTTATTTCTTTATTTAATTTTTATTTAAATTTATTTCAATAAAATTACTTTTTTTGTACTTTTAATGTATGGTTTATTCATATTTAAAATCCTTTAAAAACAATTTCTACTTATATTTTATTTTAATTACATTTTTATTTTATTTATTTTAGTACATTAAGTTAAACTATGAAAACGAGAAATGTCTTAAATACATACACTCAAATAAAGGTTTTTGCACCTTTTAGGCACTAATATATATATTAATATTAAATACAGACCCTTTTGGTACATAGGTGAGCTTTTGAACCTTTATTTCTGACAGTGTTTTTTATTTTATTTCAGTTAAACTGTATTTTAGGTGAAGACGTTTTGTAAAGTTTCCCAATTTTAGTTAACAATAATAATCCTGTTTTAAAGCTCTCTTTCAGCATCTTTCTCAGTACTCCCTCTCAGTCTGGTGGCCGTTTCCAGACACTGAGAGGCTTTTGTTTGGGATTAACGTGGCAGAACCGAGTCCGGATACTCCAGCGATCAGAGGACCGCGAGTGAAGCGGTGCAGCTCACCCTGAGCTCGTGCCCCACGGCACATTCACCAGCAGATGAAATCTCTGCCGAGCCCCAGAGTGAAACTCGGAGAAGGCCAGAATACAGCGGCGCTGCCGTAGCCCGCAGCCACTCTGTGACCCCCTTAGAAAAGTCACATTCACTTTGCTCTGGAGAAAGCAGAGAAAACACCCCAGGGCGGCACGCAGCCCCAGCCGAGATGAAGAAATGAGAGGAGGTGAAAATAAAGTGAAAATAAGTTAAGATTCCTCCCTCTATCCTGCCTTTCTCTCCTCTCGTGATCATGAGAGGTGGTCAGATGGGCGGTGTTACTTCAGAAAAAACACCCTACAATTACAAAACAGCCAAGAGTACCATGCCACTGCTATCAGATGCCACTTAGATATACACAGTGGTGCTACATAATTATTACATTCATAATAACTGAAGCTGTGACTATATTCACCATGTACTGTTCAAAAGTTTGGTGTCAATAACATTTGTTTAAAGAAATTTAGCAAAAACACATTCATTTAATCAAAAGTAACAATAAAGAAATGTAAAATGTCACAAAAGGTTTCCATTTTAAATAAATGCTGTTCTTTTAAAGTTCTATTAATCAAAAAATCCTAATATATATATATATATATATATATATATATATATGTAATAAAATATATAAACAGTATTAGTTTTTATATCTGTGTTTAAACATTGATGAATGGTTATTTGAACAATAAATGGTGTTTAATTTTATAATGTTAGTTTTATCTGGTCTGGTCTGCTACTTCTCAAGTATGTTTAACATATTCTACTAGAACGCAATTTAAAAATACTGATTTGTTTTGTAGCATGTGACCAATTAGCAGCGCAAGCGATGCTTTAGAGGTTAAATTCATGCAAAAATTCAATTTATTCTGTGTGTTCATATTATTGATTATTGGACAATTTAGCAGAAATCAACATTATACACTCTCTCTGTTAATACCTTGCAAAATAGTGAAAATAAATCATTTTTAAAGCTGTAAAACAACAAAAGCCATGAAAGCAGGGTAAAAACTACTCATAAGCGCTGTGTCTGTGTTTGTACATACACATTTCACGCTTCTTGTTGATGTCAGAGCGGTTACAATAAAGTGAAAGAGGTCAGGATGGTGTTCATGATGCAGAAGTAATGCATTTATTTAGTTAGCCTGCTTTCACTGGGTTGTGTTCACTGAGCAAACACACACACACACACGTCAACGAGCAGGTTTTTAAAATGACCAGCTGACATTCACAAAGTGTTTTTTTCCGGTTTATGGTATTCAAACATTAGTCAGAATCCGTGAGGGAATAGGAGCAGGCCTTCTGACAGCAAGAGCTAAACATTGACCAGATGCAGCTAAACCCAATGACTTTATGTACAACAGCATGTCGAGGAAATATAATAGTGGCGTTTCTGCATGTCTCCAGTACGTGAGGCGTAATCCTGCGTAATGCAGAGCAGAGCTGGTAGCCATATGTGAAGTGATCTGCTTCAGAACAACACTGTAACTCGCTCAGTGTCCCCTTCACTGCTGTGAGAAACTGGACTGACACTGCAGGAGAACATTTTTACTCTCAAAGCAACAAATGATCATCAGTCCTTCCAGCGACACCCGAGAGAATGATGTAAAGAAAAACAAACCCTAACATAATCAGCATCGTATGAATCAAGTTATTTTAATAACATTCAATGCATTGTGCTTGGACATATGACAAAATCAATGATTTTTGCAGTCATTTTTTTGCAGACCAAAAAAAGGTCAGCACTCAGGAAATTTGGACTTTATTTGGAGGATTACTTGTGCACAATGCATATTTCTTATTAATAAGAAATTAATTAATAAAATGTGTTTGTGAGTATGCACTTTTAATGAGGATTGTGTAATACTGCCCTTTAAATGCAACATATTTAAAGTCTACCTAAGGTATACTTGCAATAGTTCCACTTTAGCACAATCAAATAAAAAGAAAGTATGTCTTTAATTGGACTTCAGCACTACTTCTGCAGAATTAAAGTGCATTAAGTACAAAGTGAGTTTGTTGTATTTAAGTATACCAGTTTAGTATACTAAAATACAATTGCTAAATGTATTTGTAGTATACTGAGCATGAAATAAATGTTATTTAAATACATTTAAGTATATTTATTTTTCATTAGGGTTAGCTTAAAGCAGTACACGTAGCAAGTTTTTTTTAATTATATAATAAATAAAAAGAAAGAGAGCAAGTTAAAGTTAGAATATTTTTTTGCTTTTTTATAATTGTATAATTGTATGATAAATAAAAAGAAAATGGATAGAATAGAATAGAATAAAGCAGTTTGTTTAAGCAGTAAATTAATGCAAGTCTAAAAGGGACACGTTTTTTTAAAAGAATAGAATTTAAAAAAGAGAGTGCTAAAGTTAGAGAGTTAAATAAAAATGGAAGAAATGTGTTTATGTGTTTTTATGTGATTATTTCATGAATTTGTAGAGATGTGCTTCTAATTCGACAATAAACAGCTTTTTTTTCTTCATCAGCTGCAAAAGAACCAAATTAAACTAACTTTAACAGTGTTAAAACAAAGTAATTTTTTGTCAACCACGCTAATTTCAGTCAAGTAGATTGAGTGTGATTCATGAGAATGCTGTTCGTGGAAAAACAATGCGGGAACAGTTTTGAATCAACTCAGTTTAAACTGATTCACTCAAATGAATCAAACTTTTACAAGACAAGCTAGATTATGAAACCAGTCTATTGACATGGTTTTAAAACAATTAATGGCCGAATCAAAAGTGCGTATGGTCCAGTGGAGAGGTCCGTACCTCAGCGCCTGTCGTTGTTGCTCCTGGCGAGTCCACTTTGCGTTTTTTCCGAGGGCCAATGGCAGCGAGTGCCGTTAGGTTGGCGTCTCGTTGTCTCATTTGGGCAAGTTCCTGCTGCTGCATCTGAAAACGAAAAAAACAAAAAATAACATATTACACACCACCATGAACTTCAAAATGTAAAGACACAATGCTCATGCTCCGAAAAATATCAGAGAAATGGATGAGATCTGGACTGGAAGTGACATCACTTAAGTGTAAAAACATCAGGAAAGGGCTTGTCCATGCCATAAAGACTGCTGGGTAATAAAGAATCAGTGTGGGCTGCACAAAGCATCACCCAGCGATTGATAATGAGCACCGCTTAAACCATACAATGAATGACATGTGACATCCTTCTGTCTCAGGAACAAGAAATCCATAAAAGACCCTATGGCTACACCAACATCAAGTCAATCAACTTGCCATCCGTTTTATTAATACCCCAGGCAGCTATTTCTAGAAAAGAAAAATAAACAAAAACTCCAAAACTAATTACTAAGCTTGCATTTCTATAATCAAACACAAATCAACAATAAAACTGTCAAATATTGTGTCATAAATGGTCCTTCCTGAGTTGAAATTACACTAAAGACACTGTATTTTTAGTTTAGTTCAGTTTAAGCCCCACTATTATCCAATATTGACTTTCATGCAGTGTGTAATGTAGCTGTGTGTGAATGTAAATGATCCGCAAAATTGTAAATTTGAAAATGCACCATAAATAAAGTTATTGTCTCCCAAAATAAAGATTGACTCTATGCAGGCTAAATGGGTTGTTAGGAATCCCCTTTCGTCACGTCAAAATATTTGCATAATTCCCTATGTTGTACATTGGCCACCCACAAACACGCATCATACTAACAACAGCTGTACGTTGTAGACCAATCACAACTCCCAACTCCCAGGGTCTAGGAAAGGAGGGGTTTAGAGACACTGAATCTTATCTGGTTCGAATTAATCATTTGAGAAATCGCTGGAAAATGAGGTAATATTAAACACATATTTTTTCACCTTGTGTGCACATAAACCTATCGTAAGGAGACTACCAAACAATTATGGGAGGTTAAAATGGCATAACAGGGGCACTTGAATGTGCATTTAGAGATATTTGAAGTTGATTGGCTTTTACTGGAATTTAAAGGTGGGACTTACTGTCCTACAGCTGTGATATCGAGCAACACTGATTGTTTCTTGAGCAGCAAATCATGTTATAATCGTTCCTGAAGGATCGTGTGGCACAGAAGACTGGAGTAATGATGCTGAAAATTCAGATTCGAACACATAAATAAATTACACTTTAACATATATTTATACAGAAAACACATATTTGAAACTGTAATAATATTTCACTCTTTTTACTGTATTTTTGATGAAATAAATGCAGCCTTGGTGAGCAGAAGATACACACTGTGTTGTGCAGAGCGTAATTCAACAGTACCTATGCTGAATTTTCCATACGTAAGCATGAAATCAATGGAAAACCTGTAACATTTGTCAACTGCATTCACGGCGCATTGCATTCAACTTGCAACTTGCGAAAATTCACCAGAAGCAGAATAATCTCGCACATAAAAGTTTTTTCACACAACCTTGCATTAAAAATGAATAGTTATATGATAACTAGACAGCACTATCTGAATTGAATGTGACAATTTAGCATTTAGATGCTGCATAATGCTCTATTTCACATAAAAATAGTAAGCAAGCATTATTATTTAATGTTAAAGTAAAACTTTTTAAAAACTGCTTCCCGATGAAGGTGTTTAATCCCCTAAACAAATATTTCATTCGTTTTTAGTGTGAATTTACATTATATTAACCTTGCATTGTCTGAAAGTCTTTTTATTTGGTTATCTTACACAATACTGCTTCTCAAGTACGTTTACGCACATTTCATTGAAAATGAAGGAAATAATCAAAAAGCCAGCAACAGTCTCAGCTCTCCAGAAGTGACATCATCGTCTGCAAATCACAGAAACCAAATCAACACATCCATCAGTGTCTTCTACCTCAAACTCCTTTCAAATGTAGTTAGAGACATTTAGGTGTGAATGGAAATGTGAGTGTGTGTGTGGTGGCTCACACGCTCTGATGTGATTTTTCACTTTGTGAAGTGTAAGAGGGCTCAGTGGCGCCTCAGGTAATGTCACGGTTTCCTGCGGGGCAGCCTCACTCACAGACCCTTTCTGAGGACGTGTTTGAGCCTGAGGCCAGCACACACACACACACACACACACACATACAGAGACATACACAGCCACATATGGCTTCACACACACACACACACACACACATACGGCCGTCACAGTCTGTCTGCAGTGAGGGAGTGAACCGCCCTGTGCCCGCTGGTGTTAGAGAGAGACTGTGTGTGTGTGTTGCTAAACTGAATGAGGGCAATCAATGCAATCTTTCATGCAGTCAGTTCTCTCAGTGTGTGTGTGTGTGTGTGTGTAAGATCAGAGAGAACTGTGATGTTGCCCTCAAAATGGAGTGTTATAAAGATTGCTTTGGTTTTCAACAGTCAGCGCAAATTGTGTGTCTGTGGTGTCAGAGGAAAGGAAAGCACACAACACACGTCTGTGGAGGCGTTAAGAAGACATGTTCATCTTCACCTCCAGCAACACCCTGAAAACTACCTCCAGGCATCACTTCAGTGGAAGAATGTCTTCTGAATCCAGGCACTTGAGCTAATCAGGGTCTTCTTTTCAGAAGAAACATTCAGTCTTAGTGTTGTCTAGAAGACGCATTTGGAAGGACAGCTCAACCATGGACCACAAAACCAGCCATAAGTGTCAATTAATCGAAATCGAGATTTATAAATCATCTCAAAGCTGAATAAATACGTTTTCTATTGATGTTATGGTTTGTTAGGATAGGACCAGGAATATTTGGATGAGATCCAACTTTTTGAAAATCTGGAATCTGAAGGTGCAAAAAAAATCTAAATATTGAGAAAATCACCTTTAAAGTTGTGCAAATTAAGTTATTAAGAATGCATATTAATCAAACATTTAATTGACAGTAGGAAATTTACTAAATATCTCTATGAACATGATCTTCATTAATTATCCTAATGTTTTTTTGGCATAAAAGCAAAATCTCTTGTACAAAAAATTAAATAAATGAAATGAAATGAATAATAATCATCATTACTATTGAAATATTTTCTTTCAATTTTTTTATTTATTTTTCTTTTCTTTTTAATTTTAAGTTACAAAAAATAAACCATAAAACCAAATAAATAAGCAATAAAAAAACCAAACAATAATACTAATAATGGTGAGGATGTTATTAAATATTTTATTTTATTGCACTCTAAAAATCAGCCAATAAAGAAATATAATTATAGTAATACTATTGTACTGTAAACTTAAAAAATCTAGTTTTTAAAAATAAAAACAATACTTAATATTGTTAATAATATTTCAATATTTTTATTTAACTCTAAACATTAAATCAATAGAGAAATATGTCTATAACAATAATAATATTGTACTGTTAATAATTATAATATAAGACAATAATATTTTATTAAATTACATAAAAGAAATACAGTAAAAAACAAACCAATAGCATAGTAATAAAGTAAAGTAATAATACTGTCGTACTATAAAATAATAACAGAACAGAACATTTATTAATAATAATAATAATAATAACAATAATAATACTTTTTAATGGTGTGAACTAAATGATGCTCTTTTGTTCTCACCATCCACCAATCACAAGTTCGGTCCAGCATGCTAATTTTTAGCTGAAGTGTCCCTGTAAGCACTCTCTCTTCAGTCCTGATATCACGGCACATATCAGCACATCCAGCAGACACAGACCGCTGACCCCTGAGATAATCCTATTCCAGCTTACGATGCCCCACTCAAGGACCGGAGCCGGCATGTCTGCGCAGCAGTTGGCACCAGACTCGGCGCCCGCTTCACGCCTGCAGCAACTGCCGGAGTCTCAGATTTATGGCGTTCTGATAAATGCGGGTCCCAGCGTGCCATCTGTGGTGCCAGCTCTCAGAGCGGCCGCCATCACAGACGAATCACCCACATGCAGCAGAGACAACGAGCGGGAGGAAATTATAGCTCAACTATGTGTAGAGTTAGTTAAGCGCCGCGCTTATTACACGGGGCAAATTTAGAGAAATATTCATATGAATTATTTTGGCTAACTGCTAATATATTCTCAGTGCTGCTTCAAAAATAAATGTTTAATAGTTGGCTGATTGTAGAAATGGTAATTGCTCTCAGCGTTAAGTAAAACTTACAGAAGTTTTGCGTGTCGTAATTACGCTCATCACATAAGAATAATGAAGCGAGGACGCTGCCACAGAACTCACTGCTCTCGGTGCGAAAAACAGATGCTTTCTTATAACCTCGAGTTACTTCTTTCATCTTGAGTAACCTTTCAAAAGCATCAGAACCGATATGATAACCTTTAGCAGCCATTTACACACAAATCACACCATCCTGTGGATGATCGATACCTTTAAGATTGGTTCGTTCTGACCGGAGAAGAGCAGCTGTTACTCTTGTACTCTTTGATTATTTACAAAGGTCAACATGAGGGCAACATTGCCATCTCATGTAAAAGAACACAGCAAACTGAAAAAGTGTACAATTCAATGTATCGCAGAGGGTGTGTGAATATTGATCGGAACATATAACTGAATATCTCAATATATGACTGAATATCTATGCATCTGAACATCTAGCTGCATATCTATCTATCTATCTATCTATCTATCACGGGTGTAGATCTGAGCTGTGTTTGTCTTGATGGCCAAACCTGGCGTCTCTATGAGCCCTACAGAACCTTCTGTTCTCCTTCCTCCTCCCACAGGCCCAGGCCCAGGGTGCTGCACAGACTCCTGCAGACAGATGTCTGTGTCGGAGCGGAACGGGAGGATTGGGCTGGTTTGAGGTGTTATGGGGAGGGGTATCTTTCACTGGGCAACACTGAGGTTCAGTAACACCACAGTCTGAAACATAAACTACCAGCAGGGGGCAAAATCTGCCCTCTCGCCCTCCTGCCCCAGGACACTGAGCACTGCTCTGCAATTCTTTGGAGTACCAATTTCTTCATAAATAAATAAATAAATAAAATCCACAAGTATACTAACAACTCCACAAATAACAGCATCTTTAATAATATAAATAAAATAAACAATAACCAAAGAGAATGGGGTAAAAAATTTACAAAAAAAAACCCTATACATATATATAGATATATATTTGAATAATAAAATAAAGCAATACAGTCAAATTATTAATCCCAATTAATTGTATCCAGATGTTTTGTGTAGTGTGTCTATTTATTCTAAATATACACAATTCACACATGTAAATAAAAACTTTTTTAATTTGGATCTAATTAAACACAATTAATCGTTTGTCCACACTAGTCTTTAAGCATCAACTCGTTCAGCTGGATGTGCCCATTCAGACGACTGGAGGGCACTCCAGCGCCCAGGACCTCCGTTGTGTGTGTTTCCCTGTTTCCCTTCTATTCTGAATTCATGGACTTGTTTCTGTGTATTCAACCAGGACTTTTATGTTGAAACCATTGTCACTGTCAAGCTCATTTCCACCCGGATATCCACCGGCATATAAGCCGGTGTATGTTTAGCTTCCAGCAAATGCAATACTAAAAAAGCGAGTTTTCTAGAGAAAAAAAACATTTTGCTAAATTCAGCTGCATTTACGCTTTTCCATTTCTTCAATGCAAAAACTTTTTTGAGCAGTTAATGAGCAGATCTGGTTTGAGCCAGCATGTCCATTATCAGCTCACAGTAATGTGTAAATCATTGATCTATGTGTGAACTGACCTCAGGGTCAAACAGGGCTCGACACGCTGACCTTGAGCATAAAGACACTGAAGATCAAAACCCATGCATACAGTAAAAGCACTGGGTTTTTAACACAGCCGGCAGAAGTTTTCTCTTTGTGGAGAGATTTCCAGAGACCTGCAGTTCAAGCCAAACCCCAATTACACAAACGCCCCAGGCGTCCCCAGGGGTCCGGCTCATTATGAGGTCACTTCCTGCTCTTAAAGCACCATTCATATTTAGCAGAACCGCAGACATGTGTGCGCTGTTTGACCTTGGCTAGTATCCATCTTTAATTATTGCTGGAGTTACTAACTTAACAGCAGTGAAAACAATGAGAGCGCTTGGCGTTGTTATATGGAGGAGAATTTCAGAATAACGCATTCAAGAGATCATTAAAAACCCGCTTATCTAAGTAGAAAATTTCCATTTTTGTGTCACCCGTGCTTGGCCAAGCAGTCTTTTCTCCTCTTAACCTCGTTTTCTTTCTTTCCGTAAGTAGCGCGACGTCACCTTCTATTGATCAGCTGTAATTTGCATCGGTGGCAGATGAAGAGTCGTATGCGTGATGATTTATTCATTTTCGAATCAAACAGCACAAGGATCTTCAGAGAAGGATAGACTGCAGGCATTGAAGAAGAGCCCTCTCGTTCTCTGGATCTCTCATTTTCCCTCTCGGAGCCCCGGGGGCCGATGGTGTGCAAGTCCTTCTAATTAACAAGGTGAATCATGCCGACGCTCTCTAATTAGCCAACACGACAATCTAATGGAAACATGCAGACGGGGTTGGCTCACTCTCTCAAAACTCCCTCTCTCTTTCTCTCGGCCATCTTTCTTTCTCTCGCTCTGCTCTTCTTTCCCGCAAACGCTCAAGGGAGAGGGGAAATGAGAGGCAGAGGCCGCGTGCACTGTCTTGTTCCTCCAGCTGAGAGTGTAAAGGGTCAAAGGTCACAGTGCGACCGGCTTCAGGAACACCAAAGACGCCCGGCACACCACACAATGTTCACTAAAGAGCTTGAGGCTGCACTTAAACAGCAGAACAATGAAACCAAAATCTGTTGAGTAAAAATGTAAAAAAAAATCAAATTACCGAACTGAACTGCACTGGTATACAAAAGATTTTGTAATAATAATTTGCATATATAGTTTAATTAATCTTTACTATTAGTTTAGAAAAGCTAAATCCCTTTATACTTATTGAGCTGCATTCATGACACAGTGGGGTTTGTAAAATCATTCTTACGATATGTAAATTGTGGCATGGATGTGACGGGCAGACATATTATCAGTCCGAATCAAACATGAAACATTTTAACATAAAGTGGTACATGAATGTAATTTATGATTTACATTGAAATTCTTTTCTTGTGTTTCATGAATGACGTTAGTCGCCGCATAAACATGGTTAGAAACAAATGATGACATCACATGTGGTGACAGAAGCATCGCAGACTAGCTCTGATTTAAAGAAAATAATGAAACAAAAGGTTTTATGTGCAGTTAAAAAAAAGATGTTCATTAAATTACAAACTAATAGCTTTATTCAGAAAGGACACATTAAGATGATAAATGTAATATACTGATTTATAATCTAATAATTATAATTATAATCTTCTTTGAACTTTCTATTTATCTACGAATCCTGAAAAATAAAATGTATCACGTTTCCAGAAAAATATTCAGCAGCATGATTGATTTCAACAACAATAATATTCAGAAATAGCATGTTATGATATATGATTTCTGAAGGAGTAAGGATGCTGAAAATCCAGCTTTGATCACAGGAATAAATTACAGTTTAACAGATATTCAGTTATTAAACTCATATTTTAAATAGTAATAATATTTCACTGTTTTTAATGTATTTTCAATCAAATAAATGCAGACTTGGTGAGCAGAAGAGACTTAATTCAAACACATTACAACCCCAAACTTTTGAACTCACATATGATAATTGTAAATAAAGCATAGTTCGTCTAAAACGGATGTGGGGAGCTGTAAGAAAGTAAGTATAAGTTGGTAAAAGTATATATGGCAGATCACTCTCTTGTATTAATCTCTAAAGCTTCGGTTAAACAGGGGCGAATGGCTAGTCTAGAGTCTGGTTTTCTAACACTGACCCTTTCATCTTTCTGCTCACTGTGTCCCATTCGCCTCTCTCTTTCTCTTTCGTTGTGTTTTTTCTCTGTTTCTCAGACCCATCAGTTCATCCCCAAAAGAGTAGCTCTTCATTCCTGATTCCTCTGCTGCTAACATCCCAAGGAGATCTACGTACAAAGAGAAAGACCTCCTACAGGCGGCCACACACACACACACACAGTGTTCAGATTCCTCGCCATCTCCCTCGCAGGCAGAAATCTCGCTTTGTGTTGTTCTTTCTCTCATTACGGCACTTTGTAATAATATTCACAAACACACAGGAACACCAAAGGTATTTTTAAAGCTTGCTTTTCTTCTTTGCTTCTTTTTTCCCCCATTCCTTCTTTCTTACATCTCAAATTTGACTTCAGGAATTTAAGGGATGAAACAAGCAACCACAAAGAGGAAAATAAAAACAGATCCAGGACAGACGTTTCAGCAGCTGAGTAACCTCTTTTTTGTCTTGTAAAAGGGACATTTTAAATTTACTGGATTTTTCATTGAGATTAGAATCAAATATATTTCAAATCTTTTCCCTAGACAGCAATGCGATTAAACAATGAGCAAATGATGCCAAAGATTCTTGAAAAAATAAAGACCTTGGTGATCTCAAATGTATTTCCATTGAAAATTCTCAGCAAGGTCTTAAACTGTGCTCAGATTTGCCAAGATATCAATATGAATTGAATATTTATTATCACATTATATATATATATATTTTTTACATCAAAACTTATTTGTTTTTAGCTTGATTTGTTAACTTTTTTTTGCTAACCATTCGTCTAACTGTTTGTATTGAATTTGTTATGTATAAGAATCCAATAAAAAAACTTAAAAAAAAAAGAGAAATATCTGAGATGAAGATCAGAAATCGAAAGCAAACTTTGAGCATTTTTCCTTCCATGATGGAAACATCTCCTCACATTCTGATCTAAATCAATCCACACACAGCGCCTCTTTCCTTCTGCACGGTCACATTTTCCAAAGGATAGTTTGCTTTACAGAAGGAACAAGAGTGTTTAGGCATTATAGGATGTTTGTGTCTGTGGCTCTTTTATGGCATCTCAGTCTTATTGGATCCGGCTGCTACCCACAATGCTGTGGTGTAAGAACGTAACGCTAGCATTAAACCTGGGAAGTAGACAGAGGGGGGAAAAAGAATGGGGAGAACAGAGGAACGAGAAAGAAACTGCAATCGCTTGAGGAGGGAAAATATTTGAGGAAAATTATTCGAACAAAAAGCCAAGAGAATCCCAATGGACACATCCAAGTTTCACGTGAAGGATCTGAGATGTGAAATACGAACAACAACAAGAGAAAGTAAGAGGGAGAGAGGATAAATGGTTTACAATCAGGTCAGGAATGAAGATGAAATTCACTCACAAACACAATTAATAATGCCTGAATACCACGCAGCATTCAGAAATCAGTTCAAAATACATTAATGATGACCACATAAGTAAATCGGATCATATATTTTTCAGAATTGGTCTAATTCTGGGATGTTAATGGAAACAGGCAATAACAGTACTGTCCATATCTTTTGGATATATTAAAATATTTTGATACCGATTTCCCTGGAGGCCTCCTGCAGCCTCTTCTGCCCCATCTCTGTTTGTCAATTAATTAGATAGTCCCACCCCTAAATCAAGTCAGAAGATGCCATGCACACAAGCTCAAACAAGGACACTGAAAACATCACAATCTTTCACTCTTCAGGAAGTCAATTAATGACTAATAGTGACTCTGAACATTAAGTTACTACCGTCTTCAGTGTCACTCGACCCTTTACAAATGTGACCAAGGACAAAAAGCTGAATATATAAGCTTTCCATTGATAATAGTTTGATAGGACTAGACAATATTTGTCCGAGATAGTACTATTTGAACATCTGGAATCTGAGGATGCAAAAATTTCTAAATATTTAGAAAATGGTGTTTACAGTTTTCCAAATGAAGCTTTCAGCATATTACTAATTAAAAATTATGACAGGACATTTACTTAACATCTTCATGGAACATGATCTTTACTTAATGTCCTTTTGTCTTATAAGAGAAATCAATCCTTTTGACCCATACAAATGTATTTTTGGCTATTGCTATTACCCCAGCTACTTAAGACTGGTTTTGTGCTCCAGGATCACAAATGCTGATTTACTGCCCAAGAAACACTTCTGATTATTATCAATGTTGAAAACAGTTGTGCTGCCATATGTTTTTATGGAAACAGTGCTAAAATTTATGTTTCAGGATTTTTTTATGAAGTTCAAAAGAATTTCTTGAAATGCGATCTTTGTCACCTTTGATCAGTTTAATGCATCCTCATCCTGCATCCAACACTCAGAGACTGGACTGAACATACACAGACACACACACACACACACAAGCCATCAGGCCACTACACTCTCAGGGACGATTCTGACGCATTATTTGCACTACATTTGCACATTTGCACTAAAAATCTGCTATTTGCACTACACTTCTTCGCTGCTTAAGCCTATGTG
>JAUMHI010000063.1:17866264-17886660 GCA_032359435.1 Enteromius unitaeniatus
TTTCATTTCACTGTGTACTGTAACATGTATATTGTTGAAATGACAATAAAGCAACCTTGAACCTTGAACCTTGAACCGAACAAAATTTACACACAATTCCATTTCTTTTGTGTTCAGGCTGTTTGAATTGTGTGCAGATTGGAAGAACAGCAGGATGAGTAGATGACGGCAGATTACAGAATGTTAATTTTTAGGTGATTTCTCTCTCGTTTGGTCTAAAGATCTCTGATTGATCTCAGGCAGATTCACTTCTTCTGTGTTCGTCATCAGCAGCGGTACAAACCGGTGCGTTTAGCGGCACCGGGAGCAAGCGTTTACAGCCACCTCTGTTACTCTGTCCTTGTCTGTGACACGGCGGCCGGCGGGCGCTCAGGACCAGGGGCTGTTGTGGTAAAATGCACTGGTTTACCCAGGTGGTCAGCAGTGGTCACTCTGCGTCCTCTGCCCTGCCTCTCCTCTCCTCTCCTGTTGAGAGCGGGGCAGCGATGATGAATCTGTGGCCGCAGAGTGTCTGTGTGACCTGACACAGTGATGTATCTGCCAGGGCTTCTCTCGCTCGCTCTCTTTTATGTATTTGTGGCTTCTTTCACTTTATTTTGCCTTCTTCCTCTCTCTATTTGTCATGTGTCCCCTCGCAATCTCTCCGCTTCTCTCTGCAGATTTGTTGTATCTGCGGCCAGGCGGCCCTGTTCCTGCATTCCGTCTCTTTTTTTGGGCATTGATTTTCACCGAGGGCACTTTAAAAATATCCCATCTGACCTTTGGGCATCTCTGAGGACTGTGGAAATAGGTTCCCAAACACATGACATTACAGGGAATCGGATGTTTGTAAAGGGCTGAAAAAGACTAATGGTTAGAAAACCTGCCCTGATCAGACAACATCTGTCCATCAGACGCACGTGCTTGTCGAGGCAGACACTCGTTTAACGGCGTCTCCCAGAGAAAAGAAAAATCACAAGTCGGATGGCGTCGATATCTCAATTGGCTTTTCTTTTAAGAAAATAGCTCAAATGTCTCAAACTATGTTTGGATTTGCCAAAACGCCCAAGATTCCAACTAAAAGATTATTTAACACTTATTGTTAAATGATCTGAGCTGCTCTCCAACACTGCAAGAAATGCTTTTCTTACTTAGATTATTAGTCTTGTTTCCAACCAAAATATTTAAAAATTCTTATATCAAGAAGGATAAAGTTAAAATTATTGTCTTGTTTTCAGAAAAAAAAGTTTTTCCTTAGAGCAAGCAAAATAATCTGCTAATGGGGTAAGCAAAACAATTTCATTCCAAACAGAAAACAAACTTATTTTGCTTTATATCTCATTGGCAGATCATTTTGCTTGTTTTTATTTTTATATATTAGTTACAATAATACAAAAATACAGTAAGGTAAGAGTAAATAGCTAAAAAAAGGCATCAAAATGTGTGTTTTTCTATATAAAAATGTGGATAACACCTCATGTTTAATTTTATTCGACACAAATGGTTCACAAATTATGTGGCTCAGGAGGAAATGTGATTGCTCAGATTTGCTCTTTCATTACTCTGGAGATCTTATTGTGTTTCAGGTTTGAACTTTAATGATATAAAGTTAATGCACGTAAAAGAGCAGATCATTAGCAGAATTTGAAGACTAAATTTGAGATTTGAGACATTTTTGAGATCTCTTCTGAAATGCTAGAAGAGGCAAATGTGAGTCATTTTCTTAGGAGAAATATCTGAGAAGCAGGATAATTCAGCATATTTGTTTTCAATTCAATCTCATTGCAGTAAGAGAAAGTCAAAAGTGAGAACTGTGCCATCATTTACTCAGCCACATCATTCCAGACTTGGAACACAAAGGAAAAATATGAAAACATAAGGAAATTAGACAACTGTATTATTATGCTTTTGTGCAAATCTCATCAGGAGTTGTGAAATTGTGTTGTTGGTATAAACACAACTACTAGTGACACTCACAAGAAATGCAGAAAAAGACTTTTCTTAACACACACACCACATAAGTGCAGTACACTGCCTGTGTCCTGGTGTGGTTATGAGTAATAAACCTCTCTCTCGCCGTTCTACCCGTCACAGAGAGTGAAGGCAGAGCGGATCAACCTCATTATCCTGATGAAAATTTGGGCAGATGTGCGAAACCTCTACGACAGACGCAAACAGCAGCTCTGTCGCCTGCAGCCAATCAGGAGATGAAAACCGGAGGAAGAGCCTCACTGAGAAACGACCACGGCCATTACGCCCAGAGAGAGAGAGAGAGACAGGAAAACGCCATTTCTGGTGCAACAGCAAATAAAAGTGAGATTTCAGCCTTTTTAAAATTCTGATCGGAAACAAGTTGGGAGTTTTTGACGACACCGACGGGGCGAGCGTGTGTGTGTGTGTGAGCTGTAGTACTTGTTCTGTGGGTTGGAAAGTTAATCTGGCTGTGTTGAGATGATGAGCTGCCTGCCACTTAACAGGGCGGAGATCCACTTTGATCACACGGCCTCGGGCGCAGCCTATTACAAATCACCTAATTTACATACAGCACAGGCTGATGGGAAGACTACAATCCACTCGAAAGGGTTACACCTCTCTAATGTGGAGCAGGAGGGAGAAAGAGAGAGAGAGGAAACAAGGGTGATACCTAAAGAAAAAATGAGCAGATGACAGTCAGGAGATCCAGTGAAGATAGCACTCTGCATTTAAGTTATGCATTTATGCTGCAAACTGTTATCATGTGTTATTTAGAAGAAGTGAATTGCTTCTTTACTGCATTGGACCATGAAGCAGGTGAAAAACACAGCACAAATGCACATCTACAGACAAGAAGATCACCTTTCGCACCAGACAGAAAGAAACCACCTTGAAACCAAACACCCTAAACACTGTAGCAAAAGCAACATGTTGAAGAATAGCAACACCTTGGCAACCGCTTCATCACTGTGGGAGGTTTGCATGAACAAAAAACACTTAACATAAAAATTAAAATGATTAAAAAGTTATGATTGTATGTAGCAATCACTCCTATTGCATGAGAGTTAACTGCTATGGATGCCGTATAGGTTTCATTTCTCATCGCAGCTCTGTTTACCATTTAGAACTGAATTGAGAATCAATTTAAATTCTAATTCCTTTTTCGAACAGAAATATAAAATTGGCATTTGAATTTAAGGAGGTAGAATTAGAGCATGCAAACAGTAGAGCATGGTGCAAGCAAGACCAAGGCCATGGGGAAAGCAAGATCTGATTGAATGTAAATACCTTGATTGCAATGTAAGGATAAAAGCATCTACCAAATGCATAAATGTAAATGTGAAATTAACTTATGTTATTATAACTCCAAGTGTAATTTCTAAATTAGGAAGGTTTGCAAAGACAAACTCTGCTAAAGTCTTGTCTGAAACATGTACAGGCTGTACACAAAGATCTGTTTGAATTTTCACCTACATAGAAATTTGTACTTAGTATATAATTCTTCATGTTTAATTACATTTAATTACACTTTCTGTAATTTAAAATTAATGCATGATATTAGGCTATCAATTAATGCTTCTCTGGGAATCAAACCCATAACCTTTGCATCTCTACCCACACAAAGATCATGGGTTTGATTCTCAGGGAAAACATGTGTGTCTGTTAGTTGCTTTGGGTAAAAGTGTCTGCCAAATGCATAAATATAAATGATAATGTGAATTCAACTTCCTGTGGGTTGTGGCCAATTTTAAATTGCATATCATGAAAAAAGTTAATTCTGTTCATAATTTAGCACAATTCATATGTTGACAGAACTTGCCATCACTGAGCAGTTCATCTTTACAAGTTTTATTTACAAAACTGTTATAGTTTTAGCTGTTAAAATCAAATATTACATTAATAACATTGTTTAACTTGTGAAAACACACCTGTAAGAGTGGGATTGAACTCAGCTTTGGGTTAATCGATCTAACCAAGTGTCTAAATTTACTCAAAGGCCGCTAACAAATACAATTCTGTGCTCGTATCAGAAAACAGAAACAGGGTTAGTTTGGACTCCAGCGCCACGTTTTGTATTCAGTGCATTAGTGATGGCCGGAGTGAAAACATCACCGTGCACATCAAAAACACACACATCTACAGCTGAAATAGTTTCTTCAAATACCATAAACACATGCATCAGCTCTGCATGAAAGTCAAGTGTTTTCCGTAAAAACCAGTGCGTCATTAGATCTGCCAGGAACTGAGAACAGCATTATTTTTAATTGGCAGCATAAAAAAAACTAAAATCAATGCGGGACAAGACACAAGCAAGCAATTTGTGTCTCATACAGCGGTAACGGTTACTAATTGTCTCCCTTCTTGCGAGTGCACGACCAGATTGAGCGCCACGCCATTCGCCTTTATGATGCTAATGGCCTCTGCAAATTATCCGTCAAACGGGAAAAACTCTGACTTCATCTCCAATCAGATTCCCCATTCCGCCCCAGATAAAAGCGCAGCACATTCTCCTAAATACCAGCTCAGAGCTGGAGAAAAAGAGGAAAACGCTCATTTTTTCGCAGGACATCAATCAATGAAAATAATTCCTCAAACTTTCTTCTTTTTTTTCCCAGAGTCAGACTTTAAATGGCATTACATATGTAGCACGGCATAAAAAATTCATCTGCGGGAGCCTTGAAATGTCAGTGGTAATGATGGAAGCCTCACCTCCTTTGCTTTCTGCTTCAGACGGGCTTGTTCTGGATCTTCTTGCCGCGAGCGACTCTGGGAGAGAAAGAGAGAGAGAGATGGAGGGAGGATGAACGACAGAAGGAAGGATGGAAGGAGAGATGGGCAGACGGCAGGTGAGAGCGTGTTCGTGAGCTCACTTCATCTGCCGCACTAAAATAGTTGCGGACAAACGAGGGCAGATCTGATGTGTCAAGCGTGTGTGTGTGTGTTCAGTGGTGAGTGATTCTTTACCCACAGGCTGTGCCCTCCAAACACACACACACATACTGCCACAGGCAACTACTAATCAAAAGACAAAATACATGCATGCACACACTGTTATAAATGCATGTGCAATCCAGAATCATCAGTGTGTGTGTGCAAATGTGTGTTTGTGTCAGAATTCTACACCCCAAACATCATGAAGTGCAACGAGTTTTAGGAATGAGTCCCAAAACCCATAAATGAGGACAGCTAGCAAATAATAATAATAATAATAATAGTAGCATGTCTTTAGGAATAAAAAATTATAAAATCAGGCAAATGTTATAAAGAAACTCTGTAAAGAGCCTTCAGAATATAGATAGAAATAAAAATGTACAGTTTGGAGTGTTTAGGTACTGCTCGATGAAGAAAAAAATCACTTTGACAAAATAGTGCTTAAAGATGTACAGTACACTCTCAGAAATAAAAGTACAAGAGCTGTGACTGGAGTGGTACCTTTTTAAAAGGTACACTGTTGTACCTATTAGATTCAAATATGAACACTTTAATTACTAATATGTACCTTTAAGGTAGCAAAATAGACCCTTTAGGAACAAAAAGGTAACGCTCCAGTGACAGCTTTTGTACCTTTATTTCAGTGTGTGCACTGTAAAATGTGCAAAGTTTATTTCTCTTGATATAAACTCTTAATATAAACAGCCTAAAATCTCAAACTGACCCTTGCTTTAAAGACTGGAAGAGCTGTCAGAAGCATATTGGTAGTACTTATCTTGATGATACTTATCGTTTGTTGGACCAGAGCTTTTTTCTGCAACAATCTAAAAGCCAATGGAACAATCCTGTCCAGGGTGATGCTAAAATACGTCATCCTAGCAGCTCTGTCTTTAGGTTTGTGAGTGTGTGGTCAGAGAGGGTAAATCTCTCCGCTGAAGCATTTAATCGTGGCCTTGTGTGATTTTACTCTCATTTGGTCTCTTTTAAAGAGAGAGAGAGATGTGTGAGGTGTGTGGGTGTGATCCTGAGGGCTTTGTGTTTAGGTCTTTTTTTAATTGCCCCATGAGAACGTCTCCTAACTCACCCTCTCTCGGCGAGGAGAGGGGCGGCAATACTCTGCCCTTCCTCGCCGCTAATTGGTTTTAAATATATCAGGCGGTTCACGTACTGGTCGCTATCTCGGCTGAGAGTAATGCGTTTGGCCCCTGGCCCTCGCGCTCGTCCCCGAAGACTCCAGTCATATTTGAAATGGACGATGAGATTTATTTTAGTAGGTTCATGTTTAAGGGGTCAAATCACGCTGGGCTTAAAGACGCAGAACGAGAACACAAAGACACAAACCGACGCTCCCACAGAATGATCTCAACCCAAAATAAAATGAGATTTGTTTGTTCTGTCTGTCAATACTCATTCATTGTTTCCAGACTACGCGGACACCGGGTTATTGAGCTCAGAGAGCTGCAGACAACACGTTTACGATGCATTCGAGCTGGAAACGCACAAGCATGTTTCCCTGATCGCATTTTAGGCTTCAGCGGAGTTAAAATCCCTCACGACTGCGATGCTTCAGCTTGCGTAACGTCTCATCCCAGTCCAAAGTCACGGAGGTCGGCTTGGCCATTCACGCTTGAGTATGAGCTAAACTGTCTCGTTTTGGGAGATATAATCTTGCATGCCGCAGCATAATAACGCCATTAGGCCAAAGGGAGGCGAGATTCGGCTGTGCGAGGGGGTCATCATCTCTGAGCTAAATGAATTAATGACGGAAACGAGCCGAACTACTTCAGTGTGCCGCTCGGGGCCACGGGCACAGGGCAGAGTGGACGCAATCCGCTCTTTAATTGGAAAGTCTGTCGTTTGGGGTTATCAGGGGCTTCCTGGTCATTCAGGCAAGATCAGATGCACCGCGATGGACACAAATGTAAACTTTGTTCAGACATCTTCAGATATGTTGTGGGCTGAGCCAATGAATGGGTGCGGATCAGAGACATGGGGCCAAATGTGTGACCGATGAGCATTTCTGTGTAAATAAAAACTCTTGGGTTACTGATTTTGCTGTTGTAATTGGATTTCTGTCAAATTTTATGCAACTAAACAAGCATAAAAATGATGCAAGTAAACAAAGGATTTATAAACAAATTCTGTTATTTGATTTCTTTTAAATCAACAAATTATGCAATTTATGTTTGATTTCCACATACTTCGATGCTGTTCGTCTTTCCCCTCATTATCTAATACCATTGGCTCAGTATCATTGAGACACTTTTGAGAAATATATTGCATTTTATATGGTTTATATGTATTTTTCTTTTTTATTTTACCTGTAAAGTTTTTGTTATTTTCTTGTGTTTTTGTCATTTTTATTTTTTTTTTTGCTATTTTTTTTATATAATATTATCATTATTATTAGAATGTTGCTCCTAGTTGAAACATATACACTTCTTACATTTTATTTTATTTAAAGTAACAAATGTTTTTATAGGTTTTAGTCTACCTATGTAATGTTAACTTGCAATAACCCTGCTTTAGAGGGTGCCAAAGCCATGAAAAATCCCAGATGTATTGCAAATTTCAGGCACCTGATAATGAAAAATGTACTTGTTATTGCAAAATATCTTTAACAACACTAACCCAACATGTGGATCAACAATCTTATTGAGTGGTGTTTTATTAAAACCTAATGGAACTTATTTGCCAGATGAGCCATTTTGACCTGAATTTCAGTACAATTGACATATGATGTTGGTCAATAGAAAATCCTAAAAAATAAATAAATATGTAATAAAACCAAAAACAATATTTTTATAAGTCTTTAATAATTGTTTCATTTATTAGTATTATTTTTAATTCAGTTCATAAACCCTAGTTTGGGAAATTGTTAAAGTTCATTGGTTCATGGGTCTGATTGATACGATCAATGAAGATATTGATATCTTGCGATCGGTATAGCTAAAGGAAAACTGAATCTTAATAATGATGCCACTAATTTCACACAATATTTAGTCAGTTTGAATAACCAAATGTCTACTAAAAAGTGACTTTGTTAAGCAAAGCTGGTTTGTGGTTGATGCAGTCAACAAGCGTGGGCAGTCCAGTTCACAGCAAGGTGCAGAGTGTCTGTTCTTCTGCAGCGGAGAACCCATGATTAATGTTTATGGATCTGAGATTACCTTCGCCGCTCTGAGGAGAATCTCTCGTTCTCGCTCATCTTTCCTCTGCTTTTCCATCCGTTCCAGCTGCTCAAAAAACTTGAGCTGTGAGCGCACATCAGATGACTGCTCGTACCACTCGTCTTCCTGCAGAGAGAAAGAGGTCAGGATACAAATTTTAACTTATTTATGAGTGTTTATGACTCAATCAGGATGAAAACTTTCTTCTTAGGCAGGTGAGACGGAAGTTTACGGGACGAGCGCAAAAAACATGTTTACTTCAGAACACGACCTCGATGTTTTGTGCACTTCCTGCGCTATCCCTGCCTCTTTTCATTTTCTGACAAGCTCGTCTCTCCTCTCATCCCTGCCTCCGTCTCTCCTGTCCTTTGTTGGCTATGAAGTCAGCCGTGCCTCTTCCAGGACGCTCTTGTTTTTTGCTGATGTCAGTTTCTTCACACAGGCGCGTCTCGCACGGCTCATTTATAAAGCGGCAGACGCAACAAAAAAGCCACAACACACACCAAACAGAAAAACAAGAAAACAAAACGTGCGTCCGTGACTGCGCTCCTCTCCGCTAAACTACTCGCCATGTACACAAATAAACAGCTTTTAAAGCGCTCCGCCACCTGCTTTTCCTCCTTTGTTGGGTTTGTTCTGGGATCCCGTTAATGCGAGTCTCTTGAAAGAGCGCTGCGTTTAATGCGATGCGGGGAAAGAGCGTGTCGGACTCTCTGGCTGTGGGTTTGAATACTGAATTGTTTACCTGTCTGCTTCTGTCTCTTTGTAATTCATGTGCCCAAATTTTACACGTCAACAGCAGGATTTCAGCTGCGCTTTACAATACGATTATGTGTGTTAACATGAACTAACAGTCAAAAATAGACATATATCTAATACATTTTAACATTAAAGCTGCACGCATAGACATGCAAAGCCAACTAACAATGGAGTACATACAACCAGAAAGTTTATCAAGACAAACTTCAGGAAACCAGAAGAGATAAGTGGTCGCTAGGGTTGTTTCTATGGCAGCTTAGGTGGTTGCTATAATGCTGCTAGGGTGTTTTAGGTCAATCCTACAGTGTTGCCAAACTTGTGATTGCGCAGACTTACTAGTTAATCTGGGTAGTTGCTTGGGTCTTTCAAGGCTGTTGCTAGAGTGGTTGCTATGGTGTTGCTATATGGTTGTTAGGGTGTCCAAGGTGGCTGCTAGGGTTTTGTTTGGTAGTTGCTATGGTGTTCAAGGTTGTTTTAGGGCAATTTGGGTTTAGGCTGCTATGGGGCATGCCTAGGTTCATTCCAAAGGGTTTCTAGGGCATTCTGGGTGGTTGCTAAGGTGTTACTAAGCTAGAGTGATGTAGGTCATTGCCAGGGTATCACTAGAGTATATATAATGTATATGTATGTTAGGGCTGGGCGATATATATCGAACGATATATTATGCGCATTTCATCAGTAAAGCCGGTTCTTTGATTAGCGCTAAATCTTAGTCGGCTGTTTTTAAATGCAGCGCCAGTTTATGAAGAGCCGTACATCACTGAAAAGCTACGCGTTGAGTTTCGTGGGTGATTCAATGGCGCGGCTTCTCGGTGCTCTACGGCTCTGTGTTTAAGCTGGCGTTCCTTTTAAAAACAGCTGACGAAGATTTAGCGCTAATCAAAGAACCGGCTTTACTGATGAGATGCGCATAACATATCATTAGATATATATCACCCAGCCCTAATGTATGTATATATAAGCAATGCTGGTAAAGACTGCAAGTTACATAATCAGATTACTTTTTTCAAGCAACTATGAAGTAACACATTAAATGTGAATGTACTTTTCCTTCTGGCTCAGTCTTATTCATTTCAATTTTGGTGAGATTTACCTTTGCCGAAAATAGAACTTTTGTATTAAAAACAAACAAGCAAATCCAGCCCAGATAAGAAAAAGTAGGGCAAAAGTAGCATCATGCATTATGTTCCTTAACTTTTTTTGAGAGTGACACAACATTATAATATATTACTTTTAAAAGTAACTATGCATGTTTTCCCACACATCTCGTACCTTGCATGAGTCCATTCGGTGCTGGGCGATGGAGGAAACTTTCTCCAGCACCGTTCGTAATCTGGACTGGGTGGCGTGAGAGATGAAGTTCACAGCCTCCAGCGGTACGTCCGTCACTCCAAACCTCTTCGCTGAAACAAGAAAGGAGCAGATGCAGATGTTACGAAAATATCAATAATCAAACAAAACACATCACTGCGCAGATGTTTGGAAGGAAGTTCAGCGAAAGAAAATTACATCTGTCCTGTCTTATAAATCTTCTACAAAAAGGTCCAATGTGTGCTGAAACCACAAAAGGGTTGTTATGATGAACCGACACGACCTGCATTTAAAACACAAATATGTGGAGAGGATGTTTTCTCACTCCCGTGACTCGTTTTCAAACCTGATTTCCTGATATTACAGTAAAATGAGTTTGGATGAGCCTCTGAGGTTTGGAAGGTCAGAAAAACGGATCCAACCACCCAGAAGAGCTCAAGAGACTTAAGCAACTCTCCTAAAAAATTCTTAAGAAACATAAAAACAGACATAAAGTGTGTACAGTAAATGTATAGTGCTATAACCTGAACATGGATAGCAGCTGATCTTTTGATCCTGTGCACAGATTGAAGATTAAAGGTGTCTTTTATTATATATAGGCTAATAGAATTCTATTTCATTAAAATCCTACTTGACGAGAAAAGTCTGAGACAGACATTTTAATCTGTGATTATGCTTTCCTATGAAAAAATAAAGAGGAAGAGAAAAGCAGCTCTTGCACATGAGTTGACGACTTTTACTTTAAAGGATAATTAGCACCAGTTTCCAAAGACCGCTGCAAACCTTCAGAGCACTTCTATCTACAACATCCCCATCTTTAATTTGCTATTAACATAAGTTCTCCTTCCACTGTTATTTTAAGAAAATCACACCAATTATTTAAATCAGCCGCTAAACGTGCTGAAAGTGTCCTTAATGACTCCAAACGAGGTGAAAATGGGAAAATGAAATACTGAATACATCTTGGAAATGTCAAGACATGAGGAGTTTCTTAAGGCCATGGCTCTTTAAAAAGCACAAGAAGCATTTAAATGAACTGAATTTCTGCTGTACAAAATAAAATATTAATAATAATAAGAGAACAAAATGATTTGGAAATCTATTTACAGTATGCAGGTTTAGCAGTGTTTTACAACTTTCCTTCCCGTCACCTATAAACAGAAAAGAGAGCAGCGGTGACCAGGCTTCAGTCCCTGAAGACGAAAATCATCCTGGAGGTCAGCTCTACTTCTAATACACAATTATTCGGATCTGACTCTTGGTCCCTTGTAAATACATCTGCATTTATGCATTTAATAGATTCTTTATCCAGTGTGACTAACATAGCATTCAAAGTGGATATAAGGTGTTAAATTATGTCTTAAACTTCATTTGTATGATGAGTAAACACAATATTCACAAAGCAAGAAACCCAACTCTATTTGCTTTAGATTAAAATGTACTATTTTCATCACAAACTCCTTAAGTTAAAAAAGTAAAAAAAAATCTTTAAATACATCCTATTCTAAAATAATTTTTAAATAAACTACAACTTTTAATAAATTCTTATTTCTTTCTCACTTATCTTTTGTTCTCTAATGATGCTTATTTTTTGCTGAAATATAGGTTTTACAAAAAAAACAAGCATTGCATTATCTGTATCCCCCCATTTTTTTGTTCTTTAATGTTGCTTAGTGTTTGTTTGGGGTTTTTTTGTTGTTGTTGTTGTTTTGACATTTCATTTTTTACAAAAAGAACACACGGCCTTGCCATTACTAGCTTCATGGCATTGCATTATCTGTATCGCCCCATATTTTTGTCCACTTGTGGGGTTTTTGTGTGTGTGTCTTTTGTTTTTTTAGGTTTTTTGACATTTAATGACATGACGTTGCATTAACTATATCCCCCATGTTTTTGTTCACTGATGTTTGTTTTTGACATAAAAAAGCATGGCCTTGGCATTACGAGCATCATGCTAGTAAATGCACACACAAAATGCAAAGGCTGCAATTTTCTATTTGATGTTGAGGTAATGTGAAATACAGGATAACTATTTCAAATAGCATGAGCGAGTGTAACGGATGTGATCTTTGTGTTTGAGGGTAAATCAGGGCTTTCGGGAGTTTTGTGTGTGAGTTTCTCTCAGATTGAGCCGAGCTGGCAGGATTTGTGCCTCCCTTGGTTCGCTGTCACCTATGAGTTCTCCAGCAGCCCATCAACGACACGACACCACACCGCCGCTCAGCCACAGCCCAGCAGGGGGCGCTTCATCCACCTACACACACGAGAAGAATTACTCGTTTCTAACGCACACCGTGCTCCCAGCGACAGCTCGACGACCACGCTAACACGCGCTAAAACAGATGCCCTGGAGCTTCTGACGCTTAACTGAGATCTAAAGTGTAGCGAACACAAGTGCGACAGAACAAAAACTGTAGGTCTAGTTTAAACTAGTTCGTGAGGAAATAACTTCATATAATCCATACGATTCTAATCCGAAAATATTACACCTACGTATTGTTGCATTTTGTTAGAAAATACTTAGCAGTTTACTGTGAAACCCATTGCGAAACATTTGTTTAATAGTACATTTTAGTAAGTTTGGGTTGGAATTACTACATTTTTATGTTTTCGAAAGAAGTCTGTTCTTGTTTTGATTAATAGAAAGTAAAAAAAAACACTAATTTGAAATACAAATATTTCGTAGCATAATAAATGTCTTTACTGTCACTTCTGGTCAATTTACAGAGCCTTTGTTAAAACAAAGTGTTTATTTCTTACTAACCCCAAACATTTGAATGGTAATGTGTATTCCAGCATTAGTTTGCATATAAATGCTGGTGGTCATATGTTGAGGATTGTTCCAGGTTAAATAAGCATGTTTACAGATATCTGGATACGATGGAAATCTAGGCGGACAAACATTCAGCTTTCATTACAAGCGGTCATTGCAAAGTGCTTTTCTTTTTGTTATTTACACAAACACAAAACGATGAGTTGAACATTTCTCTGTGGTAACTGACAGCGTGACACAGACTGACTTGGGCAGGCCATTTTTCCACACCGTGACCCTTTAACAATGTGAAAACTGTTTAAGTCCCAGTTGAAAAGATGCAGAACCACAAATATAAAACATTCTAGGGACACCAATAAAAACAATCAAATGCAATTCTGTAGTCCACCTTTTTCCTGAGTAAGTGATGAACACTCCATGAAGATTCCAACACAGTTACAACACAGTCTCACTCCAACTCCGCTTTTGCTCCAACCTTTTGCATCGCTTTTTGGAGCGCAAGGTACCCCTTTTTAGTCACCTCCATTGTTCTAAATAGGAAACCCTTAGCGTGAATATGCAGACGCGATAATTTGTTTAAATGTTTCGTCATAATTAAAATATATATTGGGTAAAAACAAAGGCAATTTTGCATATATGTAGGGGTGTGATTTTTCAAATGTCAAAACAGTTTTATTTAAATTATATTTTTTACATATTTATGAGCACGTAACCCAACCTGCTCCTAAACCTACCATCTGTCAATAAAACACAAGATACAACCACCGTCATAATTTATTCGAAAAATATTAAGATTAAGCAAAACTGAGGACCCTTCACGTCAAAAAGTGACTAAAAAGGGGTACCTCGAGCTTCAAAAAGCGACGCAAAAGGGTCTTGACCAAGCGTCAAAATGTGACGAGTTGGAGTGAGACTGTGTTGCATGTTAAGACAAGTTAAAAAGATTGATTGAACAGAAGTTGATACTTCTTCAGTATACTAAATATAAAATTGTGCGCAGGGTTAAAGGAATAGTTCACCTAAAAGTTAAAAATGACACCATAACCCCCAAGCTATCCTATGTAATAATATGACTTTCTTCTTTCAGTTTTTTAAAAATGTATCCTGGCTCTTCCAAGCTTGGCAATAACTTGGCAATCCGTAAATCATATATATCCGCATACTGCAACATAAAACTAACTTTACGCGTCCAGGGGGTTATCACATGTCCTCTAAAGCAGAATGGTGTGTTTTTGTAACAAAAATATTTCTAGTTTTAAAATTAAAATGTAAGTAACTGTCAGCACCAGAACTCGTCGCTCTTCTGGAAAAAAATCTGATATATCTGAATTACGGAGCTTCAAAATAATGGCCACTATCCACCAGCTTTACCAAGCTCAGAAGATATATAAAAGAAAAAAAAACTGTGTTTGTCTGAAAGACGAAATTTATATACACCTAGAATGGCATGGGGGTAAAATATGCCGTAATTTTTAATTTTTGGGTGAACTATTCCTTTAGGCTGTGCTGTTGCTAGCTACGTTAGTACCAGCTGTTTAGTACTTGTCAGATATTTCCTTTAGTGGTAATAAAATAGACCTAAGTAAACAATAGCCTTTAAAATGACTTAAAACAAGTGCTGTGAAGAATAGAGCGTTAACGCAGACCGTTAAAGTGACAGATTCACGTAACATTCAGCAGCGCCAGCTCTTAAAGTAATAGCAGCCGAATAACCAGCTGATGTGAAGTCTATTCAACAAAGAACAAAAGAAAAACGAGGAAATCAATAACATTTGTAGCTTTAAAGATTCAATAGAATTTAATTTAGAATTTACCGTTTGATAACTTTCAATTTCTGTATATTTCCTACTTGCTGAAGGGAAAAGGTATGGGGCCTGTATTACAATGGATTCATGTGAAGAATGTTTTAAGTTCACTTAAATTAGAAGTTGTTATTGTTTTAGAAGTCTAAAAAATGTTAAAAAGTGATAGCTCTTAATTACACTACAGTGTGCAATGGATATGTTCAATGGTTACATTTTTGGAAAAAAAGATTTCTGATACTTACCTTGAATGAAAAAAGATGCCACTAAGCAAAAATTTTAAATATACTGTCTTTATGTTGTTTCTAAATTAATTTGAAGATAATAGTATATTTAAAAACGTTAATGTTGGGTGGAATTAATTGCAATTAATTTCAGTATTATACAGCACTATAAAACACATTTAATAGCATTGAAGCAATAATGATTGGTTCAAATACTAAAAGCGAGAAATCTTATGTTTTATTCAACAAAATGGTTCAAATACAAAATGTACTGTAATAAAACAATATAATTATAACTTATGTATTCCATCAAATGCCTGCATGATTGTTTGACATTTTATTTAAATATCCATTTAATCTTTAATATTTGGCCACTTCTTTATTATGCTACAACCACTGTGACTTCTAGAATAAGAAAATGTGGACATGCAAAATCAGGGCAAGAGTTTAAATGTTGAAGTTGTGATAAAGAGTTAGCATATTGTGAAAGATAATGTTTTCTCCTGTCTTGGTGTAGGTTTACCTTATTAATCTGATAGAATGGAACACATTGTTCCCAGATGAACAATCTCACAGGATATGCAAAGTGAGCGGAGCTGTAATCTACATGCATATAAATAAAGCACATGTTAAACCCGCGTTTAATTCAGTTTTAGCCTTATTATGCTTTATCATGAATCATGACACCCCTAAATGTTGTTTTATCTTGGAATATACATTAATTTGACTAAAACCACAAAGACCAGAAATGAAAGCATCATTACAGTATGATTTGGGTGAGATTTCCTCATTCAGGATTGCTGGAGTGTTGGCTGGAACAAAAAGGACACACTCCTGGTGGCCCAAAGCGAGCATGGACTGGCCTACATTCACAAGAACAGAGAAGGTTTCGAAGCTCCAGGCTCTCCAGAATAACACCACATCATCACAGATGGGTTTATGCGTCCTTGTGAGAGCTTTTTATATAATTCTAAACATATATTTAGCACTGTCAACAAGCCACGTGGTTGAGGAGTGTTTGTGGTGGAGGTACTGTACCTGTTTCTAGAATACGCCGGTGTAACAGACCCGTGGGGAGGAAGGCCTCGTCTTTACACGAGCGGATCTGCGTTCCCACCAGATCAGAGTTGGTCGCTAGAATACGAGCGCTCTCCTCGTTGAGGTTCACACCGGCCATAGACGCAACATCGTTGATGTCATCATCATCTCTGCAATACAAGACAAGCATCAGGCTGATCGTACAGCAAGCTTTTATAGAGCTACTCAGAGTCACGATAACGTTTAGCACTAAATCAAAGCACTTGATGTTCTGTTATGTTTTATTATGATCATAGCTGTTCATGCAGGTTTTGCAAAAAAAAGATTAGCTATTAGTGGTATTTGAGAAAAGAAAAAAAGTAAAACACTGAAAATGCTTTATTAAAAATCTAACAAAAATAAATATCACACATTTACTTCATTTAACCACTACAATATTATTCAGTGTACCAATCTTGTCAGGCACATTTACAACAAAAAATCTTTTTCATTCAAAGATTAGTTGCTTTCACCACATATATATATTTTTTTAATTTTTCACTATCCTAGGTTTTTTGTCTATAAATAGTTTTTAGCTATTTGTCAGTAAGATATTTTTAATCATTGAAACACCATAAAATTTAATATGCTCACTTTTATATATTTTTATATGTACAAGTTACAATAAGCATGTTGTTTTAATATTTCCATAAATTTTGTGTTACACTGAATGGCAATCTAACATAATTTCAACCACATTTTAGCATTTTATCCTCCATAAACTTATTTGAAACCTTGCATGCACAATACACATATTCTGAGCTGAACGGGAATGCGCATGGATGTAAAATTATATAAATTAATTCAAAGATACAGATACTTAATAAATAAATAAAAAATAAATATAATGAATGTTCCTAGACATGAGAATGTGCATGTTAAATAAATAAATAGGTCAACTGTTTTTGAATGGCAGAGAAGGAGTCTGGCTGAAGAAGTTAAACTCAGCATTTCCTGCTGCTTTACTGATGTGTTTGACCAGAAAGCTATTTTCATGACTTTATTTAACAAAATACTAGAATTGGAAACAGGGTATCTAGTGTAAACATATGAGCCTCATGTTAGCTCTGAATGTGAAATAAATTTGATGTTTTATCTGCACCACCTTGTGTAATTAGACAACAAAAAAAAATCAGTCGGATTTAACTTAATTAGATCATTTGTTTTTCCATTCGTTTTACTGAGTCGTCGGCTGCAGTGTAAAACTAAAACCGCCTAAAATCATTTCCAGTAAATAAATCAAGCTGAAATAAAATTAAATGTAAATTTTACATGAAGATTTGACTTGTAAACTACAATTAAAAGTTGAAACTAAAATTACTAAAATTGAAACAAATAAAATGACAGCTACTGTAAATAAACCAAAAAAAATTAATAAAAAATGGAAAGAAAACCACAAGAAATTACATTATGCTAAAAATATAAAAAAGCTAATAAAAATATGATTAAACACTATAACAGCATATAAATAATAATAATAATAAAATAACATTGCAAGTACTCAAAACAAAAATAAAGCTGAATAGAAACATGAGAAAAAAATGTATGAAAAAAAGAAAACGAATAAAAGCTAATAGAAAATAGTAATAAATTAAATATTATATAAACAATAAAAAATAATACTGCAAGTTGAAGCATACTGAAAGCACTCAAATTCAAACTGACATAAAAAATAAAGCTAAACAGAAATATAAAAATGTAAACTAATAAAATAAACTTAACTAAAGGTACAAATAAAATTAAAATAAAAAAATGAAAGACTAGCATATCAATGTTAAAATAATCCGTAACATTATGTGAAGGTTATTATTAGGCAGGCGTGACATTCCATCAGAGTGACTGGCAGCTTTTCCACCCAATCATTTCTCTACCTTTTCCCCCGTTGCCTTGGTAACAGTGTCCTAATTATGGCACATTAGTGGCGGAGTTTCCTGCGCCTGAGGCACTGCTGAAAACTTCATGGCTCCGGTCACAGAGGTCAAAGTTCACTCCGCTCCGCTCTCATTTACGTCCGCATCTGTACCTCTGTTTCTGACATTGACCCCCTGGCATCTCTCGCCCGTGTGTGTGCGTACGGCCCCGTCGCCCCCTGCCAGAGCCTCTCCCAGACTGGCCAGGGTGTCTATGAATCCTGACACCGCGGCAGGAGCTGACAGAGGCCATTAGCACTGCGCAGAGCTAGCATGTTAGCCTAGCTGCTGCCACACAGCACTGAAATGAAGGAGAGCAACTCCAGAGTTTGCTGTAGAAGTCAGGAGTATCATTAATGTGCCACATTCATCGTTCTTCTGTCTTAAACGATCGGTCCCATTCAGAAAAAGTTACCAAACAACTAAAGTTCCCACCAAACCCGGGAAGAACGTCAGTTGCTTATTTTTTCAGTGTCTTTGGTTGCAGAAATATTTTGTCCCTTTATTTTAAAACAGAATGAGTAGTTTTATGCCTTTAACCACACTGGCCGTCTAATTAAAATGTTTATTTGAAGCAAATATACGTATTTGAAATGTTTGATCTACGAGAAAAATACAGAATAAAACAAACTGTCCACTTATTTAAACAATAAAAAAATCAACATAATACTTTGAACATATTGCTTTTATAACTTAATTATAATTAATTAAATAAGTGTACAAAATATTCAATATTCAAAAAAAATATACAGAGCTGTTATTGTTGAATAAAACTAACTAACTTATAGTAGTTGATAAATTATATTGAAAATCTTAAATAAAAATAAACATAAGACACACAACTATTTGAAATGACTATGTTTAAATAGAAGTACTTAAATTACAACAAATAAAATAAAGCTTACTACAAATAAAAAATAAAGCTAAATATTTCTATATTTAATATTTTGAATGATCTTTCTTTCTAATTTTGTCTTTTTAGTTTGCATTTTAATTTTAGGATAATTTTAGTGTTTGTTACGTGAAATTAAATGAGCAATAAAATATATAATAAAATATATCAATACAATAATAATATTATTACAATAAAGTACAATATAATAATTATATATATATATATATATATATATAAAACTGATACAAATGGCAAAAGCACATAAACATGCAAAAACCTAAACTAAAATGCAAACTGGATATAGAACTAGATTTTACTATTTATTAATATTTTATATATATTTAGAAAAAATATATATGTTAAAAAAAAAAAAAAAATTGAAATCTAATTAAAATACATGAATAAATACTAGAATGATTAAATATATATATATATATGTATGGGATGAGTTGTGTGGAAAATGTTAGAGTTGTTTGTTATGAGCAACAGCAATAGTGAATGTCACGATGTCTTTATGCCAAATGGGAATCTTTGCTGTATTAACTAAACTAAGATAAAAGACAGTTTCCAGCTGAATCTGATGTTACCCGATGGGCCAATCAAAATCATCATGGTCACGAAACACGCCAGCGGGTAAAGGGTCGTAAGTACCAAGCAAACCTGACAGCTTAATTAGCTACACTGCTAAAGATTTATTGGTTTATCAATCAGCGCCTGAGGCTGAAGCCCTGGGCAGAAAGAGAGAGAGCGGTGAACTCTGTGACCTATGACACACACACACACACACACACATACAACCTCTCCTACAAACCCTAACTGTTCACACTCTACATAGGCAGTTAACCTGAAATCAAACGCCCTACATAGGCAGCAACTCACTGGGCCACACAAATATTGCTGCTCACATGAAGCACATGATTCACGGCTGATTCCAATCAAGTTTAACCAGCACTTGATTACATTTGAGGCTCTTAGAAGTGTGAAATTTATCGTTAGGATGCATTTGAATTTAGCCAAAAACAGCTGTTTTGCAAGACAGCATGATGTTGCATCAGTACAGCAACTTTAAATTCAGTTTGGAACAGAACTAAAGTCTGTTTATTTGATACTGCAACATTCAGACAAAAAAACACACGCACATTCTCAAATTTGCACAATAAATGGAAGTTTTTTTTACTCAACAAAAAAAAAACGTGACTTTGGACCATAAAACTAGCCAAGTTTTTTTAATATGTATATTATTATTGAGATTTATGAATGAATAAGCTTCCCGTAGATGTATGGTTTGTCAGGATAGGACGGTATTTGGCCTATATATTATACTACCTATATACTATATAATATTTTGGCCTAACTATTTGAAGCTCTCGAATCCAAGGGTGAAAACGCCTTTAAAGTTTTCCAAATGAAGTTCTTAGCCATGCTTATTACTAATCAAAATTTGGGTTATAGTCATTGTCTCTATCTTATGTGTACTTGTATAATTATATATAATTATAAATATAATTATAAATGATTATAAATAAGGATTTTAATCTAGATGAACATCTTGTAAGGTAGAGCTAGTTCAGTAGGCCTTATAATGGCGTGC
>JAUMHI010000063.1:17886760-17898339 GCA_032359435.1 Enteromius unitaeniatus
GTGAAAACTGTTTTATTGAGAATTAGGGTGCATTGAATAATATTATGTGACCACAGAGAAGCAAGATAATATGATGTGCTGACTTAATGAATATTTTTTTACGTCATTTTACGTCATCTAGCAATCTAAAGCGGGTTTTAAATCGAATGTGTGGAAGGTTTAATAATTTTTTGTTAAAATTAAAAAAGCTCCTGTATAAAAGTTTACAGATAGATGGCTAATGTGTATGCCTTTGATATGTTCAGTGTTCATCTAAACTGTTTAATAAACACCTCTGGCACTTTTTTTTTGTTTTGTTTTTTATGTAAATGATTCAATAAATACCGTACCGTGCCATTCATACCGAGGTATTACCGTACCGTGAAATTTTAATACCGTTACATCCCTAATATATATACTTACGATTTTTGTATATTATGTATAATTTATTATATTTACACACATATATATAAACATTAAATTCCATTGTAATTATATATAAATATACCAAATTTTGTAATTACATATTACAATATCTTTTATGTTATCACTTAAACTGAACTGAGCTGGATAATGACGTCTCTGAATTGAATAATGAAATGCCTTTAACTGAAAAGTTAATGCAAAGTGTTTAATCTTGATACTTAATATTAGAGACTGGTAAGTGCTTTGACAACATCTCTATTGTTGAAAAGTGCTGTATAAATAAAGGTGAGTTGACTTTACTTTTTTTAGCTTGTTTTGAAATGACCAAAAAGCACCATCCAGTTAACCAGACACTAAAGCCATGAGCTATTTCATGTTAAGCACTCTCATGTGTTTCCAGCAAACCAGGAAGAAAAGCAAGCATGAGGTGGACATGAGCCTGGTCCTCAGCAGCATGCTTGTGAAGCGCTGCCTCCGTGTGTCAGCGGCCGGTATAACAGCTCACATCCGTACCTGAACGTGCCTCCCCCCGGGTCGTTCAGCTTGTTTTTCTGATTTCCTGAGAGCTGGATGGTGATGCCCGCAGGGTTTTTGCCTGTCTGGATCGCCGCAGGCTTCCCTAAAGCACCTGGGAAAAGACAAGACAGCATTATCATGAACTTGCACACCTATTCTCATCACACCTCAACCAGCTCTGCTCAGTCACATTTCACCTTGTTTTGCTATTGAAGCCTGTTTTAGAAACATTCAGATTTCCTGCACTGTGCTATTATTTTCTCGTTACATTTGACCACAAAAGTCTCAACAACTCACTTTGTTCTTGTTATAGACACTGCAAAAGAGAAATGTATACTGTAAAAATGTAATAATTTAAATTAGCCAAAAAAAAGTCAATAAAACATAAATATATCATATATATTCTATTAATCAAGCAGATTTTTAAAAATGAAAATGTAGATTTTAAATATATATAATATAAATGACAAAATCATAAAATAATGTAACATTTATTGCATTACAATAATAAAAACTAGTTTGTTTTTAGGGGAAAATGTTTCCAAATGGACACAGGCTTTTTCTCCTTTCAAATAAAAATCATAATTAATAATAAATAAAACAATGGCAACACTGTACTTGAGCTCTTGAAATGTAAAGCATTGCAAATAATTTCAACAAAGATTAAAATGCATTCTAATATTTGCATATTCCTTATTCCATCTGAAATATGCTGTTTGTTGTGTGTTTAGTGCATTGAATATTGGATATATTGTATAAACTATTATGGTTACATTTATTACAGGGTGCACAATGCATTACAAAATACTGCATTATATAGAAAAGCTTTAAGTAATTTTTCAAATTGACTTTATGGTGAAATATGACACAGACATTATCTTGACAGGCTTCAAGAGATGTATCCGAAAAGAAACAGGGCGAGCTGCCATTTTTACTGATTCTCTGCTTTTGTCTACACGCATCTCTCTGTTTTTCTTATATTTTTCTTTCAGTCTGTCTCTATACACTCCTCAACGTGTCGACACACACACACACACACACAGACAGTGACTGCCAGGGTGCATTTGAACGTGATTTTAAGAGGCATGTTCTTAGCCCACAGCTACAGGAGACGGTATTTTTAGAAACATTCCCCCTGAAAATCCACTTTAAGGGCTGAAATATAAAAGATCAGACGATGATGGACAGGAACAGAAGGACTTGGATTAAATCTGTGTGCGCACACCTGTATCTGTGTGTGTGATCAGACAGCAAGAGTTTCATGCTAAGCTGATGAATTAATGTGTTTGCTCACCTGTCGCTCGCACCGTCTGCGTTATAACCACAGGCATCCGTATCTGACCTCCAGGACCCACTGCCCTCTTGATACCCTACAAACATACAAGAGTTCCTCCGTTTTACATTGATACAGCCTACAGCGAGTTTGGCACTTATAGCCATGCATCCTCAGATTTAATATTTGATATTATTTCAACCCAATCCACATGCCTTCTGTCATCTCACTGATAGTTTAAACTTTTTCAGCAAATGAAAGTTTTTTTTTAGTATAATCCACCTTCAGCTCATGCTTCACGTGTCTTTTTGCTGTCAAATCTTAAAGCAGCTCGGCTTTACTTGGTTCTGCATCAATCCTTTTCTCAAATCTGATCATCAGAATCTTTTGAGGAGCATTTGTTTCCAGAAGCTTTACTTTTATTGTTCTTCAGCAGAGGAATGATCTTCCAAAACATCTCACATCTTCTCAGGGACATTTAATTCTTCATCTCTCAATCAGAATTGTATTGCATTATATTATCTAGAATTTGAATCTCATTTTACGTTTTTATAATTTTATGTAAGTATAAAGATCTCACTGATTTATATTGCTTTACATCAACTCTTTGGCCATATAAATATTAGCATCTTCACCAAACTGCATATTTGTGCTCTGAATAAAATATTTTTTATGTTTTCATAATATCATACTATATGAGTCATAAAAACCTGATGGATCAAATATGATACTTTAAAACTGTTCCATGTCAAATAACTGGATGTTTCTGATTATCATCTCATGTATTAGGCATACTGTGATGTATTTGTAGCTTATATAATAAGACTACGAACGTGTATTAATCGATTCATTATAATAATCTATTTAATTTCATGTAGACTTTAAAATGTAGGTCCTTTATTGATTGTTTTTAAGGGGCCTAATAAAATGCTCACAATCTACTGTAGGTGTGGTCTGAAACACACAGGCTGAATTTTTCCCAAGCACATCAGAGAGAGAGAAAGGGGAAGAAAACAAGGTAGTGACAAAGTGAGGAGAGGGGCAGAAAACAGGAACAACACTAATAGAGGCGCTTCCATCCCCCGTGAGTCCCTCAGTGCTGCCCTGAGCAAATCCCATCCATCCATTCCACTTTCCTTCCGCCTGCATATTTCTCTGACTTGTTTTCTTGTGCCTGGACACACTGTCGCTGCATTACAGCTCAGAGCCTACAAACCTCAGGGAGGTACGGAAAACCTCAGAACGGCTGCAGGTCACAGACTGAGTCACAGTCAATATTCAATACTATGAACACACGTAACACTCTGTCTGTGCTGGACAACATAGCTTAACAATTAGATCTGTGTGTACTTCTGAACTAATGGTTAAATGTTTGACGTCAGTAAGATTTTCTTCTTTTTTTTTATTACATTTGTTTTCAGCAACATAGATTTTTTTTTTAACTGTAAAGGGATTTTCATAATTTCACAGTTTCTATAAAAATATTCAGCAGCATAACTGTTTTCAACATTGATAATAAATGTTTCTTGAGAAGCAATCATCATATTAGAATGATTTATGAAGAATCATGTGACACTGATGCTGAAAATTCAGTTTTGCATCACAGAAACTGTTGTGCACAGAAAAAAACACAGAAAAATGTTGTGTTTATATATTAAATATATTTATATATCATATAAATTATATGTAATGTAAATATATACATGCAAATACATGTAAATATTTTCAAAATCCATACTGTATATGTGTATATATATATATATATACACACATACACATACATGCATGATAAATATACACAGTACACATATATAAACTTTAAATTATAAAATATAATTATAAACTATATAAATTGTTTATATATATTTTATATAAACAAAAACATTTTTTTGGATGCGAGTAAGGAAAGACTTTAAATTTGAATTTGAAATTAATCAAATAAATAAAAACAAACATTTAATATATCAAATAAACAGCCAAGTACATGACCTGTTTAATTTGGAAAAAATAAATTACTAATTAACAAAATAAAAAATTTACTAAATAAAAAATCTTTTAAATACAGAATAATTATGATATGCAAATATATGCGGCCATGTGTTAATAAGTACACGCCTGTGGTTATGATTTTGAAATGCATGCAATATCAGGCATGTCTTCAGAACATTTACTGCCAGATGTTAAATAAATGTTTAGAAAGCAGCTTTCAGATGTTTATGATATACAGTGTAGTTAATTCTTCTTCTTTAAATAAACATATCATATATTAGATATCAGATACTAGTTATGGTGTGGTTATATATTGTTTCTGCTGAACTGTATGAATGAAAAACAGATAAGTGGAGCACTTTAGAGAATGTGAGAAGTCAGCACATACTTGTGGCAGTACGGCTGTGCTGTTGGGCTGGTGTGGACGCACACTGACCGGCGTCTGGACCGGCGTCACGCTGGTTTTGTTGGGCTGCAGAGGCTGAGTGAGAGACTGCTGGCTGTTCAGAAGAGACAGGCGCAACGCTGGGAGACTTTTCTACAAACACACGTACACACAAACAGAGTTAGTCCCAAAGTAAACAACCATAAACAAAACATAAGCCTTTAATGCAGAAAATTAATGTACACTCTTAAAAATAAAGTTTTTTTGTCTAAACGGTTCCATAAAGAACATTTAACATCTGTTCCACAAAAGGTTCTTTGAGGCCAAATAAGTTTCTTCTTAAAAAAGGTAAAAAAGAGATGGTTCTTTGAGTGAATAGTTCTTCTGCAGCATGGCTGTGTAGAACCTATTATGCACACCTGATATTATGAGTCGATTCCCCACTGAAGATAATAAATCCAATACATCACAAGCTCATTTATTTGTGTGGAACAGGTTAGGGTTTATTTCTCACCATCAGTTGTCTAGATTCTGGTATACTGAAACTACACAAGGAATAATTGACAAGAGGCCATTGTATGAATGAAAAATGAGGCACACCTGAGGTGGAAATACAGCTATTTTTTTAATAAATTCAACAGACTGGAGCCAATTATTCTGTTTATTTATACTATTTACCCATAACCCTAACACATTTAAACCCATTTAACCCTAACATTGAGGCTATTTCATTTCTATAACACATAATAATCCAAAGATCCAATTTTATAACATTTTGTTTACTTGTGACCTTAACTTTCTTCCCCTATTTAAATCTTCAATGCCGTTTTCTCAAAATGAGCTTTTTGTCATTTTCCGGTACCAATATCTCAGCCTATGTACACCAAACTTTCCAGTTATACTCTCACTAGTATTCTCACTAGTATTCTATATATCATTCCTGGCCTGATTTATGTGACATTTTAAAGAAAAAATATTCCAAAAATACGCTATTTTTAAGGCTATGGATGGTATATTTTGATTTCCTAGGTAATGAAAGCAGATATCCTAAAATCCCTCTGTACTTTTTTTTTTTTCATTTTGTGTATAAACCTATATTCAGATATACCAAATTTCTGCATATTTAATGAGCTATTGCCTCTTTTGCATATTTAAACAAAAAAATTTTAAAACTTGCAAAACATTGCTTCTTTTATTCATGTGAGTAATCAACTGGTAAAGTTTCATGGTCCTGTTCGTAAGTTAAAAATGTTACCCTATTCACCTGTAGTGTCTCGCCTTAAATCTGTTCTCTTGAATGGGCTTTTACAGTCAAACCAAAATTTATTCAGACATTTTTAGTACATTATTAGTTTTTTCACTAAACTGCAATGTGAAAGTAATTAATTTGGTTGATTAGTGTCAACCAATTACCTCAATGATGGATCCCTAATTTTTCCTGGTAGTCCACTTTATGAAGAATCTGGTGTCTGAATATTTTTGGGTTTGACTGTAAATTAACAATTTAAACGGTAATTTAAAAGCATTACGTTTGTAATTATGCTGCTTTTACTTGAAATTATTCAAATACTCAACTACTGATATAATACTGCATACACTCTACTAGTAGGGACCAAAATATAGGAATATTTGGAATAAAAAGACAGTTCACACACTGGAAACAGAATTGGAATTAAACATATAATCTTAACAATAAAGGTGCCTAAAAGGTTCTTCACAGTTATGGAACAAAAAAAATGATTCACGATAATAAAAGCATCTCATATGTTTAATTTCAATCCCTTTTCCAGTCATTTTTCTTCTCATAGAGGCCGAACAGTCCGACAAAGATCATTAACCTCAGTAATCAAAGACATCTCGCTGAGATCCCAGGCCCTGTGAGGACACCGCGGGCTGCCGATGTCTATTTCTGGAGGATTTTGACGTAAGCGGACTAACATCGCATGACAGCGAGGCTGTATTGGCGTGCCAGTTCGGACCGGGCGGGATGTGACACGTATTGTGCCTGGCTGGATGCGCCTGGCAGCTACTGACCGTGAGGAACGTGAGCCGTGTCCGAGGAGGAGAACTCGAGCGTGTGAACGTACCTTCAGGAAAGGGACCAGGTACGGCTGAGGAGACGACTTCAGCTCCGACTGCAGGCGACTGGTGAACTCCTCCGGATCAATCTTGGCATCCTGAGCACACCGACAGCAGATGATCAGATGGATTTAAACACATGCAAACTAATAATGTTATGGCAGTTCTACCCATCCTTTTGGTATTAGACTATTTAGTGAATGTAATGTGGATGCTTAGGGTCCTTTTTGCAGTTGCACTTTTCAAAACTTTTTTTGTGTTTATGTGTGAGTGAATGGTTGTATATTTTGGTCATGTGCGGACAGACGTATATGTATACACTGTGCGTGAAAATGTATACCTTTTATTATTTTTTTTGGAGTAGTATTAATGAATTTGTTTTGAAAATTGTGTTTTTATTAGTGCTGTCAAACAAGTGTGTATGTGTGTGTATATTTATTGTGTATATATAAACACAAACAAATGCATGAATATATTTAAGAGAAATATGTTTGGTTTCTTTATTAAATATGTAATAAAAATTATATGAATATAAATATATACATGTACATACATTTTTCAAAATATATAAATGCATGTTGTGTTTGTACACACACATATACTCTGTAAACTCTGTGGATGTGATTAATCTTGATTTGACAGCGTTAGTATTTTTTGATCAAACGGTTGTAATCCAGTAGGAATCGTGTGTTTGTTGTCCTTTTTTACTGCGATAATATACAAGACTTCACAAAAAATACTGTGAAGTAATACAAGAAGCCCCACATTTAGTGAAAGTGTGAGTAAACCAGACACTGTTTTTGGTCTCAGCACCACAAAGTACTAATAAACAAGTACTGCATTTCATTAACCACAGGTGAAATAAGGCATTTCAGGATGACATATAAGAAGAGAAAATAAACATTCTACACACTAACGATGTATGAATTCACACGTACCAGTAAATCCTGCACCAGGGCTTTGACGTTACGAGACGTCTCTGGGGAAGGGGAATTATGGGACGCCAGCTTGATCAACGTCGCCAAGAAGTTCTTGCACTTCTTGACGTTCTCCTGCATCTCCTGATGAGAGAGTGAGACGGTTCATTAGTTTTAACGACATCAGTACTCACACATCACTATCCGAGCCGGATTTGGACGGCTGCTCGTGTTAGTAAACAGTTTATCCGGTTCTGACTCACACACACACTCTCCGTTGTGCTTTTGTTGCCATAATCAGCGATCCAGCCTCACGGGGAAATAAAGTATTTTAATGAAATCCTCTAAATTCCATTTAAATGCTACAAGGCTGTCAATCATTTGAGGTTAGAGAATGTGTCAATCAAAAGTCTTTTTTAAGGCAGATGGCGTTGAGCTCACACGAGCTGATCAGCTTCTGCAATGTCTGCAATGAGCTCAAATACTATTAATGAACCGTCAAAAGAAAATCTAAAGAAAATGAAGCCTATTTGTATATTTCATACAGTGTAAAATTATTGTTAAAGAGTTAAACACAGTTATGGATTTGTTTTACTTTTGATTAATCATATCATTCTTCAATGATATAAATTAGTTTAAATTAAAGGTAGAACAATGAATACTAAATTAATGATTTCATGACATATTAATAACGTACTTTTTTTTACTTACAACTTATTTTTGTTTGATTATTTATTTATTTATGTTCCTGACATGTTTGTGAGATTCACCTGGTTTTGAAAGAAATGCTTTTTTTTTATCAAAAAGGAGAGTAAATATATTTATATTTATATTCTATTTGAAATAAATGCTGCTTTTTCAATCCTAAAACTGTTATGTATAACAGTTTTCACAGAAATATGAAGCAGCACAACTGTTTTCAACATTAATAATAATCAGAAATGTTTCTTGAGCAGCAAATCAGCATATTAGAGTTTCTGAAGGATCATGTGACACTGTGAATAATCAGAAATACATTATAATTTACAGTATATTGACTTAGAAAACAGTTATTTTAAATAGTAATAACATTTCACATTTTACTTTGATCAACAAAATATAGCCTTGTTGAGTAGCTTTCAAAAATCATAAAAAAACATACCCCCAAACTTTTGTATAGTAGTATATGCATGTCTGTGTTTGCGTGCAGATGTGATGCCCAGATGTTTACAGACTGGCACTGCCACGTGTGTGTTAGTTTGCCTATGCATGAACGTGCTGGCAGCTGTGTGTGTGTGTGTGTGTGTGTGTGTGGTTCGGATGGAGCTTAACCAAGTCCTGACAGTTAACCAGGGAAGCTCGAGGGGTCCAGCAGTCACTCACTTGAGCTGAGAAAAAGAATAGATAAAGAGAGAGAGAGAAACTTGCAGGCTTGGATACGGGAGGGCATACAGACCTGGGAGACAATTGGAGCTCCGGGGGCCGGGGCGGCTGCACTCTGTGGGGCCAGTGGCATCTGAGTGAGGGGCCCCTGGGGGCCTAAGGCCGGCTGGACCTGCTGGGGAGCTGTCACTGCCACGGCGGCTGCCACGGGGGCCTTCTAGAGGAGGAAGGAGCAGAGACACGGAGATAAACACAAGCTGACGTCTGCCTGCCAGCAAGGCCACAGAGAACAGGAGAGACGGCCACAGAGAGCCCTGTCACATCGCGTGTCCCGAGAGAGCGCGGGACGACAGGAGCCAAGAGAGAGAGAGAAAGAGAGAGAGATGGAGGAGGAAGAACTCAGAGCACCTGACGACTCACAGTTGGCTTGGTTTGCTCCTGAGGCGCTCACTCTCTTACAGCCATACTAAGGTTTACTGTCTGCTCTTTGTCTTTATGTAAGAAATCTAATAAAACACAACTTTATAGATAAGCACAAGAGTGCAGGAGTAGATTTAAAAGCATGTGAGAGTAATTTCAAATGGATTATAGTTTGGCTTTAGTTGATGATTAGTCTTTACAGTGCTCACAAAATATTAATAAGATATTTCTTGGTTCTTTCGCTGTAATCATAAAACTGCTTATTTTCAAAATGTTATATTTACAGAAACTAGCTGTCAATATATTTAAACAATTAAATAAAATAATAATAATAATAATAATAATAAACTAAAATTATCAAATGACATAATATCAGAAATGTCAACCTTTTTTATATTTTATTTGCATAAATAAATGTTTATATTGCCTTTTATATTATATTTTTTACTTTTTATATTATTATATTATATCAAAATATTATTATTCTATTTTATTTCTGCCAAAAAAAATTTTTTAGAGGTTCACATATCTAGAAATATATGTGTTTGTACTGTATATATTTATTATGTTTATAGAAATGCACACATATGCATGTACATATTTTACAAAAATATATATATATATGTATATTTGCATAAATATATACATTTAAATAAACATAAATATTTTCAAAAATATATACTGTAAGAGTATGTATTTATAAATACATATTATTTACATATACACATAAGTAAATATTAATAAATATGCACAGCATACACACATATATTATGTCAATATGTGCTAAGTCTCCTTTTTTAGAACCACTTGATTACCAGAAAGAAACACTTTTATTAATAAAGTTTTAGTGAAAATTTGTCCTGTAAATTTGTGCCAATATTTTTAATATTGTATTTTATTGCTTTTTTATTTAAATCCTAATTTTTAAAGAGAATTTGGAAAATACACAGCCTTGAGTAACTGAATATTAAATTCACTCTCCTCTGAAGCTCAGATCCAGCTGAGCGTAGAACATCTTAATGCTTACATAAACATAAAACAACTGATGCTGATGAGTGGGAAAGACAGAGAGAGAGAGAGAGAGAGACAGGTCAGATGCTCACAGCGGGGCCGGCTGCGGTGCTGGTCTGGGCTGCGGAGCTCGGTGAACTAGACTGGGCCAGTTTAGTTTGAGCCGCAGGAGCGGGACGAATCGCCTGAGTACTAACAGGAGACTGAGAGCGAGAGAAAGAGAAAAGAAAGAAAGGAGGGAGGAAACAGAGAGATTGAGAGCAGCATCACAGAGGAAAGGACGAGGCACAGGATCTGAAACCAGACTCCAGCATTGTGTTCATAAGTCAGAAAGCATATATGAGCGCTTCAGATGAAGAACTAGTCACAATTACACAGCTCCCTCCCTGAAAACTAAACTGAATCAGACACAACACACAGGAAGCTTAAGCGGGAATGTAAATAATATAAGTAACACATTTAATCCATTCTGGGAAATAAAGTGGCCAAAAATCTATCAATCTACCTGTAAAGGCCTATAAAAACTTCCAACTTCAAAACATTATTAATCTTTTTTGATAAACTTTTTTATTACACTTAAGTAATATAGATTGAGAAATATATTCAATAATATAAAATAAAATATGCACAATATTCCTCAATATTTAAATACAAGCTGTCTGATGAAGGCCTTAAAGTTGGCCAAACATCTGTTTTTCAAGAAATGAGTGCTTAAATAAAGAAATTTGGACTTTTTGTATCGAATCTTCACAGTTGTTTGGGTATCTGCCTTTTATTTTTACCTAATTGAAATATAAAAATATTTCTTATTTCTAAATTATTAAAAAATAAATAACTTTTTACTTATTTTTGGGGTGACTTATGACCTAGCGGGTGTTATATATATATATATATATATATATTAGTTACTTTTAGTCAATTAATAACGATTAATTGCATCCAAATTAAAAGTTTTTGTTTACATAATATTTGTGTGTGTGCTGTGTATATTATGTTTAAATAATATACAACAAATATAATAAATACAAACCTGTATGGATATATTTCCGAATAAAATGTATATATATATATATATATATAATTATTTTAATATGAATATGTACTTGCAAATACATGTAAATATTTTTAAAATATGTACGTATGTGTATTACAGTTTTTCTCAGTCGATTTGGTGCATTTCTCAGATCAGAATTGAAATTCTCATAACAGTTAATGCATTTCT
>JAUMHI010000063.1:17907115-17943101 GCA_032359435.1 Enteromius unitaeniatus
AGATAGATAGATAGATAGATAGATAGATAGACAGACAGACAGACAGATAGATAGATAGATAGATAGATAGATAGATAAATAGATGGATAGATAGACAGACAGACAGATAGATAGATAGATAAATAGATGGATAGATAGACAGACAGACAGATAGATAGATAGATAGACAGATAGATAAATAGATGGATGGATAGATAGATAGATAGATGGATAGATGGATGTTTCAGGGCACAGTGTATTTATGATTAAATAATCATTCAGTTTTCTGTTTATAATCTGATATTCCAGATTCAACAACGAAGCCCCAGCACTCCTCTTTAGCTCTTACTGAAATAAAGTTCATTCTGATCAGTCATCACATATTAAAGTTTCACAGACCTTAAGAAGAAATAATAAGAATAAATGCATACACTGGGATTTCAGGGTTTATTTTTCCACTCTTCACATGCAGTAAGCTACAATCAAACAATTAACATTCAGTAAAAGATGCACAAGTAGATGCACACGTGCTTGGCACTCTATAATATTTTATTCATAAGCATTTAAGTACAACCTTTACTGATTTCTCATTTAAAACTCCCCTTTATTTACTTCCCACGGCGTTAAATCGCATTTTGCATCTTACGTAATTCCCAATGTAACGGGATTGATGCTAGAATCCCGGAACTCTCGCGATACCAGCGTGGGGGAGCGAGAAGAGGGGGAGGCGCGTTTCCCAGCATGCATCTCGATTCAGTGCGGAGGAAAATGAATTCGGCCATGTCGTGCTGAACCCGGGCTGAAAGAAAACGACATCGAACTGCCTAAAAACAGCATTTAGCGCGATAAAACCGTACACGTATAAGACCAGAGGAGTCGAGCAGCAGCACAGGAGTGAATCCGAGCGGAAAGATGAGCGGAGGGACGCCTTATATCGGCAGCAAAATCAGTCTGATCTCAAAGGCCGAGATCCGATATGAGGGAGTTTTGTACACCATCGACACTGAGAACAGCACTGTAGCTCTGGCTAAAGGTACGGACGATAAACACACTCCAGCTTACAGATATCTGCACGATAGAAATATACACATCCCTGCAGAGAGCAAACAGAAGGTCTTCTTTTGTAGCCTTGACTCAATATAAACACTGTATATGCAAATATGTGAACACAAAACCAGTCGTAAGTGTCAAATTTGTGAAATCGAGATTTTTGACATAATCTGAATCATCGCATAATAATAACAATACAACTTGCATCTTTTGTTTACTCTATAACCCTTGCACTATATTCTTTAAAAACAAACACTTGCCTCTTTTAGACTCGCATTACAAAAAAAACACTAGTTTCTATGTTTTGTATCCTATTTATTAACAAAATTACAATTAACCAAAAAAAACTCTTTTTCTATTTGTTTGCCTCCTATTTATTATACAATAATAATACTTCAAGCACTTGCATATTGCTCTTTTAAATTACGATTGCTTCCACTGTCTTCATTTGTAAGTGATTTTTGATGAAAGCATCTGCTAAATGACTTAAATGCAAATGTATGGTTTGTTGGGATAGGACAGTATTTAGCAGAGATGCAACTATTTGAGAGTTTGCAATCTGAGGGTCCCCTTTAAAGGGGTTCAAGTGAAGGCCATAGCAATGCATATAAGTTTATATATTTTTACAGTAGGAAATGTGTTAAGTAGGTCATTACTTAATACACTGATGATTTTTGGCGTAAATTTTGACACGTACAGTGTATTGTTGGCTGTTGCTACACATGTTTAGGTTTACACAGAGTTTTAATGCACTGAAAACGGCAGATTGTGTTTAGATCTGGCCTAAAGCAAGTACAGATATGCATGCATAAAGGTAAACATACTTGCGCCTAACACCTAGAGAGAAACATGAAGTGGTGAAGTGCATGATTTGTCAATTGTAACGTTTCCCCGTCTCATTTTCTCCTCTAGTGAAGTCCTTTGGCACTGAGGATCGTCCCACGGACAGACCAATCCCTCCTCGAGATGATGTCTTCGAGTACATCATATTCAGAGGAAGTGACATCAAAGACCTGACGGTGTGCGAGCCGCCCAAACCCACCTGCAACCTTCCTCAGGATCCCGCCATCGTGCAGGTGAGCTTCACATGTTCAGGTGTCTCTGCAGAACAGCAGGCGGAGTGGATATTGACCTGTTTGGTTCTGTGTTTGTGCGCAGTCCTCTCTGGCATCCACTGCTGGCCCCACGGCTCCTTCCTTCCAGTCGTATGCCCCGTTTAGTCGGGCCCCTTACAGCCAGTTCAGCTCAAGTCCGCTGGTACCCCAGCCGTTCGGAGCGGCGGTCACCGGTGGTGAGTTCACACTCGCTCTCTTGTAGCTTCCAGCATGGTGTTTTGAAGAAAATAAACAAACAAAATGAATTTTTCAGATTTGTTTCCAAATATCAGACCAACTCTGAAGTGCTTTAAGGCAAGATGCTTATGTCTGCCCAATGTTTAATGTGATGAGACAAAGGTTATTATCAGGACAAACTCAGATGAACCCAGAAAAAGCATTTCTAGAATTTTATGTGCACAACTTTGTGCATTTTTGTATTTTGCACCATCTTTGTTAGCCGTTGAAGCTGATGTGGCAATAAACTAAAAATCGAAATCTATTTGCATCTGCAGATTTCAAGGCTGTTCTTTCAAAACGAGGCTAGTCTTTTCTCCACATCAGCAGCACAACGTTTGCTTCTCTCTATATTCTGAAGGTTTTTACAGAGGGTTCTTTTCACAAATTGTTCACATTATAACATTTTATTCCAAAAATATGGTTATCGTTTTTAATAGCTTTTCCCCCACTGATTTATGTAGTGATGATAAAACCCCAAATTCATGTAAAAACATGCAATACGTAAGCAAAGTCTAATATTTTGATAATGGCTTAATCCAATGTTCAGATTTCTGCTCTGGAAATATTTGGTGCGTATTTCATTAGAGAATGCCTCTTCGCAAATTTAAAAATAACATTTGAGAAAACTTTTATTGGTAAGGAAGTGGTGGAACTTAAAGCATGTAAGCGTCATATGAGGGGTGTTTCTCAGAGTGTGTGATGTGTTAAAGCCCACACTTAAAGATGTGCACTTCCTCCCCTCACAGGAAGCAGCTCAGGTCCTGCGTTTGGTAGCGAGGCGAGCACTACTGCCCCTCTGTCCCAGAGCTCTGCTCTTCCCCTGCACTCTCGCTCGCTGAGTGCTACCAAACCCGAAGGTAACCCGAGAACTGATGCTAACGTGTGAAGAATGGCTTTCGTGTGTTCGTCTTTTGGTCGTGATTATGCAGGATCACAGCATGTGTCTTTGAGTCCAGTGTCATTCTTCTCTGGTCTGTTATTCGCTTAGTTAGGAACTTTAACGTTTGTCTTTGAAGACAACATGAAATCAAAATAGTAAATCCTGCTCTTTGTTTTCATTACACTGCTAGAACCGATCCTTGAATGATCTTTTGTGTTGATGTAAGCAGTGCACAATAGTATAGCATTGACTGTACTGGATGGATGAAAGTCCTGTTTCTGTGAAGCATGTTACATGCAGTACAAATGATGGGCATTTCATGTTGTCTTAAAGGAACAGTTCAGCCAGAAATCAACATTTTTTTGAAAAAGCCCTCACCCTCAAATCATTGTTTCTTCATTAGGTTTGGAGAAATGTATCATTGCATCACTTGTTTACTAACGGATGCTCTGCAGTGAATGGGTGCCATCAGAATGAGTAATAAAAACCCCACAATAATCCATATCTGGCTAAAATGCCTCTATCTATACGACCTTCTCGTCTGAATCAGGAGAGAAATCTGCCCAGATCAAACTTTTTTTTTTTTTTTTTTAAGTGGACTGTTGTATTTTAACCTTGATGGATTTGTTTGTTAAATCTTGCAGAGGATCCATTGGCGAGCAAGTAAACCATTTTTTTATTTTACCAAATGAAGTAACCAGCTCTTGAGTTATTTTTCAGCAAATTAAAAACTAATGGATGAACTTCAACTGCTGTTTAAAAGATACAAAGCTGCTCAGATGTTTTCTTTGCCTGCTTTATCATGGTGTTTTTGCGAGTCTGAGTTGCATCCCTTTTTTCAGGTCGTTCCAGCCCATCTCTGGAGCCCTTGAGGAAGACCCCGACCCTGGAGCATGCGGTCCAGACAGCTCCGGTCGCTCCCTCTGCTGCTGCAACCAGTACAGTGAGTCAGAGGAGCCCTGGAACTGCCCGACCCTCTCTCAGCAGCCAAAAATCTGCTGATAACCAGGAACAGAAAGGTGGGAATCAGGGCATTGGAATGCATATAGCTGAAGAAGTGAGCTTTTCCACCTGCAGCCGTTAATTGTGATATCTGTTGTTCAGCTACAGCGTCTGATGCTCAGAAGGTTCCTCGGCCAGAATCAGACAGGCCTGATAACAAAGATCCAAACAGACGTCAGTCTGGTGGTAAGTCTCTTTATAATGCTGGTCCTGCATTAACATGTAAGCCTGGTCCACAAAACCATCAGAGTCCATATTTTGAAATGGAGATAAATAAGCTTTCAGGATACAACTATTTGAAAATCTGAGGGTGCAAAAAAATTTTTTTAGAAAAACGTCCAAATTACGTTTTTAGCAATGCATATTACTATATCAAAAAATGGCATATATTAATGGTAATTAATTTGCACAATATTCATGGAACATGAACTTTATATCCTAATGATTTTTGGCAAAAAAGAAAAAAACTATTATTTTGAACCTTGCAACTGACCCGATAATTTTGACCCTTGCCATGTATTGTATGTTGTTGTAAATACATGACTGATTTTGTGCTCCAGGTAGGGCAGGGCGATATATTATGCGCAGCTCATCAGTAAAGCCGGATCGTTGATTAGTGGTAAATCTCCATCAGCTGTTTTCAAATGCAGACGAGATGCGCATAATATATCGTCCAGCCCTAGCTCCAGGGTCATGTATGCTTTATCACGATCAGGACCATAAGCTGCGTTTGTGGTAACTGTTGTGTCTCTTTCCAGGCGGTGCTCCTCCAGTGAGAAAGGGGCGGGGCGTTGGTGGCGGAGGTGGCGGTCAGCGTGGGCGGGGCAGGTTTAATAGCCGTAGAGATGGACCAATGAAATTTGAGAAGGACTTTGACTTTGAGAGTGCCAACGCCCAGTTCAATAAGGAGGAGATCGACCGCGAGTTCCAAAACAAACTCAAGATTAAAGGTACCGTGTGGGGAAACTGTATTACTGTGCTACATCAACAATGCATACTGAAGTTCAATTTTTAATGTCACTCTGTGCTGCAGATGAGAAGAGTGAGAAATCGGAGAAGACTCTGAACGGGGAGGAGAAGACCGATTCAGGCGTGGAGACTCAGAACAGTGAAGGCAACGCTGATGAGGAGGATCCACTGGGACCTAACTGTTATTATGACAAATCCAAGTCCTTTTTCGACAACATCTCCTGTGACGACTCCAGGTGAGATCTCGTGAATCAGAGCGAATGTTTTTAGTGCGTTCATTAGGGCTGAGTATTGGCACAGATTTCATGTTTTGTTTTAACTGCAATTCAAAAAACGATCAGTTCGATATGGATTTATTTGGAAATGTTTCAGGTACATGTGACGGAAACAAACCTGCTTGTTTGTAGCATTTAATATAAAAAACTGAGAGGAGTGAGAGGAACTGAAAAAACATAATTTAATATAATACATATTTAACAAAATGCTTCATCTTCACTTTGAGCTTTGGACATTTGAATGCTCATATTATTGATGTCTATCAACACATTAAATATTTGTTTTAAATATGTGAATAGAATTTGAAAGCCATGACCGTTTATCAGAAGTAACAATACAGTTTTATTAACGCATCAGCTGAAAACAGCAAAGAGTAAAAGGCATTTTAGAATTAAAATTGGTTCATTAAAAAGATTAATTAAAATCAGGTGATCAGTATCTTCAACCCAGACATGTTTTGTTCTAAGTTTCTTGTGTTATGTAATTTAAAAGCCTTTTCTAGATTGTAAAATTAATGTTAATGTTCTTGGGTTATGAAGCAGTATGCAATGTTCACCAATAAGCTTGTCAAACAGTAGTAGGCTATGCAGTAGGGTTAAGTCGATAGACGATAAACATCACCAAACTCGCGAGAAATACACTTAATCTATGGCGACAGATCTATGCCATTAATAAGCGAGCGCACCACTGATGCTGATGCTAAACACCCCCCACCAACCGCCACCTACGACAACGATATCATCGTCCATCGCGATGTTTCACAGTAGACATCGTACGATGCCAAATTGGTCAACATCGCCCAACCCTAGTATGCAGTAATGCTACATTTGTCACGTTACCTTGCTACAATGCTCAATTATTAGAAATAGTACTTAATGTCTAACATCTGTCCGGTCTCACTCAGGGCGTAAATGCTTTTGTGGGGTTGAGTCATTCTTAAGTGTAGTAATTTGTTTTGGTAAAGTTAAGAAGTAATTGAATGAATCATCTAATAGGCTTACACTCTTCTATCTTTTCTAGGAAGGAGAAATCAGGAGGTGCTTTTGGAAGGTGCAGTATTTTTTTATACATGTAAATGTTTTGACATGCTAATGTGCTCGTCAAGCTACACTTATGAGTTCAAGTCATGCAGGATTATTTCTTAGAATGTGAACATGAGTAATTTTTCTTGGAAATTATTTTAAAAGGAACCAGTTATTACAATATAAAAAAAAAAAGTATTGGGTCCCACTTTATATTAAGTGGCCTTAACTACCGTATATGTACATTTAATTTGATCATGCGGTACAGTGCATGTATATGTACATGCATGTTTTTACATTGTACTTATATTTTTTTTAAATGCCTATATGTAATTATGTTAATAATTACACTGCTGACCCATCCCATACACCTTATCCCACCCTTAAACCTACCCATACCACCAAACCTGTCTCTAATCTTACATGTATCCCACCTCAATAGCTGCAAAAGTGTTTTACAAGAAAATATGAAGTACATTGTGCTTATTTTTGATGCATTGAAGTATTTATGTAGTTATGGCTACTTAATATAAAGTGTGACCAAGTATTGAAAAGCTGGGACCTGTTCCATAAAACAAGTTTACCAAATAATCCAGGCTTACTTAAATTAGTCTGATTTATTGTCAGTTGAAAGTCGGACTAACTGAAATAAGCCTGGATTATTTGGTGAACTTGTTTTATGGAACTGATCACATGATTGCACTGTGTTTTCTGGTGGCATTTGAATAAAGAATTTAAATGCTGTGTGAATGTAATGTCACATAATAATGTCGCAGATTAGACAGGTATCCTGAGTAGGGAATTTTTGGGCTTGAATCTTGCACAACTAGAGTAGTGAGTGACGTGCTGTTGATTTTTTTTTTTTTTTTTCTGATGTGTTTCTCTTTCGTTTTCCTTTCAGGGAACGGAGGCAGACCTGGGCGGAGGAGAGGAGGATGAACGCCGAGACGTTCGGTATTCCTCTGCGTCACAATCGTGGACGCGGGGGTTTCCGGGGGAGAGGGGGCGGCATGGGCTTCCGTGGAGGTCGCGGGCGAGCGGCTAGCAGGGGCTCGTTCATGCCCACCCGCGGAGGTGGAGGTGGATTCAGAGGCGCTTTTAGAGGTGGCAGAGGAGGGCGAGAGTTCTCTGACTTTGAGTACAGGGTTAGTACTTTCTAGCTGCTGGACTAATAGACCCTCTTCAAATTTCTCAGCTGCAGTCATGATAGTTGGGGAGACTTCTTTAGTGATTAAACAAAAAAATTATAATTATTTCCATTTTCTCCAACAGCACTGGGTATCATTCAGAAATGTATATTTTGACTTCGGTGAAGGATATTTTTCAATCCAGTTTTATGAAATTAAGTTTTAACAGGATTTCATCGTATTAAAAAAAACGTTGGTTGGATTTTTTCAGCTCTTTGGCGTTTATACAGATTTAAAGACTCATTTCCTGAGCCACAGCACATAGGTGCAAAAAAAAAAAAAATATATATATATATATATATACACACACACACACACACACACAACTCTTCCTACTAAATAATTTAAAATATCTGTAAATTGTAATATCTGTGTCTGTGTGTTTGATGTTTCAGAAGGAGAATAAAGTGGCGGCGTAGTCCAACCGAAAGACCGGATCACCCCAACAGCCAAGAATCTCTGATCATCACGTCTAGATTAACGCTTTGGTTTTGACTCCTGACTAACGGGAACTGCCTCTCTCTGTTTAACACCAGCGCAGGTGATGCCTGCCTTCAGCTGGACACGCAGCTTTGAGTTTATTTTCTCCTTTCTTCCTTTTTTAGAAAAAGAATAAAAAAACATTTGCTGTTTTTTGGAGCCGTTTGATCTGCGTTCGATATGTTCGGAGGGGAGAATTTGTGTACAAAATGCTTAAAACTTCCGTGGGATGATTATTATTATTATTATTATTATTATTATAATTTGGTATTTTTTCATCAAACTTTAGTTCCTTTCGTACTAAACAGAGGAAGGTATTTGATAATATTCAGTTAGGTGTACAGAACCCCGCTGATACTGTGAGTGCTCCTCAGTCAATAGCTTTATTATCCCATGTTTTTTGGATCTGTTCTCGAACATCTCGAAGCACCACAAGCCGTTCTAGAAGCTGCTGGGTTTGAGTCACCCTAACTAAACAAACGGCCATCCATAGGTGCTTCAGTTTCATTTAATAGTTTCACATACTTTTTTTTTTTTTTTTTTTTTAGTTCATTACTTTATTTCCCCCAAAATATCAGTTTTTGTGGATAATCTGGTCAAGCCTCAGCTTCACTGTCTAGCAGTAGGTCACAAAAACACCTTGGTGTATGATTGAATGTATTGATGAATTCAACTCTTGTTTTGTCCTGAAGTCCTCTTTCTGCAAAATGTATTTTGATATTTGAGTGCCAGTTGTTCTTGCCTTTTGATGTCAATTATGTAAATTTCTAAGAGGGCTTTTTGATATAAACTCGACACGAACCCCAAACGAAGAGCCCCATCACTGTTTTAATGCCAAGATCTTCTGGAAAGATCCCGAAACCCTTTAAGAACCACATTGGATGTGTCGAAATTGTGTTCATGTGTCAGACAAACGACGCCGGTGTATCGTGTCACACGTGATGTGGAGGCAAAATTTGATGTCCTTTTATAATGCTCATATACTCAAGTTTTTTTTTTAAAGATTGAAAGAAACTGATGCATCGTGCAGCTCTTAAAAAAAACTTTCAGCATCACGTTTGATGCTCAAGCCTAAACGGGAGGCGAATTTCATCTCAATTAAGTGTCCATAATGAGTCCATGAACCCCTCTATTGTGAATAGTTCTGTTCCCTGTTTGATCTGCTTGTATGTTAACGTGTTGTTTCAGGCACCAGCCGTCTATTTCTCCATTAACGGAGTGAAGTTTGATCCAGTCTCTCCCCTTTGAATGTTACTAAAGCACTAGTTCCTGCACTGTTAGATGGGAGCTTCATATTTTAAATTTGTGTTTTAAAGATCCAAAGACTGAATTACGGATGACATTCGGAGAAGTGCTCTCAGCTGGTTCTGCATTATTTTTCTCAGAGTTCGTCTTGTCTATTCATAGTTTTCAACTCTACTTTTATTAGCTCTACTGCTTCCTTTAAAAAGCACTACGAATTGCAACATGCAGGCAGCTAGTAAGACGCAGTCTCAGACCAGGGCATGAACCTCAGAGCGAGTGGCAGAGATTGGTGCCGAGCAGCTAAATTTGGACCGGAGATGTGAAATGATTCCTCAGGCCTGATGCCGCCATGAAGTCAAAGCGAACCTCTCGAGAGAAGTTGAACTGGGCAGCCGTGCAGAATGTGTCGATGTGGGTTTTGTGGCCAGAGCTCGAGGAATTTGATTGGCAAGTTTGATTTTTTTGTTTGTTTTTTTAGCAGTTGTACATGATGTGCTCTTGAGGGCTTCAAACGGGGCAAACTGAGGTTTTTATTCAACAAGAGAAATAAATAGTTGTTCAGTATCCTCTGTGTGTGTCCTTGTTTTGTTTTTTTAGTCAATGAACATATGCAAAACAATTACGTTCCATTATTAGGGAATCCATTAGCTAACATAAACTAATATAATTTGTACTGCAGTTATTTATATATATTTTTTCATTGAGAACACAAGCATTTTATCTTTCATATAAAAGAACTGACTTTCTCTTTGCTTTCAGAATAATTTATTTATTACAAAAAAAGCACTGCATTAAGTTTACCATGCATCTTTTGACCTTAAAAATGTATTGTTAAATGCTGTGGAACTCATGCTATATCCAGTGCAGTGAAAGGTTTGCCAACAACCCGATGTTTTACGTTTTATTTTTAAACTACTGAACAAAAATGAGAAATGTCAATGCAGTGTGAAAGCTAAACTCTTATTCGTTATTCTGTGCTTGGGTTAAAATGTGACTGCGGTTATAGCTGCTTCTTTATTAAAGAAATATCAAAGTGATTAACAATGAAGTTCATGATTTCAGAAATGATATCAGCTGTATGTTGGAGATACTGAAGACTGCATTGATCTTTTAGGTTTTGGCAGTTTTGGTTTATTTTAATATAACTAGATATTTTAACATTTAATTTAAATAAATATGAAATAATTTTGTGAATTAATCTGATGTTTTAGCATTTTATCTTAATTGAAATAAAAAAAGCAGATCAAGAAATATGTCATGCTATCCATCTTTATTCTGTTCTTAAATATTATATGTATATATATATATATATATATATGTGTGTGTGTGTGTATATACACATATATATATATATATACACACACACACACACATATATATATATACACACACACACACACATATATATATATATATATATACACACACACACACACACATATATATATATATGTATGTGTGTGTGTGTGTATATATCTATCTATCTATCTATCGATCTATCTATATCTATATATATGTATATCTATATATGTATATATCTATCTATATATCATCTATATATCTATATCTATCTATATTTATATATATTTCTAATATTTAAAAAAAGTTCTAAACTGTGTATATATACAAACTATATATATATATATATACAAACACACATATACACGTGTGTGTGTGTGTGTGTGTGTATATATATATATATATATGTGTGTGTGTGTGTGTGTGTGTATATCTATCTACCGATCTATATATATCTATCTATATATCTATATATTTGTGTGTATATATATATATATATATATATATGTATATATGTGTGTGTATATATGTATATCTATCTATATATGTATATATCTATCTATCTATATATATATATTTCTAATATTTTTTTAAAAAGTTCTAAACTGTGCATATATACAAACTATATATATATATATACACACATATACACATATATGTGTGTGTGTGTGTGTGTGTATCTATATATCCATCTATCGATCTATCTATCTCTATCTATATCTATCTATATATATATGTGTGTATATATATGTATATCTATCTATATATCTATATCTATATATATATTTCTAATATTTACAAAAAAAGTTCTAAACTGTGCTTGATTTGTATCAGGCTATATTTGATGTTGTTCAGGAAGAGTAAAGGGTCAGTGAAGGACCTGCAGGGGTCAGTAATGAAACGCGTCAGTAAAACATCCAGCAGCAGAAGAAACACATGGACCTGACGGAAACAGAGATCAGCGCAATGAAATGCTGAAATCCGTCGATTTGCTGCTCAGGGTTCTGGATTTCTGAAGCGGTTTCTATCTGCACAGACACACAGAGAGTTTATCAAATGTCTGTTGTTTTTGTTCCCAAACGGCAGCGAGGAAAAGCGCAGATCAACCAGGACACGATTCAGAGAGTGAGTCACTGCATATCATCAGGCGCTGGTGCAGGAAAAACACGCGTGAACAACTATATACAGTAATAAGGTGCGATTAATGGGTGTTACGATACAATACGATACAATACAATACGATACAATACAATAGTCAATCATACATCAGCAAGGTTTTTTTGGTGGGCTCATGCCTGAAGACCAAAGACAAACAAACAAACCGAAACCATGTTTAAAAAAGCGTACATGACAAATAGTCATTTGTACGAATGGATTTACAATTACATAAAGGGTTTTAAATGCAATTAAAAGATGTGTTAAAAGTAAATATGTGCATATTTGCACATAATTGTACATCTATACAAAATTGTACAATTATAATTTCCACTGGCAAAGTTTTGAATAGATTTTAACATTATACCATGTTTTATATTATAAATTGTTTAAGATGTTTACCTTCCACTGAGCCTTTGAACCAAGCAGAGCCTTCAAGTTTTTTGTGCTTTCTTTCTTTCGAGGGAGGCCTTAAAATTAAGTAAAAAAATAAAAGATTTACAAAGTGCTAAATGTCATCTCTAAGTTTATATAAGAATTCAAATTTACGCTGAGCTTTCAAGTAAGAGTGCTCACCACAAGTTACTTATGCTTTAAAAAATAAACAATTAAATAAATAAAAAGTCTTAATGATGACTTACACAAAGCATCCAGTGCGACTTGCTCCATGATGGAAACAGAATCATCAACCTGTCACAAAAACTAAAGTAAAATTGTGCACAACATCTATTTCTCTTTGTGAGATCTTTTTGACCGCTGCTCCTACTACATTTTCTATGCAACATCAAATTTAGTGTGACAACAACTTAAAAATCAAATGGCAACATACAGTAATAAAGGCCAACTAATTACAGCCAAAATGTTACACTGTTAAACCCAAGTATAAATGCTTACAGTGATATGTAACATGGGAAAGTCGGGCAATCAAAGTTGCATTCACATAGGAATTAGATGTCCAGATTTGGATCCCCTAAAAACAGAACAGACACACATACAGGAATAATTGATTAAAAAGAAAGATCCTAACCGTTGCTTTAATATTGCGTTGCAATAATAATCTTCTCGCATCTAGGTGGTTAAATAAACACTTTGGTGTAACTTACGGAGACGCAGAATGTTGAGAGTTGAAAACGAATTCACGCCACTTCTGTCTGCTGCTGTGTGAACGCACCTGGATCACTTTACTTCAAACAATACAAACACAGATCATTTAATACTTGGTGTATAATCATTATTTTCTGGTGCACTCCGAGATAAAATTTCAACATTTAGCGTTTAATATACGAATTAAAGGGAAAAACACACAAACTTAATATAGCTTAGATTTAAAACAAACAACATAGTATTTCATAAGCAAAGAACAACATTTAGTCATTTAGCAGGCGCTTTTATCCAAAGTTAAATACAATTGTGTGCTATAACAAGTAAGTTAGCTTAACAGTACATGTGCCAAACTCATTTATTTATTTAAAGGAATCTATTTGTGTTTAATAAAAAGAAATATTCAGTAAAGTAAGGCTGTCTGAAATTGTGTTTGCAGCTGCTGGATGAGAACGATCAGCTGGTGCGATGCATCACCGAGTATCTGCAGAAGGGCCGAGCCACCGAGTGTGTGCAGTACGTGATTGTCCTGTGTGTGCTTCTCTTCTGATGTTTTAATGTGTTTACTGAAGGATGTGTTTTATTATCTCCACAGATACCAGCAGATCCTGCACCGCAACATTGTGTATTTGGGAACCATAGCTGACGCCAGCACAGAGATCCAGCCGGAGACGCAGACCTCAGACGACACAGTCAATTAGATCTGTTATAACAAATGTGAGGTCCCAGTTGTTCATGTACGTTCAAACGAATGAAAAAGTCAGTTCTGGGCCACAAGTTGTGCTTTATATAATTGGTGGATATATTTACATTTGTTTCCTCCAGTTGTGTTTGTTGTTTTGTTTTGCCACAGAATCCCATAGGCTGAGAGAAAAGACACTCCAAGGGCCTGTTTCAAAAAATAAGGCTACCAAATAAGCCAGGTTTATTTCAGGTAGTCTGACTTATTGCCAGTTAAATTGGTTTAAAATAAGTCAGACGATCTGCCATAAGCCTGGCTTATTTGGTAAACAGGCCCCAGATGTCCCTGTTGAACATTTTTATCTGCATATTTTCATGTTTCTAGTTCAATTCTTTGTATAATAAATGTATAAACCACAATAAACATGCTTTTATATAAGCAGCAGACATCCACAGAACACGTTTTCTTAAATCGTATTGTTTCTAGTTTCTAATGCACCATTTACATTAAGCTCCATTTAACCATTTACCATCGTGATTAATTGCATCCTAAATAATTTTTTTTTTTTTTTTACATGAGTACTGTGCATTTTATGTATATATGAAGACACACTCATACAGTATATCTTGAAAATGTATATACGCTTATAAGATTTCTCTGTTTGTATATATAAATACATTTAAACAAACTTAATCACAATTGTTTCACAGCACTAGTTTAATTTCTGCAAGAAAAGCTAACGAGATTCCATCTGGATCTACGTATGTGTGTCATTAGAAAGTATTTACACTATACTTTTGGGGTTTTGTTGTTTTAGATTTTATCTGCGATACAGTAAATGACAATTAGAATGAGCAAACCCAACAACGAGGAGAAAATGTGAATGCTAAAAATGCAAAAGGAGTCAAAGATGAAACGATAGCAGTTATGTTATATATTTATTTTTTGCATTGCTGGTACACTTGGAAATAATCAGTTGCCAGCTCTAGTGAACAATAAGCAACATAAGCCAAGCAGTCACCCCTCATGTCTTCAGTCAGGGCAACATTTCTTTCTTTTTATTTTTTTAAACTCCTTTTATTTTTTGAAGCCACTAGTAAACCATTTTGACACAGCTGAGAAATGTTGAGCATTACAGTCCAAGGTCAAAGATGTTTTATCTTAAAAAAAAAAAAATGCTGAAACAGTTTGGGAGAAAAACACGGACGAAGCAACGAACCTACAATTTGATTGTGCAAAGCACAGAACTATAAAAAGATATATTTATATACAGCAAACGATTCTCTGTAAACATGGTAAGTATGTTAGTTTTCAGAAAACATGGTCATATCATAAATACAGGCAACATTGGCATCGGCAAACGTCACGAAATGAACATTCTGGGCTTTTCGGATGCAGCCCGGAACCTCAGAAACCAATGGGAATCTGGGCTCAAAATAAGCAAAAAAAAAAAAAAAACACCCCAATCTGACCATAACCATTTATTAGTGTTTATAATGGCATATTTGGTAACCTCTGTAGAAAGAAGATACAGTTAAACTCTGTAGGAAAGGAAAAAAAAATGTGCTTCACATCTTGGGAAAATAATGTTTTACTTGATAAGCCTATATTATGCTAACTTATAGAATAATGGTATAATGTGTAAGAAAATACAAAAATAAGATTAATACTGTCAATATTTGTACAAGAAATATATCGTATTTGAAAGGAATACATGTTATTTTTTTATGGGAAGTGTTAGTGTCGTTCTGAAGAAAGCCAATGGGAAGATGAACACATTTGACCGTACAGAAGGGTTTGTGTTTTTAATAAAAGGGTTTTTCTCTTCTTTTTCTAGATAGAACTACTACTACAGCTCCCAAACGGCATTTTTTTTTTTATTTAAAGCACCATTTCCCCCCTCTAAACAATACTTTGGTTAGAGAAAATATCTGCAAGTGCTATTCAAAACAACATGGCACAAAGTTACTGCTAACATCCTTTTTTTTATTTGTATTTTTAATCTTTTTTTTCTTTTTCTTTTTTCTCAGATGTTGAAAAAGTAGTGTATTTCTTTCAAATTACACCTCTGCTATGATTATTATATTTCTGCCGAGCCTGCTCAAAGCCTCTTCATAAAAAGTAAATTATTTATAGTTCTTGTTTCTTTTTTCGAGTCATTTACAAGCTATGGAACAGTAGCTGAGAGCTGCAGTCTGGGTCGTCCCACATGACATTTGGCAGTTACAGCTATTTAAACACAGTATCGTTATGTGGGACGTCCGGATCTTCGCAATGCGGCTGCGTTAGTGCGCCGTGAGTGAGCACAGTGGCCATGCATATCGAAAAAGTCGTGTAAACTCAAAGCCGAACGCCGCCACGAGACTGAAGGCTTCAGTCGTGCCGCCAGTGAAATGGTCCGACTAACTGCTGTTAACATGAATCATGCATTGTTTGGACAGCGTGGAAGGCAGTTACGTTCTGTTCGGGGACGTCTGACACGCATCTGTGTACAAAAATGTTATTAACCACTATGTTAAATGCAAATTTCCCTATAAAAACACGTCTAGTTTATAAGGTTGGAGTCTAGACCAGGTTCACAGCACACCGCAAGATGAACACTCTCAGCTAGATTTCTATGGCGCAGTGCTTCGATAATAAAATGACATCCTTCCACTGCCCTGACATGACCAAAACCCCTTTATAAAGTCTCTAAGTGGCATCCTGTTTGGGCTCTGAACTCAAAGCCTTTTAAATGCTGATCTGGGTTTACATCCTGAGCATTACTCAAACTCAAAATATGCAAAAAGGGTCAGCGACCTCTACCAGCACGGGTCCAGCTCAGTACTGGTGCAGGTACGAGGGTCGATGCTCGGGTTTGAGCGGGAAGGTTTTGAAGCCTTTGCTCAGGATCTTGTGCTGGGAAACCTGCTGCTGCTGTTGTTGTTGTTGTTGTTGTGTGAATGGAAAGCCAGAGGAGATCCCGGAGGATGGAGGGCAGTCATTGGCTGTCGACCACACTGGAGACTGCAGCATTTGCATGGAATCGCCCCATTGGCTGGAGGGGATGGTCATCTGGTAGAGGGAAGAGCTAGGATTGGGCATGGTGTTCGTGTGCGAGGAGTGCTGCCAGGGGGCTTTAGGGGGCCAGGTTTTCATTTTGCTGTCCTGTAACACAAAGAACACAAGATATATTTACATTTAAATTCAATGCAACCCCAAGTCCTGGAAATCAACCACATGATCCTGCATCATGTTAATAGAACCTATGACCTTGCATCCTAAACAAATTAAACCTATAATCTCGGGAATGAAAACCCACGATCTTGCATGCTGGGAATTAAATCCATAACCTTGCATCCAGGGAATCCAACCCATGAGCTTATATTCTGGGAATCAAACCCCCTGACCTATGATTCAAACCCATGACCCTGCATTCTGGACATCCTGTCATCAGGAAATCAAACCTTGCATCCTGGAAATCAAACCCAGTATCTCGCATCCTAGGAATCAAGTACATGACCTGAGAATCAAACCTATCAGCTTGCGTCCTGGAAATCAAACCCAGTAACTCACATTGGTTTAAAAAATAAAATGCATATATATATATCTCCACCCTTTTATTATGATGGACTATAAGTATGTTTATTAGTTAAAGTAGCATCAGAGAGTTGTTAATACCTGGTTACTGTCGTCATTGGCGTGGAGGAGCGGAGGAGAGGGCAAAGTGCACACTTCCTGTTCACCACAGCTGTGTTTCCTAAAAAACACACTTAACATGAAAGACGCACTCATCCTAAACACACGATCCAGATGAATAGTTTCAGATGAAGGTGTCCGATAAACACATTAAATGTTTGTTACCGTCTTTGTTTAACAGCTGCTACCAGGTCAGGCCCAGAAAACATGGAGAACAGACTGTCCCCGTTGGCTGAGGACGTCTCGTCACTTGAACTGGCCGAATCCCCCTGATTGGCTGACCAGCCGCTGTTGACCGCCTCCCTGCTCGAAAACAAACATTGATATCAACATATAAAACTATTAACGGCAAGAAAATTAATTTATAGTGGTGATTAAGGCTGAATTTTCTGTCTGCTCAAGAAACATTTCTGATTAACAGTTGTGCTGCTTTATATGTTTGTGGAAACCGTGTTTTTTTTCAGGTTTGTATGATGAACAGAAAGTTCAAAAATGATTTAAAATAGAAATCTTTTAAAATTGTCCTCAAAAAATATGAGGGAACTGTTTTTCAACAGTAAAAAGAAGTAATATGTAATGATACTGAAAATTCAGTTTTGATTACAGGAATAAGTTACATTTTACAACATATTCAGTAGTTATTTTGAATTTTGTATATTTATTAATACAGCCTTGGTGTTAAAAAAAAAAACAAAAACAAAAGTGTACGATCACGTGATTCACGAAAGTGATTTTTTTGACTTTTTTTGCATTGCAGACTTTTAATGATGACATTTCCTAGCATTCAAATAGCAGGGGATAAACAATGTTGTGCAATACTAGTGTTTATAGTGCAGGTGCACGACTGTTAACAAAAAGCCATTACTGTGATTTACACTGAATGATTAATAAATGGATCTTAGCATGCAAATTCAGACTAATTTATGTGCTTGAAAAAGAAATGCACCACAAATCTATCGAACATATCTATTGCAGCACTTTACTAAGACGACACTTAATTGATGCTGAGGCGCTGTGCTGTGATCTGTCAGAGCGTCTCACCCCTCGCTGTAGTACTCTGGGTGTGTCCAGCTCCTGTGCTGCTCTTCTGGGTGTGGCCAGTTACTGCGGGGGTTGCTGGGCCGTCGAACATGCTGTGCCTGTCGTTTCTGCTGCATGGCCTGATTGACCCCAGCAACATAACGCGCAAACTCTGGATCCGAGCCCACTGACGGAGAGATGAAGAGAGTGAGTGAGAGTGATGTGTGTCGCTTTGTCCTGCTCTTTGTTTAAACTGTCCAGCGCAGCAGAAACACACACACACCACTAATACACTAAACTGACCCGCTGTATCACAGTAACCACTACAAACACACTCAAACCATGGCATATGTAACAATGCGTAATGAGAAAACACTTTTGAATAAGTGACACAATTTTGATGTGATATCCTCTTATGTGCATTCAAGCTTTGGCGTCTAACAAAATTATAGTCGTTTTGATGTATTATTTCATAGCAATTAATTGTAAGAAAATACTGCAATAAAAGTAATGCAATTAATCAAGAGCAGATGGAGACATGCATGAACACATCTCTGCTTCATGCGTGTAAAAACTACTGGTGGCTTCAGTCTTTTAGTCCTCAACAGAACAAGGAGTCGTGCGCAATCTTAGCTCAAAAAACAATGCATAAAATATAAGTATGTCATGATGATATTAAAACGTCCACTTTAAATGTATAAACCAGTTTTGATAAAAAAATGGCTTTGTGAACTGATAGCATATATATATAGACACACACACACACACACAGTGGTCAACATTTCAAGTGGATTATAAAAGTTAATGAAAGTTGTCCTAAAGCATGAAAAAGCATGAATATAAAAATGACTAAAATTGACATAAAAAAATAAGTTAAATTGTATAAGTCAAAAAAAAAAGTAAGAAAAAAGGCATTACATTTTTATTCTACATTTTCATTTAGTACTTGCACTTGTGTAATTTTATTTACAGTTTTTGCATTTTTGCAATCTATCTAGTCAGCTTTTTATATATGTATATATACACACACACACACACGTTCTCTTCCCTTCAGCAAAGTATAAAGTATTGTTCTCATGAGTTTTGCTCTCTGAACCTGTCTGAGCTGATCGCTCTCTCCTCACCTGCAGGGTCGAAGGGCATGGAGTCTCCCAACACCCCGAACAGATTCTGGTCACTTTGGTCTCGGTTGGGCCAGGTATTGTTCCGGGGGCCCTGAGGGGGCTTGTGGCCCAGCATCTCAGACATCATGCTGTCCATGTACGTACTGACTAGCCCTAGACTGTAGAGGTCAGAGCTGAGGTCCGGCAGGCCCGGAGCAGGCCACTGCGTCAAGGGCCCGATGGGTGAGAGGCCCCCTAAGGGCCCCTGGGGCCACTTGCTGGGAGCTCTCGGCTGCGGGGGCTGCTGGGAAGAGAGCTGCGGGGAAACGGGCGCCGTTTGCTGCGGCTGACCGATGGGCTGCAGGAGATGCTGGTAGAAGGGAAGAGTCTGCGAGGCCGGCTGTGACTGCGGCTGCGCTTGCTGCTGTTTTGGCGTTGAAGGAAGCTGCTGCTGCTGCTGCTGCTGCTGTGTTGGTTGCTGCAGGGTTTGCACCAACACTTGAGACACTTGAGACAGCGAGGGAGGTGGAGCCGCTCCGCTGGGCGGCTTTAAGTCGGCCGCATTCGTAGATGCCACAGAGTTCCTCCTCTTCACCAGCGGAGACGCCTGCTGGGACTTCCCCATGTTGAACCCCGACAGGAAGTCGATGACGTCTTGCATCTCCTGGTCCGTGGGCAGGTTCATGCCCTGCTCATCTGCAGACGCTCCGTTGGAGATCTGCCCGTGGCTAGGGTCAGGTGTGCAGGGCATGCTGCTCATCTGCAGGAGGCTATGCAGGCGGCTGGATTTGTCGTCCGAGCTGCCGCTGCTCCGAGACGGGGTGCTGGGGATGGAGTAGCTGCCACCTGCACTGGAATTGGACGAGGTTTTCTTGGTGAAGCGTGAAGTGAGTCTGGAGATGGTCTTGGGGAGGCCGCCGGAGGATTTGGTGCTGTTCCCTGGAGGGAGATCGACAGGGCCGCAATATTCAGTCGTGTCTCGTTGAAGCTGGATCTGAATGGTGGGCAAAGTCTGTTCCCTGCGCACAGAAACACCAGAAAATAAACATTTCCAATTAGTCTTATTTTAGTATCATGAAGGTGTCATTCAAGTTTACCTAAACATTTTTTGTCGTTTTTATTTTTGTATATAGGTTTTATTGAATTATTTCTGTTTTAAGATTTGTTATTTCAGTACATATATGTATTTTTAGTAAAATATTGTATACATTGTGCAATAATAATAATAATTTAAAAATGAAACTTTTATTTTTGTTTTGGTAGCTTTGTTGTTTTCCCCTAGTTTTCTTAATCTTTATGTCTATTTAGTTCTATACTGTCTTTGATATTGTAATTTAATGAATTATGATTTAACGCCATGCCAGCAACATTTGTAATTTTGTCATGATATTGTCATGTGATGATGATTTTTGATGAAGATCCTGCCAGGGACTACAGAATTTTTGTGGAAGTCATGATACATTTTAAGTACATCAAGATTCTTTGATAAATATAAAGTTTACAAGAACAGCATTTATTTAAAACTTAAAAAAAAAATTGACTTGAATGTCACTCTTAATCAATTTAATGAATCAATGCTGAATAAAAGTATTTTGCAAACTTTTGAAAATCCTAAAATGTTGTTTGAAGGGAAGTTTTGTCTTTGAAGGATCTGTGGGAAGGCATGATTGCAGCACTAATGCCGACACTGACTTGCGCTCTTTCCAGCGCTGGAAGTCAAACACAGCTGTGTAAAGCACATCCACCAGACCGAGGGTTTTCTCTGGATCCAGACTGCGCTGCAGCAGAGACATTGTCGCTGGATCCTCCTTCAGACACCTACACGACAAAAAGATAAGATTAGATTCTTTTATTATTACTGATTAAAAATGACGTATAAACTTAGGAGTAGAGATAATAGTGTTAAAAAAAATCTCACAAATAAACAGTTAATATTAAAATCTATCAATTATAGAAGCACTTTGAATTTGCTATTTAACAGCACGCAAAGCTTTTTATTTTCCTCGAACAGACAGAAAATGACCCAAATTAACATGGATAAATATCTTCATTATGAAAATAATAGTTAATGGTGTTTACAAAACATTAGTCAACACTAGATAAATAAAAGTGGTAAATAAAGCACCTTGAACTCTAGTTACCTGCAGACACAGAGGAAGTGGATATGCTGTCGGTCTACTGAGATTATTTAACTGCCATAATAATAATTCCTTACATTTCTATAGCACTGGAAACTCAAAGCGCTTTACATAATTACATCAATCTTATCGTATACAGTTACTCACCATGTAGATGGCACTTGGATTATAACTTTAGATCCTTCAAGACAGATCTGAGGGGCGTAAGCTTCTTTATTCTCAATCTGAGCTGTGTCAACCACAACCTGCACACACACACACACCATCAGCTTTAATTTCTGTACTGCACACACGGTCATCTGCCAGTATAAATCATAATCAGTGATCATAATCATTTCACAGTCAAACTAATGCCAAGTGGACGCTTGAGAGCCCTAGTAAGCCGACTTTTCATCACTGTCAGGAGCTGTTTCCATCCGAAAACACAAATGAAACATTTCCCACAGTTCTTGAAAAGAGGCCATGAAGCCACAGCATGAAACGGAGAGGGCGTTTCCTATCAAACAGGAAGTGGGCTATTGTTATTAATAGCACAGGTGTATCCTCAATGTGATTCAATGTGACGGTGACTCTCCATTAAAAACACACACCCACCCAAAGGTCACGGTCACTCTGACCACACACACGGCAAGGACAGAAACAGCGGAAACCACTTTACGATTATTCAGAAATCATTTTCCAGTAGCCGGAGGCCTTTTCCAAATCCTCAGTATTCAGACTCATTTCATATGAGAGGGCACCAATAAAACAATTCTAGAATATTAAAGGTTATTATAGAAAATTAAAACAATAAAAAACATTATTAGAAATAAATATTAAATTTATTTATATATATATATATATATATATATAAATTATATTTAAATTATTATTATAATTTTTTTTTAATTAAAACAATTAAAAATTATAACGTAAACTGCCTCAAATGCTTTAATGCAATTTGCTTTGGATTAAAGTGCCTATTTAATAGATTCAAGCAAATGCAAAACAAAAGAAAAAATGAATGGTGGTGGATGGTTTTACCCATGTCTTCCTGTCCAAGAGGTCTGTTACTGTCAAGAATAAGCTGCAATGTTGATTAGACTTTAGGCTCTTTGTCAAATGTGTGAAACTCACCAGTCCAGCCTGTCCAAACAGAAGCTGAACAGCTGTCTTACAGGCTCCTCTCCAGCTGGAGGGACACACCTGGTTCAGCACTTCTGTGACAGGAGAATCATCTCGTACGGCCACACCGTTCTGATCCACCGCATCCTTGATCAGCTGTAGCACGGCGTGCTGGGAAGAGATTACATTTTATGAAAATGATCTTTCAAGCGATGAGAAACACAGGTCTTAGTGAAAACATCCTGCCAAGTTTCAAATCTGAAAGTGCACAAAAAAGTGTGCAAAATTATTGTCTCTAAAAAGAATTCAGTTCAATTTTGGATCATTGAAACGAGTCGTTTTTAAAAACGAGTCCCAGACTGTTTCACGATGACGTCTAAATTAATCATTAACATATTGCCACCCACTTGTTGGTCTTTCGTGTTGGTCTGAATAAAAATGAACTGAACAAATTCATTCTTTGCCACTAGGTGCCACTTTTGGAGCGTTAATTAATGGAGGGGGTTGGAAAAATGTATCGCTGAATGAATCGTTTGGGAGTCGCTGAACGAATAAGATCAACAACGAGTAAATGAAAGTGTTTTTTGACCTTGCATCCATGTCAACCTGTTGTTTGGGACTCCCAAAAACTAAATACGAACCTTTCATAAACCAGGGGCACTTAAAATGAAAGAGGATTGTTTTTACTGTAATGTGCATGCATGCTTTATTATCCTACAGGTCGGCAAGATTTTTTTGAAAGTCTCCTCTTCTTACCAAGGCTGCATTTATTTAATCAAAAATAAAATAAAACTGAAATATTATTGCATTTTAATTTAACTCTTCCATTTGTAAAATCAAATGTATTTCTGTGATCAAAGCTGCATTTTCAGCATCATTACTGCAGTCATCACATGATTTGCTGCTCAAGAAGCATTTCTGATTATTATTATTATCAATGCTGAAAACAGCTGTGCTGCTGAATATTTTTAGTGGAAAGGTTTAAAAGAGCAGTATTGATTGGAAACAGAAATCTTTTGTAACATTATAAATGTCACTTTTGATCACTTGAACGCATCCCTGTTGAATAAAAGCAAAAAAAGTCTTATGTGCCTAACTGCAATAATAAAAGAAAACAAACTGTGAAATGCGAGGAAGACACAATCTGCGCCTAACAGTGGTTAAAACAAACCTGAGATGTGCATTCTCCTCCTAACTTTATCCTTTCCTTTCTTATTTTCATACTTCCTTTCATGGAAAACATTTCCAGCTGGGATCATCCTATCTGTAGTCATCAATCAGAAGTGTTTGCTCTATGTACCGTTTTCAGCTTGAGGTTATCTGATGCGCTTTCATTGAAGGAAACTCCTCGGAGGAGATGAGAGCCGATCTGGACGGGGATTGTAGGTAATTCACACTGGATAGGCTGAGAAGTGGTGTGAAAGCGTCCGGCCTGCTGGGCCTCAGCATCACTACAGCAGCCCTGCAAAATCACATAATAAAAATAAATATATACATAAATAAACTGCAAACTCACGGCTAAACTCAAGAAACAGGCTGTAAAGTGTAAAAGAATGAATCGAAAGGTTACAATATTCAACGTTTGGTTTGAAACAATGAGGTTGGTCATTTAACACGCTAGATGATTTCTAGATGAGTTCTTATCCCGAATCTGATGCACGGTGGATCACCCATGATATGTAGAGTTAAACGTCCATCTCTGTACGACTGCTGAACACATGAAGCTCCAGAAAGCAGCTTTTAATCTGCACTAAGCTGTAATTAAACACATGGGAAACATACCTGCAAAGCTGCTTCCACTGATTTGGGATTAAGGTGAAATCCGGCCTTCAGAGCATATTCACTGTGACCCAAAGAGTCTAACGCCACTTTATACGCCTGCAACACACACACAAAGACTTATTCATGTCAGTGGGACAGTCAAATAAGCCTCATTACAAACAGAATAACATTAAACTTACTTTATATATTTTTACAACAATATAAAGCAGGTGATTCAAACTAACTAACTCTCAAAAGCAAACACATGTGCAAACAGCTTTGTTACATTATTCCACATAAAATGATTATGGTCCACAAATAGATGTAACGAGATTGCTGAAAAGTAAAACCGATATACTCAAGTTGAAAAGAAACTATTTATTATTCATCTATCTATAATAGTATAATATGTGAATGGGATATTTTATTATATTTCAAATGATTTCAAATAAAAGGAAACCTAGTGTTCTGAAGGATAGTGACAAAGACTTAAAATGACAATGAACTATGCTTTGGGTGCTTGATGGAGATGCATGTTCATTTATTATGAGTTTGTCATGAATAGCGCTGACAAACAATTAATCCTGATGTATTGCATCCAAAAAAAAGTTTGTGTTTACATAACATTCATGTGCTGTGTATGTTTACTGTATACATAAATACACACGTACAGTATGTTTTGAAAATATTGTATATATTAATATTCCAATAATTGATATTATGCAAACATGATAAATACACACAGAGTACAAGCACGTCACGTAAGCAAAACCTTTATTTTGGACGCGATGACAGTCCAGTCATGAACAACAACTGCAATAAATGTATTAACCGCTGTTACCACAGTAAGCATGTGTGTGTGTGTGTGTGTGTGTGTGTGTGTGTGTGTGTGCGCACCTGAAGAGCGTTGTCGATCTTGGCATTGAGCTCTTTGAGTTGGTGTTCAGGTATGGAAGTGTTCTGAGAACAGAAGAGCTGCTGCACCTGAATCCCAGACAGACAGCCGTCTCTCCCTCTCTCCCTGAGACACGCCGTCACCTGAAACACACCTCAGCGTTTATTCCATCTGAATGCCTTTAGGTAACTATTTGAGGTAGTGTGCAGCCCAAACGGAAAAGCATGACAAAGAGGCTGCGCAAAATTATATTTAGACAGTAAATGAGTGAATCTCACAAAAAAAAAGACATTTTTTATACAATATGCGACCCAGGATCACAAAACCAGTCATTAGTGTTTGAAAATCTGGAATCTGAGGAAGTTTTTAGCAATGCATATCACTAATCAAATATTAAGTTTTGATAACGACACCCAAACTATCACTTTACATCTTTTTAATTAAAGCATGTTTTCCAGTATAATTATGTCTGGATTCTGTTTTAATGGCTTATTTCAATTTTAATAATAATAATAATAATAATAATAAAATATTCATTTTTTTCAGGATTTAATACAAATTAATAAATGCCATAAAATATTATTTACTCTATATAAATTTAATTAAAAGGCAATTTAAGAAATTCTTTTTTTTTTTGTTGGAAATATTAAGTTTTGATATATTTATGATAAGAAATTCACAAAATGCTTCAATCTTTACTTAATATGCCAATGATTTTTGGCATGCAAGAAAAATGTACAATTTTGACCCATACAAAATTATACATTTGATGACTAAAATGCATAACTTTTTTTAGCAGTGTACTGAGTACTAGTGTTAAACAGGATGATGTTCACAAAATTACATACTTATTATATATACATACTGCATTTTAAAATTAATTTATTAGAGGTCAACATTTTATTTATTTCTCATATAGACGGTCAACATGAGCAACAGGTTGATTGCTTGTGCGTTGATTGGTAATGCTTGTACCTCTGAAGCTCCCTTCCATGAGCGGATGGCCTCCTCCAGCTCCGTCAGGGGCCCAGGGCTCGAGTTCTGTGTGTGGGCATTCCCGTGTCTCTCCTGAACCTGCGCCAGTGCCTCAGCCAGGCAGGACTGCGCCACCGGCTGGACTTTCTGCAATGCCTGTGACAGGAACTGGAAATGCACCTGCATCACCGTCAGGAAACAGCGGCCAAGCACCTGATAAAGAGAGTCACATTAAACCTTTAACTACAAAACACAACAGCAAAACAAGACTTGATTCCTAATTCAGGCTCTATTAAAGGGAGAATTCACCCAAAAAAAAATTTAATCCGGTCACCTTTTCTACTATTTATTAAAAAAAAATACCATGTAAGTCAATGGATACGGTCAACTGTTTGGCTACAATCATTCTTCCAAATATCTTCTGGGGTATAACAGAAGAAACAAACTCGTACAGGTTTAGAAAATGTTGGAGGTAAGATAACGACACCCAAACTATCACTTTACATCTTTTTAATTAAAGCATGTTTTCCAGTATAATTATGTCTGGATTCTGTTTTAATGGCTTATTTCAATTTTAATAACTAACAACAATGACCAAAAAAAAAGTTTAATAAATATAATTTAAACTTTTATTTATTAATTCAATCATTCATTTATTTATATATTCACAATAACCAGGCTATATTAAAATGTCCCCCACCCCCCCTAAGAAAATAATAATAATAATAATAATAAAATATTCAATTTTTTCAGGATTTAATACAAATTAATAAATGCCATAAAATATTATTTACTCTATATAAATTTAATTAAAAGGCAATTTAAGAAATTCTTTCTTTTTTTTTGAAACAAGAGGATTAAATTAAAACAGATTAATTTTTAGTTTTAATAATAATAATAATTATGATGATTATTTGTATTAATATTAAGCATGTTAATATGTAGGGAAATGTCTTTTTGATCAAAAAAGGCCACACAAGATGTTTCTACATACTACAGTCTTTTTTTTTTTTTTTTTTTTAAATTGCTGAAAAAGTTGCACAGAAAAAAAAACCCGCAGGGAACTGAGAATGAAATAAAGAGGTGTGACATGTTAAGTGTTTATTAATGTGGTCTTTACATCTCTAACATCAATCAGGCCAGAAACATCTGGTGCTGATGTTTTATTAAAAAGCAGAACCAAAACCACACTCCAAATGGGGCAAAAAACCCACCGAGGTCAGCGGCCGATCCCGATAGTAACGAGCGCGTTCAGAACATTCCCAGACACAGATGCATTCTGAGCAGATTTACAGAGTTACTGCCGTATCGCTTCCTAAATAGGGAGTCTTCCTGACTCACGTCTTACTCATTAGGACAAGAGGGAAAAGAGACAAGCTGGTAAAAATAATCAAATAAAGACACAGGATCAGCATCTGCTCAAGCCGCTTCAGTCTTTTCGCTGATTGGCTCTGTGTATGTTTTAAATAAGTTGCATGAATTTTGTAGATGGACAGAATGAGTCAGAATGGTGGACTCTTTCCCTCAAACGGTTCATGAAGAGAGAAGGCAGGAGACAGGCCTGTCACCCCCACCACAGCAGAAAGGGTTTCTTTTACAGGTATCTGCTGAAAATATCTACAGGCCAAGTTGTAAAGACAGAAATATGCTGTCTTGTGCAACAGGAGACAGAAAAACAAGGCGGCGCCAGTTTCAGTCTTTCACCCCTCGTGAAGAAACACCTGAGAGCCGACAGAGTATACAGGAACCTGCTTTAAACATTAGCTCTAATTAGCTCTTAAATAAATATAATAACGCTGCTAATAAGGGCATAAATCAACTAACTCTATTATTCCAGTCTTATTTAAAGGTTTCAGGGCTTGTCCACTTGTTGATGCAAAAAAGTTTTAACTAAAACCTTTTGGGTTCAGAATTTTAATAAATAAAGCCAAAAACATTGTAAAATGACTCTAATGCACATGACAAAAAATATAACACACACAAAGACGTCTTTGGCACACAGTACACATGCAAAATTAAACAAATAAATGGTAAAAATACAAAAAAAATGCTTAAAATAACCTACTGTAAAAAGTAGTTATCAATACAAATAAATAATAAAACAATAAAATATAAATATATATTGCCGCATGCTATATAATGCAATTTAACATTGATAATATATTACTATACAATATTTATTATTATTATTATTATTATTATTAAACAAAATAACAGCACAAATTAAAAATAGAAACTAAAGGAACAAAAACCTAAATCAATATCAGTATCATTGATAACAATAATAAATAATGTATAATTATTGATCATTATAATAATTGTAAACATTAATTAATGCACTATTTTATTATTAGCATCATATAATATAATAATTATAATGCATTATTAATAATAATAATAATATAAATAGTATATTTTAATGCAATATTTATTATTACGTAATCGCCAGCTGTAAATATGGACTCATCCATTTAAAACCTCTCAGCATTCAAAAGTTCCTACTCAAACAAATCACATCACATGGTTTGGAAACCTGATCTAGGGTCAGTGTTCTTATTGAGGGCACCCAAAAAGAGCACAGGTGATTGGCTGAGCGGTGCAGCGGGTGTATTTCTGTAGCAGCATCAGCTTCATTGAGACAATCGCGGTGTAAGCTAACACCCCGGGGACGGGAATACCCTGCTGTCGCCCTGCCAGCCCAATGTAAACAGGAGAACCAACTCGCCCCTTTGCGCACACACACACACAACGGCAGATTCCCGCGAGGCAGGAAGGGCCACTCGCAAACAAAACGCTCATTAGCAAACACAAGACGCTGAATAGACACTAGTTAAGTCTGTGCCGTGTTTACAGAGAGAGCTAATATACGTGCATTCGAGAAATACTTCCTCTGCTTCCGTACACGGCCGCAGTTTAATAAACACTGACATTTTCATGCAGCTGAAACATTTGGACAAAACACAGGCTGTGTTTTAAAGCAGTGTTTTTTACGTTCAGTTTGGAAAAAAAATACCACAAGCCTTGTTCACAAGACGAGGCGAAAGTACTTTAAAAAACAACAGCCGAAACTTTCCAGAGCAGCTGCTGCAAAAGTTCTGGGTGAGCATTCGGGATGTTTTCATTTCTGCAAACATTATAAAACGCTTTTAATATCTGAAAGCATTCCACGGCAAACACGTTCAGGCGGAAAGAATTTGGAGTTGCCAGAATATTCCGTTTCATACTTTTGAAAACTTTGGCGTTTTGTGTTTAGCGCAAGGTCCCATCAGGACTCAAATCTGGTCTGTATTGCTGCAGGTCTGGCCCGGGTCCCTGCCGCAGTGCCCGTTTTAAAAGCCTGTGGTGTGAAGTCTTCCTGCTCGGAGCGTGACCACATCCACCAGGGCACAAACCCTCACTCATAAAGGCATCATTTCAGCTTATACGTGTCCCTCGAGCAGAGACGGAGACTGACCAGAGCGGCTCGACTCACACTGACAACCGCACCAGCTAGAAACTATGTCCACTTGGATGGAGACGGATTGAGAGCGAGCATCTGGCTTCCCAAAATATCTCTGAACAGAGGAATTCCTCTATAAAAGATCTGGAGTCCTCTTCTCTCTCCGCCTTTGAAAAATAATCAGTGTCTGGAAGAACAACAGCAGTCTCCTGCTAGAAGAAACATCACAGGTTGCACAGACCGCAAAACAAAGTTTCTGTTTGTGAATTACATAAAAGTCGAGAGCTTTCCAAAATTCACAGGCTCTGATCTGATTGGTCTCCAAGTTTTGGAAAATTATGTTAATTCTAGATTTCTAGAGTAGAGTTGCAATTTAAAATGTGATTTATAAAACAATAAACACCTATAGTAGTCAACATTTGAAGTGGATCTAAAGTTCAAAGTTGTCCTAAGACAAGAATGGACATTGTTTTGGGTTTTAGGACAACTGTGATGAAAGGTTTTGATCCATTTCAAATGTTGACTTCTGTTTTTGTGGCCCTGGACATTGTATAGATGCAATCAGAGGTGTTCAGATGAGTTAATTTTGTTCACTGCATGTACTCAATGACTGAATTTAACTCTCATGCCAATTCTCTTACCACTCAAAACCAGTCATAAGTAACATGGCTATATTTGAAAAAATAGCCAAATATACACTGTATGGGTCAAAATAATTTGAAAGATTTCTCTTATTTGCCAAAAATCATAAGGATAGATCATGTTCCCTGGGGATATTTAGTGCATTTCCTACCAAAAATATCAAAACGTAATTTTTAATTAATAATACGCATTGCTAAGAACTTAATTTTAAAGACAAATTTCTCCAGATAGTAAAATAGTTGTATTTTAGCCAAATATTGTCCTATCCTAAAAAAAAAAAAACCCAAAAAAAAACATGGAAAATAATTATTTAGTTTCCGGATGATGTATGAATCTCAATTTCGAAATATTGATCGTCACATATGTGGGTTTCGAGGGACTCACCTCAACGTCCTGTAGGCTGAAGTCGTTCTGGTCTTTGAAGTTAGCCGCGCCTGCGCTGAGCTCCATCAGCATTTTGCCGATCTCTGGCTTTATTGCTGTGGTGAGCCGGCTGGTCGTTTCCATGACATGTTCCTGCACGTCCTTCAGTTGCATAGCTGCTTTGGAGTAACGCGAGTCCCGGAAAACGCTGCCAAAGAGCTCGGTCAGGAACGCGCTTGCGCGGCAGAACGCGTTCAGAGTGTCCAGGTATTTGGAGATGCCCTGCTGGATGTCCGCGATCGCCGTGGTGGCGCCTGGAGGCGGGGCATGGCAGCCAGAAGGGGAGGGGCCTATTGTTGCCATGGGAGAAGGGGTGGAGCAAGAAGAGCCCAACGGGGCGCTGAGGGTCCGACTGAGCTCGGGCAACTGGAACTGCTGGTGTTGCTGCACTTTGTGCTTGGACCCGCCAAGCAAAAAGCGCAGCTTATAGTCCATTTTACTTTCTTGTGCACTGCAACAATACATAAGTGTTCGAAGCGCCCAGGGAGTGTCGGTCCTCTCGACTTCACCTTCGAATTCGAGTTCTGGATGCCTAATTTGGGATTCCTGGTATCAAGTAAATAGATAGCTTAAAGATCCCATCAGAAGGGAAGTCATGACAGTATCCCGCTCCAGAGAGAGATGGAGAGCGGTGCGAAGGAAGCTTCAAGGAAATCTTGCAGCCCAGCTGCAGCTCCGGACGCAACTGGCATCAAAATGTTTGCGCAAAAACGACAAAAGATCCCACTTTCCCTTAGAACTGCTTCACAGGTGCTTCGTGGCGAAAAAACGATGTAGCTTTAATCCTGGATGAAAAACCAAAGTGCATAATCAATCCTTCAAATGGAAGTGAAAAACTCTTCTTTCCAATCGTTTCCGTAGGCCTCTAATAAAAATAGAAAAATCTTAAAAATCTCTCAACGAAAACAAGAGTGTGAATTTTCAGGAGAGGAAAAACAGTGACAGGATTGGCGCGTGCTACAGGGTGATGACTCCTTGGCACGTTGCAGGTCTGCGCCACTCTGACGGATCCAGTCGGTCAGAAGGGTTGTGAGCGGCGGTACAGCTAGGGCCGGGTGAACAGACGCAGCTGCCGGTAGAGATCGTCGGGCTCCCTCTTAATCAGTTTCCAGTGCCTGAGGTAGTTAATACTCACAACGGAAACAAATGTGCTTCCAGATAGGAGTCTCTGCAAACGCAGGCCGCAGCAACAAAAGCACAAACTATCTGTAAGGCCTCTCAGTCATTTCCTGCAAAAGAGACAAAGAGGGAATGTCAGCAAGATATCACAGAGAGGATGTGTTTTGACGTTTGTTTCCAAGCGTCTCCTGGAGATTTGATTCAAGCATTGGTTTTCAAACAGTGCACTGATTACGGTGTATAAGAAAGAGTATCCCTGGATATTGAATCATCAACTGTATGAGGCCTAAATTATAGTCTCTTATGCAAATTAATCTAATATTGAAATTGTTAAAACCTATTAAAAACTGATATAAAGCTGAATAAAAATAAAATAATAAAGGAAAATGGAAACAAACTAATAAGTGTGCCTAAAAATAATAAAAACCGAAAAATAAATGAAAGAAAAATGTAGACATTTAAATCATTTTTTAAAAGAATTTCAAAAACTTGTTCAACATATGAATAAATTGCATAAATAAGACTGATCTCTGAAAATCACTCATGTCAGATAGAAGTAAAACTATTAAAAACACTTAAAGTAAATGAAAACTGAAATAAAGTCCAATTGAATGGAACTTAAACTGTACATTTAAGTACTAAAATAATTTAAATGAACAAATAAATGAAAGCTAAATAGAGATGTGAATAAATGTAAAGAAAAAACAAAAACTGCTAATTCAGCTCATTCATTATAAATATTATGAAAAACAATATAAATACTAACATAACAATGCCAATGTTTCCTCAAGACACATCATTTAAAGAATCATTCATGTCAAATGGACAAGCTGTATACTCCCCAAACAGTACACGCTGAAACAACAAATCCCAAAAAAACACAAAATCATTGTTCATTATCAACCTGACAGAACCCTACAGGACCAGAAAGAGCACAGTATCCCACTGACTGAAGAACAGGACATCACAATATCTGCAATTCAAAACCACCAGGTAAAACCAATAAGAGATGTGTTTTTTCAGCCTGCCATCAACTGAATTAGAATAAGATGAATAAAAATATAATGCTGCATGATTTCAAGTCATCACATACATAAAAATGTGGCCTGGTGATATGGTCAAAAATATTAAATTCCAACTATTAATGAGAAATAATTACATATATTCTCTCTATATTTTTTTATTACATAATCATTAATAAATGTGTGTTTTGTTGTATTGTATTATCTAGATATAAATAATGTGCAGTATATATTTTGAAAATATTTACATGTAACATATTTCAAGATTTCTATATTTATATCAATATAATTCCTATTATAAATAAATATATTTAATACATTAAAAACATTCTGAAATATATACATGGATGCGTGTATTTTTTTTACATACAGGCTACATAATAAATATACACAGCATACATACAGTAGTCAACATTTGAAGTTGAACCAAAATGCATTATTGGCTTTTTATTTTGATTGATTTTTTATCAACTTCACATGTTAACTACTGTATATTATGTAAACGAAAACAAAAAAAAAACATTCTGGATGCAATTAATGGCGATGTATTGTTTGCCTGTACTAAAAATGATCACTGTGCTGCTGAATTAACACTACGGGAACATGTTATGCTGTTAAACCAGCATAAAAACATTCCAGAAGTCCCTTCTGTTTATCTGCCGTGTTCCAGTGACCTCAAAATCTCACTTCCTTTGACAAACAACAAACAGTCATCTAGGAAAACGCGCGCTCGCATGCACAACGGGCCCGAACACAGACAAGCACTCATGTCCCCTTTAGAAGTCAGAGACAGGCTCCTTCTGTGATCCTTACAGGAGGAGGAGAGCAGACGTCTGTCTCCTGTAAAAGCCTGGGCTTTGAGCATATGACAAGGGATAGACGAGAGCAGTTCCTGTCTGTAAACCCTGAGGATTAAAGTGTGTGTTCAGTGCCAACCGGGTCAAAGCGTTCACTGCTTAACCTGCTCAATAACGCACAACAGTGGAGACAGGGTGGCACGCTTGGCACATCGTGCACATCACCCTTCAGACACTCGGTGAGCAGGAGACGCCCTGGTCAAGACGAAAAGAAAGTCTTGTGATGATAGATCATCTGTCCTGAACTTCCTCTGTCAGGGTGGTTTCTTGTTTGGCAAAAGCACAATGCTATTATCACTGTGTGGATGAACCATCAACAAAACAGTCTAGCAGCTAGTAACGACCCATGCTTGTTTCAGTCCACAACAATCCCAAACCCACACGTAACAGAATGAGCTCACAAAAGCATACAGCCAGACACAAACACGGAAACACAGTTAAAGGGACTCATGTTTTGTCCCTACAAATGAAAACCAATGGGGTGCAAATCACCAGCAACCTGCATATTGAAATAACTATATATAATCATAATGCTAAGAATGCGTACTACATGCTTACATTTTGAAGATTGTGTTATTTAAAAAAAGATCATTGAATAATACGACCATTTCAAAGTTTGGGGGTTAGTACTTTTTTTTTTTTTTTTTTAAATAAACTAATACTTTTATTCAGCAAACATGCATTAATATGTTAGAAAGTTTCATTAAAAGACATTTATAGGAAGAAAAGGAGTTTTTGAGCAGCAAATCTGTATATTAGAATGATTTCTAAAGGATCATGTGACACTGATTCAGCTTTGATCACAAGAATAGTTGACATTTTAACAGATTCATAGGAAACAGTAATATTACTAGTGTATTTTTGATCAAATAAATGCAGAGCAGAAGATAAAAAAATAATAACCTTATCGTCCCCAAACTTGTAAACGGAAGTGTTTATATCACACACCATGTCTGTAAAAATATATTTTCTGACTACAGTTTCCCGCTATATGAAAGCAAACGGTTGCTGTGTTATACTTCGAGGGTGGCGATGACGGCGAGGGCAGCTGTTGTTCATGATCCACCAGCCGCAGCGCAGTTCCTGTCGGCCAACACAACTGTCCTCATACATGAATGCTAAAAATACTAAATAAAAAATAATTAAAAAAAGCAACTGTCCCCTCCACCAAACCACAATACAGCACTGCTTTCCGCTCACAGGACACACTCCCAAAACGTCCTTCACATCTGTTAGTAATGAAGCCCAGGAATGTTCCCCTCCACACAGAAAGGTGGATCATTACCAGAGAAAAGACACAGACAGAGAGGATGGCTTTCGTCAGAGGAAGATCAGGACGCAGACGAGCATTCAGACATAAGGGACCTGCAGTGAGAGGCAAAACTCTGCTAGTTTGGGAAACTCGACAAAAGTGACAAACCGACAAACACGTTCAGCTGAATTCCACGAATGTTTTCCAGACAGGTTTTGGTCTGTTGCCCAACCTGAGCAAAAAGAGGTTTAACCAAATCTCTGGAAAACGTCACACATTTTAAAACTAAACTAGTGGCTGTAAAACATACAGTATTAAGGATTGAGTCAACTAGTCACTCAACAGCGGTCAACTAGATTAGAAATTAGTATTACTTAGTCTTAGTGAATACAGAAAGTGGTTCCGTTTAGCTTAAGGTTTCTCAAATTGGGAAGTTGTTCATTTATTAAAACATAAAAATGCTAAATTAAAAATAAAAATAGCAATAAATAAATACGAATCATACTTACAATAATAATAATTATTAATGTGTATGTTTTTGTTGTTGGTGCAAATAGTAAATAAGATATACTACTACTACTACTAATAATGCAATAAAAACAAAAAAGATATTTATAATCAGAATTCAAAAGAGCATTAAATCTTTTTCTGTTTACTAGCATTTCCTGTGACTATTAAAGCATGTCCGAAAATCTATTTAAAATGAACTTAAAATATTTATAAAATATTTTAAACTACGCAAATTCAACTACGGTAGAAACCCAAGATACTGAATTCATCCGATTTAAACAAACTACTAAGCCAGAATAATTATTCAGTGCCTCTTAATAGAAACTATCTTAACAAGCTTTAGAAAATTATGCTGATTTATTCATCTAATATTAATGCAAGAAATTC
>JAUMHI010000063.1:17953323-17972805 GCA_032359435.1 Enteromius unitaeniatus
TGTGTGTGTGTGTGTGTGTGTGTGTGTGTGTGTGTGTGTGTGTGTGTGTCTGTGTGTGTGTGTGTGTGTGTCTGTGTGTGTGTGTGTGTGTGTGTGTGTGAGAGAGAGAGAGAGAGAAAGTGGGTGTGTTGAGCTGCAGCTCAGCTGCTGTCTTTGCCCTTCATAAAGGCGGATCTGTGACATTTGGGTTCAGTTCAGCCAGAGATTCTTACACACACACACACAGACACACACACACAGGTTTGAGAGGTTCACGATGGGACTGACAAGCGACCCAAACTTCCAGAATCTGGAGAAATGGTACAAATCAAACGCCGCGAGTCTCAGCATGAGGCAGATGTTCGAGGCCGATAAAAGCAGATTCCAAAAGTTCAGGTACATTGTTTACTTATTTATTTTTACTTAAAAATGTAAATGCCATTTTTAATACTTCTAATTATAATTGTATTTAATTATATTATATAAGCTAGTGATTAAAGAGTTAAGTTGCATGTTTGTCCTCTTTCAACAGCTTAACTTTAAAAACAGACGAAGGAGACATTTTGCTGGATTACTCCAAGAACCTCATAAATGAAGAGGTCATGAAGATGCTAGTGGAGCTGGTAAAGCAGATGACTGGTCACCGAGAATTAAATGCAGTTATCATGTAAATATAACAGCTTCTTCCCTCAGGCTAAGTCTCGTGGTGTGGAGGCCTCCAGAGACAAGATGTTTTCAGGAGAAAAGATTAATTTCACTGAGGTATTTCACCGAGGCTTGCTCAAATATACATCACATCTCTAGCTTTTTTGTTTGATTGTTCGGACATGATTATGCTTTATTTATTTGATATTTTTAATGAAACATAAGCTGCGCTCGTAAAAATGCTTGATACACACTTCACATGAACCTGTTTGATTTTCAGGGAATGCATGATTCGGTGTGTATTTAAGTGTCCATCAAACAACATGAAGTTTGTTCTGCAGGGTCGTGCTGTTCTCCACGTCGCTCTGAGGAACCGCTCGAACACTCCTGTAAACGTGGAAGGGAAAGACGTGATGCCGGAGGTCAACCAGGTCCTGGAGAAGATGAAGGGCTTCTGTCATGTGGGTGTCATATTTGATGCAATGCTTCATACCCTTTGGATGTGAACATATACACAGATAAACACTGATCAAACATGGAAACTATTGAATGTCTGGGCCAGAATGCAGCTGTAAAATTAAAATCGGACTTTCTTCCGTCCACAGACAGTTCGCAGTGGCGAGTGGAAGGGATACACTGGGAAATCCATCACGGATGTGGTTAACGTCGGCATCGGTGGATCTGATTTGGTTCGTGAAATCAAAATAGTTTTTGGAGCAAGATAATCTTTTTGCCTCCAAAAACACTGAAAAGATGTGGTGAAACAATTTTTAATCAGACATTGCTTGTAAATTTCACAAATAATCAGCAAATTAAAGTAACAAAATAAAACCAGCTATTGCAAAAAGCTATTTTTTATATATAATTTTTATATAATCTTTATAATTTATTATTATTTTTATTTATTATATATTATGTTATTATTTTTGTTGATTTTTTAATTTGTTTGTTTTAAATTAAATGCATTTATCTTAATTGAATTATGTAAATATTTAGTTCAATAATTTAATTATTATTTATTTATAAATTTACTAATTCATTTTACTATTTATTTGTTTGTTTGTTGTAAATCATTATTTTTTTTATTTTATTTTAATCAATCTGTTAATTTATTTATTTGTATCATTTTTGTGCGTGTTTCAGGGTCCGTTAATGGTGACAGAGGCCCTGAAGCCGTACTCTAAAGGCGGACCTCGTGTCTGGTTTGTGTCTAACATCGATGGAACGCACATCGCTAAGACTCTGGCTGAACTCAACGCAGAGACCACACTCTTCATCATCGCATCGAAGGTCTGAGCAGGACAGATACAGCATTAGCAGACTCAAAAATATCACATTTAGATTTCACTATCCTCTTTTACCCCTTGTAAGTTAGCTTGATAATCTGTATCACGTTGAGTTTTCTGTAAATAACAGCTGCAGTGATAAGTCGTTTGTTTCTGTCTGTCTTCCTCAGACATTCACGACCCAGGAAACCATCACAAACGCTGAATCAGCAAAGGAGTGGTTCCTTCAGGCTGCTAAAGACGTGAGTCTCGCTTTGCGGTGACATGTACGAGACGCCTGTCTCAAGCACTCATACTTCTATCCTTCTTATCATTCTCACAGAAATCTGCCGTGGCCAAGCATTTCGTGGCACTTTCAACCAACGGAGTAAGTGCATTAAATGTAAAATTCCTACTATTTCAACCGCTTACACACATATTCTAAAAATGTGCCTTTTTTTTACTTTACTCACAAATGGGGGATTTGCACACAAAATGCATGCAAAATGAAGCTCTGCATTCAAAAAATTACAAACACATCTCACAAGCAAACATGGGTGGAAAAACTCTTTGCCTTAATATATTCTTTCCTGTTAGACCTTTGTGTGCTACACAGATGTGGTGCATTTAGCAAAAACTGTTTTATGAAACTGAAACCTGAGTCAAAGTCAGAGAATTAGCGTATGGTTTTGCAGATTTGGTGTGTGTTTCTGCTGTTTGAGAGTTAGCTTTCAGACACGAAGTGAAGAAAAAAAACATATTTAGGAATATACAATATATATATATATTTTTATCATTTACATAGAAGTCTTAAAGCAACAACAAACATGTTTTTGCTACATATCGACCAGGATTGCATTATGACCTCAAATAGCTATTAATATTAAAAAGTTCAGACAACATGTTCCCTTTTTGTAACTTTTTGAAAGATTAAAAAAAAAAATGGACACTTAAAATATTCAGAGAACATTAATGCTGTCAAATGATTAATCCCAATTAATGCATTTACAATAAAAGTTTTTGTTTGCATGATATATGAAGTGACTTGTGGACAGGTGTATGTGTGTATTCTGTATATATTTATTATTACACACATTCAGCATATATTTTGGAAATGTTTCCATGTGTTTATGAATATAATTTATATCATATACAAATATATTTAACATAAACATAACATATATGCATGCATGTTTGTGTATTTAAATATACATAATAATATACACAGTACGCACACATGTATTATGTTCATTTTGGATGCGATTAATCGTTTGACAGCACTAATAAGAATGAATATTTTCACGACTCAATGAGTACGTTAGCAAAACTTCATAGAAAGTGTGTTTGTGAGATGAGCCCTGGCATTGAAGACATTTTAAGGCATTTAATTATTCTGTTTTCTGTGTTCCAGCCCAAAGTGAAGGACTTCGGCATCGACCCGGAGAACATGTTTGAGTTCTGGGATGTGAGTGTCGGGCTCGGCTGAGCTATTTTTGCTGTAGTGGTTTGACCTGTGAAGTAGGCGTCTGGACAGCTGCTGGTAACCGGAGTCCCTCACTGAACGCTGCTGGGTTATTCGTGATCTTGACCTTATCTCAGCGGAGGTCACACACAGGCTGGTTCACTGTAAAGGCCGACAGGATACTTTCAGTCACATTGTTGATATTTAAAGGGCAAGGTTCCTTACTGTCCCGTGTATTATAAGCTCTAACCCCCGCTTTCACAAACAAGGCTTAGACCTAAAATGTAACTAAACTAAACCGAAAGAAACTTGCACTGTCTGATCTTAAAAAATGCGTGTTAATAAAAACATAACTAAACTAGTCCCTGATCCTGGCTTAACTTGTCTGTGAAACATATGTGTCTATATATGTATTTATCATCCTAGTATTTTACTATAAGATACTACTATAGCTTTTGTAAATGGTTTCAGTTTAATTTTATGTTATATTAATATTATTAATATTAAAATTTGTGTAAATTCTCAACTTTTTTGTTTGTTTTTTTGTCATTTGCTGTTGTTCATTAATATGCTTAGAGATTAAGTTTATGTTTTGTATTTTATTTCCATTAACATTTATTTAATCTATTTAATGTTTTTGTCATTTTTATAGTTTTTTTAATGTCTACTTTTTTATTTAAATGAACGAATCATGACTTTAGTTGCAGTAAGTGATTTAACTAAAGCTTAATTATTTGATGAAATTATTATTTATTGTGCGCGTCTCATGTGCTGATGATGTTTTTTTTAGTGGGTCGGTGGACGATATTCATTATGGTCTGCAATTGGTCTGTCCATTGCACTTCATATCGGTGAGTGTTATCATGTGACTCTCGTGAAGATATCCAGTGAGTGTGAGAGATTCTCAGGCGTCTGCTTTATCTCTTCTGTTCCAGGATACGAGAACTTTGAGAAGCTGCTGGCTGGAGCTCACTGGATGGTGGGTTTTATTACTGAAGAATATATGTTCAAATGTCATTTATTTCTGTCATGATTTTTCAGCATCATTGCTCCAGTCGTCAGTGTCACATGATTCTTCAAAACTCATTTTAAGTTGCTGCTAAGAAACATTTCTGATAATTATTAATGCTGTAAGCAGTTGTGTTTTTTGTGGAAACTGTGATGCATTTCATTTTTTCAGGATTTCAGAAAGTTCAAAAGTGGAGCATCTGTAATAAGATCTTTATTGTAATATATCTCTCCATCACTTTCGAGCAATTGAATGCATCGTTGAAGAATAAAAGTGTTGATTTCTTTTTAAAAAACCCACATAAACCCCTGAATGTGCGTCTGTGGCAGGACACTCATTTCCGCACGGCTCCTGTGGATCAGAACGCTCCCATGCTGCTCGCTCTTCTGGGCATCTGGTACATCAACTTCTTCCAGGCGGAGACTCACTGCCTGCTGCCGTATGATCAGTACATGCACCGCTTCGCTGCCTACTTCCAACAGGTGTGTCTCACCTGTAGCGCAAACACACAAAACACGCTTTATACTGATAGCAAAGTCATCAAAAATGCAAATGGTATGGGAAACTAATGGATCTCATTGGATGCTTTTGCACTTTTACACTCAAAAAAAATTTCCCCCAACACTGTTCGGTTTATTTAAAAAATATATTTTCATTTAACACCATTATGTTTAGTTCCCTGTTTAAACAACTGGATTGTGTTAAACTGACTTGAAACTGTTTTGTTTTGTTTCAACTCAATATTTTCATTTTGAAAGAGCTTAAATGATTTTACTTGTGTAATTAGGAAGTGAATTTCCCCTTCCCATCATATTTTGCACAGGGCTGGATAAGGATAGTAAATATTGAAATTAAATGTTATTTTAGGTATTTTTATTAAGATGATAAAACTGGGAGACTTGTTAATGTTTAATGCTCTTTTATGTTTGTATTTAAAAGACCTTCTGCTATGTTAGTGCTTTTGGGGGTTACCTCTGTGGTAAAGTGTAGAGCATGTGCTTAGGGGTCGGCTAACATAAGTCGAAGTTGTTTTAATAATAATAATACTTTGGTCATGCCATGGATGTATCAAAGCCATCTTATGTTATGCATAACAAGTTGGCTAATGCCTAAAGTTAAGTAAATCAAACAGTGTAGAAGGATGTCTTCCTATTAATTTATTTTCAGGTGTTAAATGTATACATTTCATTAAAACTATATTTGATTAAATTAATTATTATTTTTACATTTAAATTATTTTATTTTTACATTTTATTTTTTATGAGTTGGGGCTACACATGTTTATTGGATGGAAATCCTGCCTTCAATTAAATTGAGTTCATCCAATGAATCATTTTTTTGAGTGTATGTCTCAAAACATTTATCCCAGTTCCACAGACAAGGTTTAAGTCGAGTCCTAGACTAACTGGATTCAACTGGAATCACATGTCAGTGCATTTGATTTGTCTTAAGGTGCACACCATTAATGCTTTTTTCTAAGACATGTTTATAAAAACTACCCAAATGCCCTAAACATGCTGGATTAGGTCTGTAAAACCAGGCCTTTATGTTTATGCAAGTGTGTGAATAGATGTATTTATGCATGGACAGACATGTAAGGGTAGTTGAGAGATAAAAACTGGACAGTGTCCTATGGTGTGACAGCAAAAATCTAAAATAAAAAAAACATGCAAAGAACTTGAGAAAAATGTATCTTGATAACTAGAGTTAGAAATAGCATGAGCAAGGTTTATCTTCAATGTCAGAGGTTTTTTTTTTTTTTTTTTTGGGACACATTTATACGAGAACTACACATGTGCATATCTGTTATTATTCTTTGGAGTTATATTATTGAGTGTGTGCTAAAAATATAGTTATTATTTTTGTATTTTACTTTTGCAGTGTACTTTCTGCTATAATTCAATCTCAGTATTGCTAAGTAATGAAAGTTCAAACTAATGTGGTGTACAGGGGGACATGGAGTCGAATGGAAAGTACATCACTACTAATGGTACCCGGGTGAAGTATCACACCGGGCCGATCGTGTGGGGTGAACCTGGAACTAACGGACAGCATGCTTTCTACCAGCTCATTCACCAAGGTCCTCTATCTGACGTACAGTACAGTAAGTGTGTGTTTTGTTGGAAGAAGCATCTGTCTGACCCTTCTGTCTTCTCCACAGGAACTCGTATGGTTCCTGCTGACTTCCTCATTCCTGCCCAGACTCAACATCCAATCAGAAACAACCTCCACCACAAGGTACTGAGACTGCAGATACAGAGATGAATCACACTGTGTGGCACAAATCTGTGGAAGCTTATTCCTGCCCTGGGATATATCTAGATCTATATCTGTCTATACATACATGTGTGTATATATATATATATATATATATATACAGTAGAGAATTTTGGTAACACTTTAGAGGTTGTAACACTTGTTAACTATTAACTATGACTTTTCTCAATATGCATGCTAATAAGCAACTAATAGGTGTTAAAGTTTTACCTAAATTTGGCAAAATTACCAGGAAAAGTCTGATTGATGAGGAGAAATGAGTCAGAAATTTGATATATAAACTGCATATTGGGAGAAAGTGTCATAATTGGTAGATATAAACTTTAAATGGTGGGAGAACGGATATTAGTTATGAGAAAAAAATTGTGAGATATATACTTAAAATTGTCAGAAATAATGTTGATATCATTTATGAGAAATAGACTGCAAATTATGATTGTGAGTCATGATATATATATATATATATATATATATATATATATTTTTTTTTTTAAATATAGGGAAAAAGTATATACATTTTTTTTAAAATATAGGGAAAAAGTATATAAATTATTAGATATAAATTGCAAAATTATGAGAGAAATGTGCTGATTTTGAAATTGTGAGGGGTGGGGAGTCAGAATTAGCTTTTTTTAATAATTAGTGGTGGAAATAAACTTCCAGTATGTGACGTGTCATGTTTTCTGTAGATCATTGACAACATCAACACTGTTACTGAACTGAATTAACAACTGATCTGAGTTGAATAATGCCACTATTGTCTTCTTTACAGATTACATAGCATTAACCGAGGAACTTTACAACATTTATACCGCTTTATTACTGTGAAGCTGCTATTAAATCTGTACTCTGCAGATCCTGGTGGCGAACTTCCTGGCACAGACGGAGGCTCTGATGAAGGGAAAGACCACAGAAGAAGCCAAGAAGGAGCTGGAAGCTGGAGGACTGAGCGGAGACAAGCTAGAGAAGATTCTGCCACATAAAGTGAGAATCTGAAGGCTTACACTGACCCCCACAGGACACTAAACACACTACACCCCACAAACTACCCAACTACTGGTTCTGCTGTGTGCAAGTATGAATAAAAATGCACAATATGCAGATGTTTTATATGCATGCAATACTCACATTTATATTTAAAACATTGCTGGTAATATAATATCATCCCTTCATTTCTGTCCAGGTTTTCCAAGGAAACAAGCCAACTAATTCCATCATCTTCAAGAAGGTGTCTCCGTACACTTTGGGCGCTCTGATTGGTGCGTCTCAAATGGTTTGGTGATGCTGTACAGTTTTAGATATCATCTGAAGTGCAGCTTCCTGACCTTTGACCTCTCTTAACAGCCATGTATGAGCACAAGATCTTCGTTCAGGGCGTCCTGTGGGAAATTAACAGTTTTGATCAGTGGGGGTGAGTAAAAAAACTAATACAACTGATCAGGAAAAATAGGTAGAAATGATTTTATGAATGTTCATAAAACTAAATCAATGTATTTTTGATCCTAATATGCGAAATATAGCTAAAGTGGTTTTATAACCAGGCCTGTGCTGTTATAGTTTTATTAATATTTTAAATAATCTTTATTTATTTATTTATTTGATATTATATATATCTGTTTTCATTTTAATTTGAACTATTAATGTAATTTTAATTTGTTTTTAAGTGTCCATGTAGTTTTAAAGATTTAATTGTTGCTTTAGTTAATAATAAAATTAATCTGAATGAATATGTTTATTTAATTAGACAGAGTAATTTTACTACCAAACCAGTGTTATTTTAGTGTCATTCAAATACTAGTGCTTTTTGTTAATATTAATTAAAACTTTATATATATATATATATATATATATATATAATAAAATAAAAAATAAAAATATATATTAAACATTTTTTATTCCTTTTTCACTTTAATTTAACTTAAAGTTTTAATAACTTTGCATTTGTTTGTTTCTTGTCCTTTTTATTTATTTATTTTAAATATGTCTGTATTACTGTTATTTGTTTTGGTTTTTTTAGAGTGGAGCTCGGGAAGCAGCTGGCAAAGAAGATCGAACCGGAGCTTCAGGATTCAGCGGAGGTCACTTCACATGATTCATCCACCAACGGCCTCATCAACTTCCTCAAGAAGAACTTTGCTTGAATGAGCCATGAAGAGAAGTTTCACCTGCACCCCAGAACCTAAGCACTGTAGCGAAACATTTTGAAACTGTAACACAGTGTAATTTTGACCGATAATTAAAACATGCATTTATTTGCTCATCTAGGATTATGCAAAATACAAAATTATAGATATTAGTATTTTGTTTTTACACTGAAAAATCCTTGAACCTTGAATTTACTGCAAGAATATTTCTCTGTATTCATCATATGTTACCCCCTCCCCAAACTTCGGCTATGATTCCTATAGAATACAATCATCAAACAGGGTTCAATGTTGCTTTAGTATCATTTATATAAGTTTTTGCTAATATTTTAAAATCAGCGTATAGAGAGAGAGCAGAAGCACAGGCAGTTATTCAGCAGCAGGTGGAGCTGTAGGTTCACACCCAGCACAGTCCTCTCGGTTCCCAGTGTTTGGCACAGATATGTGTGCATAGATCCTCATTAGCAACTGTTTCTATGAGCTGCTATAAGTAAGCCCTCTGCCATATCCTAATGGTCAACTTGACATCCTTCACTATAGTAACCAATGAATCCTGCTCAGCCGGAGGTCTGTGAACCCAGAGTGTGGTGTCTATGTTGGAGTGGTCGAATGGGGGCGTTTATGCTTTTCTATGGCCTTTGGAACATGAGGTCAAAGGTCAGCTGTGTTCGGTTCCAGTCAAATCCCAGAAGCACACAGAGACCCAAACACATCTGGAAGGCATCATGCGTATGAAAACGTCCTCCAGAAACCGTAAAAGAGGCAGATGATGTTTACTGTATTATTACAACACTGAGAAACGCCCATTAGCTTGAGTTTCAGAGCTGTAAATCATTTCTGCATCTGATGAGATGATTGACAGATCAGTGAGGAACCTCAGCCAGAGATCAGCCCAGTTTATAATGTGCCTGTTGCCTAGCAACAAGTCTCTCACTTCAAACATCACCTGCAAGGGTTATTTCCGGCCCTTGCTTTGAAAAAAGATGATAATTATTTCTGAAATTTCAGCGGTGATGAGACAAAACGGCAGAAAGCAAAATGAATTAACATTTCGGTTCGTCGTGAGAATTTGAAAGTCAATGCGGTTGCCGTGGCAACAAGGGTAAAAACTGTACTAGTCATCAGGAGACGATGGTGATCTGGCATTTCCCAGCAATACAGAGAAACACAAACTGTTGCTTCATTACAGCAACTAATATAAAGAAATGCACACATTATTAATAAAGCATGCGATGTACAGACAAGCAGATGAGCCCAGATTTTCCTTGTAAGGAAAATGCTTAATGCATCATTATATGCGTTGCATTCTTATTATGGGCTCATCTGCTTGTACATGCATTATTAATAAAGCGCTTACTGAGTTTGGTCAGATTGGATTTTATTTGACAAACTCTTCAGGTCACTGACTCCGAGTTTCATTCGTCCTCGTGCATTTTTATTTGCTCAAGCTCCAGACCAGCGGCCTGCAGAGACCTGTGGAAAACTTTGCTACTGAACTGATCTCATCACACCACAACTGTAACTCCTCCATCTTGGAATGCAGCAGAAACACAAACGCCGCGATTGAATTACACATAAGGCCGAAGCGAATGGCTGGATTGGCGGCACACACGCTGGACACAAGCCGTTCCCACGGATCCGGAGTTATGTAAAGCTCAGTGGAGAAGCGTGGGCAGAGATTTTGGGTGGTCCTCTGGTCTGCTGCTCCGGCACTGTCACTGAAAAAGAAACCCCAGTTTACATGTTCCAGAAATCCAGCACTGATCTGTGTCAGAGGCCCTCTGAACTTCAGGATCACAAGCCATTTTTTATGGAATCCCGTGCACAGATAAATGCAGATTAAAAAAATTATATATATATATATAATCATATTAGCTTGTGGATAATTGTCTTTGTATGACCCCTTTAAAACATACATGTTTTTAAATATAGTAGTAATCACATTTGTAATGATGTAGTTGCAATTAAGCACATATATTAGTTTAAATCTACTAAATTCTAATCAACTCTAGATTTAAGATCTAGGTGAACATCAATATCTAGTGTAACTGGCGCACAGAAATAACACAGCAAGCGTCTCATTAAAGCTGGAGCTCATCTGCTGTTTGTCGTCGAGCAGCTTAATAAACTCAACACCTTCTGTTCAACACCAACAAACAATTCATGGCTTTCACAAGGAATTATCACATCATTGATACACTTTCTGGAGATAAACGTGATTAGACTAAAACTGAAGACTTCAATAAATGAATTGAATCAGCTAATAATCACAGAATGTGTCCAAAAGAACACAATATACCTGGTAGGTGAAGATCACTGACTTGAAGATAGTTTTGTTCACAGTGTATAGCTGTTAGACACACACACACACACACACACACAGTTACAAGTGTTTAATCTGATCAATAAAATCACCACAGGAGCTGCTTTATAGAGGTCATGGATTCTCTGAAGAAACTCATTATGATTAGTTCAGATAAACAAATCGTGATGATGTCTTGGTGCAAGAGTGTCTTTACCGTGTTTCGCCTTTCAGCTAAAAAGATGTTTGAAATTAGACTGAATTAAACATTCACTCTAGTGAAACATGAAATATCTAATTTTGAAATACATTTATTTTTAATGCTAAGTATACTACAAAAATATTTTTCTATTCATGTACTTAATAAAATGTGTACTGTTTATATAATTCTAATGAAACTTGGCTGAAAATATACTTGTATTTTAAACATGACTTTATTTACTAGGGTAGTCTAATAAGTTAAAGCGGTATTAAAATGCAACATAACTGACTTTGAAGTGCGCTGTGACTGAGAGCAGTATAGTTTGTTCCTGTGGGAGCTGTATCATCAGACATCAGGGTGCGGTGAGTGTTTGCGTGCAGCAGCGTGATTACTGTAAAGCTGATATCACCGCCGAATAAACACACATGCCACGGGGAAACCACAAGACATCTATACTGGAAACTGCTGGAACTCGGCAGAGATGATGAGAACAGAGCTCGGAGGGTGTGGAAAATCACCAATAAAAATTAAAAATGTTACAATATACTGTTTATACACATCCATGCTCTTTGTGTTATATGTGTGTGTCGAATACATGTTTAAAAGACAAAATCTTATCAAAAATCAATAATACTGGCAGTCATATCCATCTTTATTAATTGAATATTATTTCTATATTATTTAATGTGAAAATCAGTATTGTTTTTACTGCAGCAATGTCTTGTATAAAAACACAGATTCTGTATAAAAAAAAAAAAATCTAATCAAATCACGGTCAGAGTTTCAGTTAACTACAAAAACCACTTTATTGAAAAAGCAGATTACATAAATCTACGGTTAAATGATACATCCCGACTCTTCATACATTAAATAACTTTAAACTTTTCACGTTTAGATAAATAAATCTACTTTGCTTTTTCTTTATTTATGAAATATCTAGGAAATCAAAACATTGTACGATAAAAAAAAGTGATGCAACAGAACGTAAGATGTGCATTTTTAAAGAACTAACTGAAGGAAAGCTACCGTTCATTGAATCTCTGATAAATGCAGGAAATACATTCTACGCTCTTTATTTACAGGGACTCTAGCGTTGTGCTATGCAATAGTAGTACGTTTTAAAAGTGGATTAAGACAACGTGGAGAAAAATATTACGCACTTAAAAAAAAATACAAACACTTGTGGGAATGATCTGAAAGCGGAAACATCTGAGGTTACTGAACTGTTCAGGGAATTATTCTGTCATTGCATCACGCTGTCGATTACCACTGAAAATACCTCGGTTAGAAAAGATTTCCTCTGGCTGCCGACAGCATGTCACAGACGCTGTACATCAATCCAGAATATTCCTTCAGAAAACCCCCTTCTCCAAAAACAAGGTCAGGATGAGGTTATGTGCTTCCGGTACAGTAATCAGTAATCAGTCAGAAAACACGCATCTTCACACAAGTTTTACAGTCTGCTTTGCAGATAAGAAGTCACTGGATTCAAAAACTACTCTGTATCAGGTCTTCTCAGGTCAGGGAAACACATAGAGCCCGGTTCTCTCAGTAGTATTAAAGCAGACGTCTGTGTGGAACAGGAGAAGGGTGCACAGTCACCCGAGAAGCATTTAAGACAACTGAGGAATAGTTCAGCCAAAAAAGGCCGATGAGTGTCTTTATTAGATTTGCAGGAATGTAGCATAGCATCAGTGTCTCAGTAACGGATGCTCTGCAGTGAATGGGTGCCGTCAGAATGTGAGTCCAAACAGCTGATAAACACATCACAATTATCCACACCGCTCCATTTTCATCAGAAGACAGCTGTGTTTATCAGCTGTTTGGACTCTCATTCTGACGGCACCCATTCACTGCAGAGCATCCATTGCAGAGACACTGATGTACTGCTACATTTCTCCAAATCTGAGGAAGAAACAAACTCACCTACATCTTGGATAGTCTGAGAGTGAGTCAAACTTTTCATTTTTAGGTGAACTATACCTTAAAGTGTCTAAATACTCATCAGGGTTGCTGTATTTGAAACATACACACACACACACACACACACACACACACACAGTGGCCCAGCCACTAGTGTACATGAACATATACACAGCTACACACACACAGACCCTCTTTTCCACAAACCTAAACAGGTGCAGTACAATATAATATTCATTCATGTGAACCCAGACAAAGAAGAAGTCATTCTGACATCATTCCCAGACTTCTACAGGTGTTACTCCATAGTTTTCACGACTTCACTATAATTCTGACATGTGCAAAATGTCCTGTTGCTTTGAGCTTCATTGCATCGCAGCTGCTAAAGACGGCGTGTCGCACACAAACACAGGACGAGTGCAGGAGGTCTCCGGCCTGGTTGAGTCCAGCACATCCAGGAGTGACCTTTGACCCCCTGCACACCTCTAGAGTCCCTTAAGAGTCTCCTGAGACACATTACAAAGCGTCTCCTCCGCGTTAAGGAATACGTAAGGCAGGAAGGCACCTCATCAAGAGACAAACCAGTGTCTGAAGAGCACGACATAAGAGTCTGAAGATTTCGGCAGAGAATATCCTCAGCGTTCACAGATCCAGCCCCGTTCTGCTGGTGTCAGGTCGTAACAGCCTGATTCATGTCAGACCTCAGCAAAATATACATTTGTTGGTCCATCTATGTGCAGCAGGTTTCACAACGTCACCTGGTGAAATAAATGCCAGCGTTGTGTCAGCCATGCATCAGTGTTCGGCCCATTGCTGCCATTAGATTGATGCTTAAAGGCACAGTTCACCCTTATTTACTCACCCTCATGTCTTTTCAAAACTAAACAGTTTATGGATAGTTTAAGGCAAGCCACCACAGGTTAATGAGGAAAATGTTTACTAATAGTACTTTTCTTGAGGAAAATGTTTAATAATAGTACTTTTCTTGATGGATTGATCATAGTACATTAAGGCAATTGTTTTGTATTACTTCTGCAGTTTCTAAACATTCTTAAATCAAAATACATTTAGCTAAGAAACAAGATAATAAGTCTTCTTAATCAGAAATTCAGTGAGAAATTAAGACATTAATTTTATTCTTAAAAAGTGAGAAACAGTACCTGCCAATGGGGATTGAAAAACGACTAAGATTTGAATTATTGATATGATTAATTTATTTTAATAAAATAATACTTTTCTTCTTTTTTTAAGCAAAAACTAAATTTGGGTACCTTTTTCAGAATGCAAGACTTAAAGTAATAAATTAATTGTGCTTCTAAAGTAAATGCATCTCAATTCAATTCTATTTTTTTTTTGAAGAGTAAAGATTTTAAAAAAATAATTACAATTAAATATTGCATATGCACTAATTTGCAGAATACCCTTACTTTTTTGGGGACATATTTGTACAGAGACAATTTTGCTTTTCTCTTTTATTTTATTCATAGAAAATACTGAAATAAATTTTTTTTGGAATAAAATGTTATATATATCAGGTAACTCATGAAAAATCCCTCTGTAAAATCCTTCTGAATATACAGATAAGAGTAAAACTATAAAGGTGAATGTGTATTGATTAGAGAAAATGTGTATTAAATATGTATTGCAATTCAAAACTACAGACACTTAAATGTATTTTAGATGATTTCCTTCCACTAGGGAAAAGAAATTGACTTGCTATGGATAAAAAATTTAAAAATAAAAAACATTTTTTTCCCCCCCTGTAGTGCCTTGCCTTAAAATAAAATTTGTATACATTTCTGCCATGGAAGAAAAGCTCTATACAAGTTTGGAACGACAGTGAGTAAATGTTCACCTTAGTTTTAATATTAGGCGAACTGTCCCTTTAAAGACCCCTGACAGCTTGGCACAAATATCTGGCAGGAGGCAGAAATGCTGCATGTCAAAGGCAGTAATTGACGCAGGATTTCCAATGAAGGCACAGGAAGTTGCATCTCAGTCTGTGTTCAGTGCTGTTGTTTGGCGTTCAGGAGGAAAAACAGGCACGGGTCGCCCTTCGATCCCTACCACTGGACACCGAGCCCAAACCCCTCCATAACGTGATGAGGGATAAAATAATAAGAAAAGCCTCCCTGGTCGGTCAAATAGGCTCCAAACGAGTGGAAATACATGGTCAAACGGCACGACCGAAGCCATGTTTATTGTTTAGAGGAAGGGCCAGACCTTCTGTCTCCTCGTTCATTACGTGTGTTCACAGTTCAGTGACGTGCAGTGGGTAACTCGGGGTTGGGTGGGTCGTTAGTGGGGTTTTTAACCGGTGTAGGTGGCATCGGTGGCACAGCAGGTGTCCATCCAGCGGGTAACAGCGATGGCCCTCTTCGTCATTCAACTGCAGGCCGCAATCCTGCAAAACACGGGTTATTGTCTCACTGCTTGATAGAAACCAAGTACGGCCTTTTGCAATGAATCATTACCCTTGTGGCTGGATCTACACTGTAAATAATTGAAAACACAAAGCTTGCTTTTTAGACAGACTTTACTTCTGCAAGCCAACTGGAAAAATCCATGGCCAGGCGAAGTAACCCAGAACTGCAGGTTAGTCAGTAAATACATACATGAGGCTGATCCAGTGTTTGACAAGGACTTCAAACCATCACCCTTATCTCAAATCAGTCACATGGCCATTTTGTTTTGTAAAAGGCATATTTTCATGATTTTCAAGGAAATATGCCTTCCAGTTTACAATTTAAACATCATCATAATAATAAGATATAGATAGAAAAAATTAATTCACTATTAACAGTGCTGTCAAACAATTAATCACAAATAATCATACCCAAAATAAGTTATTTAATATTTAGTATTAAATATATGAGTTGGGTATATTTATTATGTATCAATAAAGACACCCGCAGTATATATTTTGAAAATGTTTGCAGATATATATTTAGATTCATATAATTTACATTATATATAAATATATTTAATATAATAATATGCATGTGTATTTCTAAATATACACAGTACACAACCATATATTATGTCACTTTTATTTCGGATGTGATTAATCACAATTAATTGCTTGATTAATAGCTCTAATTATTATTGAAAAAATACATTCCAAAATGTCAAAAATTTAAATGTTGTAATAATACAGCAGCCCAGAATTATTTCCTTAGCAAAAAAAAAAAAAGTTTTTAAGTTAACATTTCGACTCACGGTCTCAAAGTTTAGCTGAGTGACCCGCTCTGGAATGTCATCGGTCAATGATTCACAATATTAATGCACATTCATACCTGAGCCATGGCCTAATACACACAAAAAACATCTTGCATAACGCATTATCCTGGAGTGCAAACATGACCCCTTGTTAAGCGCCATTTAGCAGACGTGAGTGGACCAGCGTCTAGGATGTGTTCGTGTGGAGTTAAAACTGGCTTCACAAAGAGATTGAACCTGCAACATTTAATCAGTATTTCAGAGCAAAAGCCGCAGAATTACCTCACAGTGATAGCATTCCACATGGTAATCTTTATCCATGGACACCACCCGTATGGTCTCCTCTGAACCCTACAAACACACACACACCCAATTAACCTTTGAAGCATCATGAAAATCCAGTCTAATGCATCTAAAAGCTCATACCTGTGCTGGGAGGATGGGCTGGTTACAAGAGGCACATTTAGGAGCGAAAACCCTATAGAACAATATACAAACATACATCAACATCTTGCTTATGCTGGACAGCCAGAACAGCACTAAACAGGTCATGCATGAAAAATAGGTAAGAAAATAGCTTAAATGCGAGGTTGTCACTCACGTGTGGTAGTCTTTCACACAGTAGATGTTGTTCTCCACATCCACAGTGAAAGGAACACCGTCCAGACCCTCTTTACAAACCACACAGCGAAAACAGCCTGGATGATACGACTTACCCAGAGCCTGCAAGATCTACAATGCATACACACACATCTAATGAGGAACAATCACATCATTCCTGTATCTTTTAATAGGCTCGTGTTACAGAGATGATGCAGCTTTGATAAGCCATTTTTGCTGGCATATTTATTTAAAATGGTAAAACTAAATTATAAGAGCTTTCACTCTAAATTCACAAGAGAATCTTCCTCCTCTGAAAAATGAGAGCAATAATTATAGTGTAATACATCAAATCTCTCGTACCATCTCCATGATGAGGTGACCGCACACAAAGCATTTTTCTGCCGTCTGCTGGAACCCAGAATACTACAGAACAGAAAAAAAGCACAACTTCCTGACTTGCATGATTTTTTTTTGTTTCTTCTGCTCACAAAAACTGCATTTGATGAAAACATTTTTTGTTAAATATAAAACAACTGTGAAATACACATATATATATATATATATATATATATATATATATAGTGAAATATTTTAATTTAAAATAATTAGTTTTTGTGTATTTTACTTCTGTGGTCAAAGATACATTTTCAGCATCATTACACCAGTCTGCAGTGTCACATGATCCTTCAGAAATTATACTAATGCTGATTTGCTGCTCAAGAAACATTTCTGATAATTATCGATGTGGAAGACTGTGATACATTTTATTTTTCAGGATTCTTTGCTGAGAAAAACTAATAAATGATGAACTAAATAAATATATATTATAATGTAATATAAATGTCACAATACTTCACATTTCATGTTAACTACCCCAAATGCAAGCACTATATACACAAAATAATGTATTACATATTTTTATAAAAATACTAAAAATATGAAAACGCTAAAATATCTCAAATATATATAATTAAAAATTTAAACAATGAAAAAATAAATTACAGGTAAATATTACTTAATAGTTTACTTCATAATAAATTAAGTAAATATGCACTATTATTGTTTATAATGTAATATCACTGCTTCACATATGCAAAAATTATGTAATTTCAAAAGCTTGCACCATTCATGAAGCAGCATCACCACTGAAAGTGTCTCAAGGGGGTGCTGGTGCGCTCTGCTCTCTCTGTGCTTGAGCTGTTTGAGCGCTTCAGAAACGTCCAGCAGGGCTGTTCAGCTCTGTGCATCTGATTAAACACTTAAGACATCATCCAAAAATCCCACATGATTATCAGCATGATTCCTGATTGATTACGGCTGCGGCCGTTATAAGAATCGCTCTGCAAGGTTACTACCGTCCAGTATGAGGTGTTGGAGGCTTTCCTGAGACTTAGAACATCTTAGAACATTCAGAGGTTGTTAATGGTGGACAGGTTGCAGTCGTCTTAAGTACAGAAACGACCTTGAGGGGAGCCATCTGTCCTGGAAAGAGGCTTTGACCTGGTTACCAGGGTGACAAGGGTTTGGAGCACAGCCATTAAAGCGAGGATGTTCTCAAACATGCACTCTATGGAAATGAGAGGCCGAGGCCACACAAGATCCCTGGACTCTATTGTAGGAACCAAAGGCTACATTTTAACGACGCAGAACTTTCCGTGGAACGCCGTTCCATTCCATACTGATGACATCAGCGCTCGCCTGAACACTCTTTTGATTGGTGCGCTGCTGCTGCTGGTGTAAGTGTGTGCTCATTGTGGAGCGAGGGCCAGCAGGTGGGGTCGGGAGGGACTGATCAATACCAGGAAACCCCCACCGTCCCGTCAGACAGGCCATCTGCCGGACCCCCGGCCGTGTGTTCCTCAGGCACTCATATCAACACAACGCTGCTTGGGGTCAATAAGTGGCTGATCAATGTTTTATTTGTTATGAATGATACCAATGCAGTTATCACAAAGCAAAAAATATATAAATAATACAAATTGTATATTTATATTAAAAATATTTAGAAATATAAAATAAATAGTAAAAGAAATAATAGTAAAAGAAAATACTAAAATAATACTGTAATAAATACTATTAATAAATTTATACATACAACAATAATTTTACACACACACACACACACACACATATATATATATATACAGCAGAAAACATGCGTCTTTCAGTAAAATATCATATAAAGGGTTAAATGAAAAAGAAAATAATTGATTTATATGAAATATACACTTACACTACAAAATAACATAATTACACAAAAATGTTAAAATAATAAAAACAAAATAATAAAATGTTAAATAAATTAAATAATAGATATAATTATATTTATATGTATATTTTATTTTTAAATATCATATATATATATATATATACACACACACACACACACACACACACATATATATATATATACAGCAGAAAACATGCGTCTTTCAGTAAAATATCATATAAA
>JAUMHI010000063.1:17983011-18016288 GCA_032359435.1 Enteromius unitaeniatus
ATATATATATATATATATATATATATATATATATAGAGAGAGAGAGAGAGAGAGAGAGAGAGAGAGAGAGAGAGAGATGACTAATGATTGGATGAACGACTGAACTAACAATAGAACGAAAGGGCAATAAAATGATAAAAAGAATGACAGAATGAACAATAGATAGACTATTGTAGACTAAGAGAGGAATAGAGTAATAGAACTAACAAGATGGATGGATGGATAGTTTTGCCCTAATGGATGATAGGATATTTTAGTGGTTGTAGTGGTGAGGTTTGGTGTGTAAATGAACTCCTGCATCATCTGCACTTCTGTTTCTGAGCACAAAAACCAATTACAGCTGTGATTACCTGCACACACTGAGCACAGCAGCACCACTGCCAGCGTGATATTGCTTTCATACACCACCTCTATAAATAAGAACTTGATACAGAGCACCCAACATTATGCATATGACACATGTAAGCCACAAATGGTTAAACAGATCAATCATTATTTGTATTTAAATAAATGCAAGAACAGCGATTGCAAAGAAACAAAAACCACTACATCACTGTTGATGACAGTGCAATGGGGGATTTCATCAAACCCTTTATAATTGAAGAAGTTTAAGATTAAAGTACAGAAAAAAATGATCATTTCAATTATCCACAAAACCTAGCAGAGTACAAAAATAAGAGGAATCTGAATCTGTGCTGCAGGGACAATATAAAATACTACAAAAGCCTAGAATATGGCTCCTTTCAACTTGTTTTGGGGCCTAATTAAACCAGAGTAGACACTTAATAAGAGCACGCACTTAAGAGTTTTCTTGATGATAATTGCAGCGGTTTAGTGATTTTTAACACAGCGTGACGTTCTAAAGCTGTAGGTTATTTACAGTTTCCAAGTAACACTGCAATTTAATTTTAAAGGATATTTATATAAGCACATTGACTACCTTATAACAACTTCAGATTTCACAAGTTATACGTATAATGGAATATATATATATATATATATATACACACACACACTTTTTTAGGCTTTCACACTGACAGAATATTTACTTATTGTGACTTATCTGATCATTTGGTTTGCTTTTAGTATGCTATATAAATAAATAAAATTTGAATTTATGTAAATAATACTTTTCAAATTGAACATAGTTAGTAACTTGCACATGTTTGTGTAATGTGCAATCTATTTTTGGGTTGAACTCAATCGAACAAGGAACTAAATCATGATATATATCATTACCATGACATAAAAATAACCTTTGGTCTTTGGTTTAACCTCCTTTGGTCATTTCAAAAAACTATGTTTAAGAAAACATCGCTCTGGCCTTCTTCAAGCATCAATCTCAAACCTCTAAAGCAACACATGGTTTATGTTCCATCTCCTTCACTCTTAAAACATTACAGCAGCTCATGATTGCACTGAGTACTTGAGATCAACCACAGCAGCTTATTCATCACAGATAATCCAAACATCCACAAACACACTCGAACGTCACGCTAAAGAGCTCCTGTGAACTTCAAGAACCCATTATGCCCTTAAAAGAGGCTTCCAGTTCCTCCCAGACCGCATCCGGTTTACTGGCCCGCTTTCTTTCGCCAAACAATACGTGTACAGCGAACGGCTAGCATTACATGTAAATTATCTGCACTGGCTGTAAAGCGTGAGGAAACAGTATCTGTGCGGAGGGGAAGAGAGAATGAAAAAGAGAAAACTGAACAGTAGTTGTGCTCTACAGAACTGCCGTGATTTCTCTCTCTCTCGCTTACAGAGGAAAGAGGAGAACCGAAGACGCGTCAGGTGCCGGAGCACACACACTGCTCCCACGGACAGAAACACTGATCAGGACAAACGTGACATGCTCAAACACACTCATTTACAAAAATAAACACAGTCTGTGCGTGTGTCACATGATCTATGCCATTCACTGAACTAAACAATATCACAAACCACAACAAAGCTTACATTTTAGATACACACTTCTCATTAAATGCACAATTCTCTCATTTGCATAATTCATAACTATACAAAAATGCACATTTCTCCCGTTTTAGATGCATAATTCTCACATTTTAGTTGCATAGGTCTAAATAAATGCATAGGCCTCAAATTTTAGATGAATAATTCTCATTAAATGCACAAATTTTAGATGCATAACTCTCATGCACATGCACAATGCTCCTATTTTAGATGAATTGAATGTATCATTTTACTTATGTTGATAAAAATGATTGTTACACTGTCAGCGCTGGACCAGACTAAAATGGACCTCTGCTGACAGCAATGACACGAAGCATGCTTTACACAATAAACAACAGCACCTTGGTGTCAGCAGAGGTCCATCTGTTCTTTTGTTCAAGCACTGATCATGAACATAGTTCTGAGTAGAATTATGTATCTTTATATGAACATTTCTGCAGTTTGTGTGTATGTGTGTGTCACTCACCGCAGGAGCAGCAGGTAAAGCAGTTTGTATGATACAGGTTTCCCATGGCCTGACACGCTTGACTCGCTCCATACACACCTTTACCGCACTTTACACAGATACCTGGAAGAGACAGACACACAAAGTGCCAGAAGCATTTATTAAACAGTTTAGATGAACACTGAACACATCAATGGCACACACATTAGCCATCTATCTGTAAACTTTCAAAAAGGAACTTTTTTAATTTTAATTACAAAAAATGATTAAACCTTCCACACATTCGATTTAAAACCCGCTTTAGATTGCTAGATGACGTCATATAATATTTAGAATATTAAATAATATATAATATTTATATAGAAAAAATTTACATGTATTCACGTGTAGCCTATATTTTTACATTAACAATTTATTTTATATATAAATATATGAACGCACGTGTTGGTATTTATATATACATAACAAATACAGAGCACAAATACATTAAGTACACAAAAACTTTTATTTTGGATGCAATTAATCATGATTAATTGTTGCCCAGCAATAACATATGTATAAAATAGCAGTGATTAAGTGATTTGAAGTTCAAAAGTTCATCATTTATCATTCGCTCTTGTTATATATATATGTGCTCGGCATCATGGGAGAGTGAGTCAGCAGCAATAATGCATGCAGTCTCACGCACAAGATGGCCTCCGCTGGGGTCACATTCCTCACCGCGGCCACGGTCAACACCTAGACATGGTCAGGCTGAGGTCACCGCGCAGACAGCACACAACATCACCCCTCAGAAGGCCATGACCGACGACAAACATGACAAATCACACATCAATCTCCCAACAACAACTCTTCAGATAACTCAATTCAGTCTTTCGGGAAATTCTGTGTCCAGGGGCCAGTTGCATAAACTTTATGTTAAGACAGTGTCTTAAGAGCTAGCCTAACCAACTAGCAGTCAGCCAAGAGTAATCCGTTTGATTTTTTTTAATTTACCATAGACTAAGCTTGAACCAGTCTTCAAGAAAAATTTAGCTGACTAATTTTTAAGACAAGTCTTAACCTTTTATGCAACCGGCCCCAGATCTCAAAACGGATGTAATTCAGCCCTTAATGATTTAAGAAAAACTCACTTAAAGGCTTAATTTACATGAAACCCATGTGTGCGTGTGATAACAGGCTTTGGAACAGAAACACTCATCAGATAAGCGCTCGGTGACTTAATGGTTAACTCATCAAGATAATTATAGCATCATCGAGACACTTCTGATCTAATCGTGTTTGTAAAAGTCCCGGCAGGGGCTTGCTTTATCTACATCGCTTACGGCCCAGAGGTGTGGCTTATAAACCTCCACGACTCCTAATCATCCACTGTCCAGCCCAGGAACCAGAGACGACAAAAGTGAGGCTGCTTGAATACGGCACAAATCATCCTGATTAAATGATGATTACTATTAAACTTTGGAAACATTATGAATTTATTGAACCTAAGCTTGTTTTTTTTTCTCATGTAAAAATTTTATAATATAAAACAAGTATACGCAATACAAAATAACAAACAATAATAAATGTATTATAAATTGTACACATAATACAAATATAAGATCATAAACGATATATAAACTAAAATAGTAACAAATAATACAATAATACACAAAGTAATATAACATATAAATAATAAACAAACTTTTATTGAACTTTTAGGCCTAATGCTTGCTTTTTAAAAATAAATTAAAATTTAAATTAAATAAAAAACTGAAAACCAATAAAATAATGAAGAAAATAAAAGAAAGTAATATATATATATAAAATAAACTAAACTTAAAAAAAGCTATATATATATAATCATATTTAAAAATTATATATATGAATAAAATAATAAAAAACACATAAACTATGCAAAAAATAAACTTATAAAATATTACAAATAACAGAAATATTAAATTATAATTAATAAATAATTTATAAACTAAAATAATAACCAATAATACAATGATACACAAAGTAATATAACAAAGAAATAAACTCCATCAAAAGAGTTCATACCAATTTAAATGTTGTTGTGCTCGGCTGTAAAGGAAAGGCTGTGCTGAATTTGTAAAACAAAATAAGAGCATCACTTCATCTTGCTGTAAGTCAAAACAGTAATTGAAAATAAAATATGATTAATCGACCAGCCCTCCATTCAGTTACTGTAAACTAGTCTATCAGCTGTAAGCACGTGTTATTGTGTAACTTTTCCAAATAGCTGGATAAACATGTACCTGACAAAAACCTCTATCAAAACTGCATGTGATGCAGAAATACTGAACTTTCATATAAAGGACTGCATTCTAGAACATTCCTTTTTGTTGTGAAACGGTGTCTCAATCGTGAAGCAACTTTTAATACCACACTTACTCACCTTGCCAGCTGAAAAACAAGTTTTCAGGTGAGTGTTAAGAAGAACTAATCCAGATTTGACTAATTAACACGTTCAGCTGACTGTAGCACACAGATCACACTGAACACCCTGTTAATCCTCATTACAGAGCGGCTCAAGTTACTGTCTCACAAATGTGCTTCTTCCTCAGCCAACAAATCAGGGATATCTTAGTATTAATATTAATTAATGATTAATATTTTTAAATAATATTTTATTTTTCATATTCTCCTATTTCATTTTCATTTAAAATGTTATATTGATATTAGGAGTTTTTATGTCTATATATATATATATTTATTTATTTAAATTTTTTTCCCAAGTAATGATTTTTTAATAGTTTTAGTCTAATAACTCTATACTAAAGTCTGAGATTTTTAGAAGAAAAAAACATAATTTGGACAATATTTTTTACATCTAATTAAATTTATGCAGTTGGTGAATGACAAGAACTATAACTTAAAAATAAATAAAATAAATCCAATCCTAATAAATAACTAAGGAACTATATAGAATTTGTGTACAGGTCTGGTTTATTTTTGAGCCAGTTCTTAACCATCAATGTAAAAGACTTCATATGATGTATTACCTAAACTCATTTTGCTAAATTTTCCAAAGTTGGGATGACTTTACAGAAAATGCTCTGATGTTCTGCAAAACCCAACCCTACATCCTCCAACATCCTTGGTTCGGCCAGTGTCATCATATCTATTTACCAAATTACATAAAACAGAAATTGGCTTAATATACAATTTCTTTAAAATATGACAATGATGCCATTGATTTGGCTTTTTAATTCTCATTTTTTCTCACTGACTGTATTTCATATACCTGTTTTACATAAATTTGACCCTAAATACAGCATAAAAATTTACCTTTTTTTTTTTTCATAGTAGAATGTAGCAGCCATGTTTTGTTTTTACAGACTGACTTGCATTTGTATTACCACATTTTTACATACCATGGTTGCACTAGGCAGTGTTAAAATGGATGAACGAATGGCTAAAATTTAATACAGAAGAATAAATATGTTCATTCTGATCTTAATTAGGTCTGGGACGCACTGCAGTATTGCTAAATGCGCAGAGAAATCCTCACATGTTTACAAAGCATGGCTTACGTTGGATTAAAACTTATTTAATGTTAAGTGACAGATCACTGGAGCACCTCTTTAATATTTTATTTATGTTTGAATAAATAATTTAGTTTCATAGTACAAATCAGTCCATTATAACTTCAATATTATAGTTATGTAGTACAAACTGACTCATGTATATTTTAAAGCATTCGTTAGCAAAATAATAAATTGGCATGCAGTGTACTTGATATATTTCCAAAATAATCAATAATCGAATCGCAAGCTTGTGAATTGGAATCAAATTGATCTTAATATTTCTGTCAAAACCCGGCCCTAATTAAAACTACAAATTCCATTGAGTTTGGAAAATTCTGTGTCCAGTAATCATCTGAATATCTCTTCACCTGTCTCTGAAAAAGATTTTAAAATCAACCTGCAGATGGTCAGATTTATTCAACTTCAGCACATCGAAAAATACACACAACCAGAAGAATCGGTACACTGCTCTCACTGTGATAAAGGTCTATTGTTAACAGCAGCGAGAGATTCAGACGTAATGAGGACGGCTGGCAACTCAACAAGACGCATCCTCCAGACGAACTCCCCTCACCTGATACACACTGGTACCACTTCCTCTATACAGGCCATGAACCACAACTCCTTCCTCTCGCTGGCTGATAACAGCTCACTCAGTCTGCTCCAGAAAGACATTAAAAGCATTGCCTTGTTTCACACAAGGCCAAAGATTAACCTGTGTTTTCTATTACTGTTGTTGAGTTTGGACTAGGGCTGGTTGGGTGGGTGATTTTTGAAGATTTATTGATTCATTTAAGTGCAATGTTTTGCTAAGTTTTTTTTGTGTGTGCACAAGACACTTCAAAAGATGCAAGACGTGAGCGCAGAGGTCAAAACTTCCAAAAAGTGGAAAAGCAATGCAGCGAAATGAAAAAAAACTGAAGTAAAAAATGATATTTCATGTTTACATGATGCTGACAGGCTGGAAGCTGCCTATTATCATGTTGAAAATGACTTTTGATTTATTTCTAATCATGTAAAGCAGTGAATTCTTATGTCTGACAGTTGCAATTTAATGTTTAATATTATTTTTATTTTTATTAATAGCTGAATACCAGTGTTATTCTTTTATTAACTTTTGCCCTACATTTTGGCTAAGAAATCTATCATTTTTATTATTTTACATTATTTCTGATCATATTATATTTACATTTAGTCATTTAAGCAGATGATTTTATCTAAAGCGACTTACACATAAAAGACAACAGTTGCAATCAAAACCAACAAAAGAGCAACCACACGCCAGTACTATGACATATTATTTACAATATTAAATATTACAATATTTTCCTCAATATTTTATGCATCTTTTCTGCATATTTATACAATTTTAACCACTTCATGCATGGTCAACTTTCTTTAACCAGATTTATTTCAAAAAGACCATGATATTTACATCACATGTTGTTAAGTTGACAACTTTTTTATTTTTTTTATGTCCATCAACAACATGCACCGATACATTAATGATTCACATGCACTCAACATGATCATGCAACTCAAACTACGTATCAAATCAAAACAATGCATTGCTAAACTTCAGGCGGAAAACAATTCTCTGAACGGAAACGGCGGCGAGCAAAGTCTTATTCTGTGTTTATTTTGATCCAGACCCTGATTCCCGAGTGTCTGTGTGGATACACGTAGGTCAGAGGTCGGCTGATTCAGCGCTAAAGCAGGCGAATAACGCTGCCAGAAATCATCCTGAGCAAATGACTCTGAGAAACCCAGATGTAAGCAAAGCTACTTTTGGAGCGTTTCTGTGTTTTGTGCGTGTTTGTGTGCACATGTGCAGACTAAGATGATTGTTATTCTAAGCAGGTGATCAGCTTTGACCCCCAGCAGCTGTGTCTGGCTGCAGAGACAAACACTCTGTGCCAAGAGTCTGGTGCTGAACCGCCACCCCACCGACAGCCTAATCGCTTGCAAGAACGAACGCAAATTCAACCAGTCATGCATTATTTGTGATAGCTCACAGTTTTAAAGTCTAAAGCCAAAAACTTTTGAAGTTAAAAAAATATATCCGAAGATCTGAAGACAATCAAGCCTTTTCTGTAGGTCAGAAAACTTCAAATGAGCACTTTTGATTTTTGATTTTTTGATTATTCATGGTTTTTAAGCTCACCAAGGCTGCATTTATTTAATCAAAATACAGAAAAAGTGAAATAATTGTAATTGGGGTTTTTTGTGAACACGTTAACTTAAAATGTCATTTTTCATCTTCATTACTTCAGAATTCTTTGACGAATAAAAAGTTAGATATACAAGTAATATCTACACCACCTCTTAAAACTTAGCATAAAAACAAACTCAAGTCACACAAAATGAACATAATATTTGCTTTTCACTGTGCAATACAAAATGCAAAGCTTGCTATTGTTGTTTTCCACACAAGAAAAGCACTCAATAGGCATTTGTGCTAACTATAAAACTAGTCCAAATGTGCATTATAATAGGTTCTCTCATAATTGACTGATAGCCTTTCCTCTTTTGTAACTCTCAAATATCATGGTGCATGGAGGCATTTGGTAAGTTTAAGGTCAATTATAACAATTTGCATTGGTTCTCACATGTCACATGAACACATATGAGATTTAAGAGCTGAAGCATAGAGCAAAGTCATGCATTTTTGCTCCTTTTTATGTGAATATAGACAACTTGCAGTTCTGTCCTTTGAGGAGTTCGACAGCAGATTCTGATACAGGTTTGGAACGACATGACAGATTTTTCATTTTTAGTTGAGCGAACGAAGAGCACAGAAAGACACATCACGAATACCCGGTGAGATTGATTTTAGGGGAGCTGTTGTCACGGTAACGGAGAAGGTTCGCTCTCGCGCAGACTAATGCAGACTAAAGAGGGTTCGGCATGCAGTAAAAAAAACATCACCTGCTCCTCTGAGGCAAAAACACACTCATACCTCCATCTCTAGACTTTCTGCAACTAAACCTGGGTAAGTGTGTTTCCAGGCAGTAGCAGAAGCAAATCCCAATTGCAACGGAAACACAAAAGATGCCACAGAGTCACAACAACAGACCTAAATCTTGCGTTCTTTGAAAACATGAACACTGTCCTCTTCACTAAGAAAGCATTACAGTTACTATTGCTTATACCTAGGGTTAATGGTCTCAACAAACCCAATCAGCAACATATGTGTTCCAGACATGAATGCTTCCTCAAAAAATGTAGTTAAAATTCTGCTTACTCGTGTCAAATTTGCTCACTCAAAAATGTTTCCTCGCTCTCAAGTTGTTCCAAAGTTGTGTTTTCTTTACTGTACTGAACACAAAATACTATATTATTTCGAAGAATCTTGAAAAACAAAAAGTCCATTGACTTCCATAGTATTTTTTTCCAGTCAAAGGCTTTCTTCAGAATATGTTGTTTTGTGTTCAACAACTCAAAAGAAACTCAAGAATGGAATGACATAAGGGTGAGAAAATTATGACACTTTTTGGAGGGGGTTTTTAACTTTGAGGTTAAAAGAGATTTTTAAGACATTTTATCTTCTGTGCTGCTGTATTTCTCCTCCACTAAACCAACGCCAGTCCCGCCAAATCACAAATTAGGAGTTCCTTAAGAAAATAACAACAGGCTCACATGCCTCTAAAGAACATTTCTGTTGACGTTCAGGCCTTGGAAGGACACTGGCAGGAAGTGGCGTTCAAACTGGGAGACAAAGTATGTACTCTCTGAAGACTTGCCTTTTTCCGTCCAGGTCCGGGCCAAAAACAAGCCTCTAAGAACCCTGTTTGTCTGTCTGCTCACCGACTACAATGTCCTTTTTGGGCTGTGCCAGTTGGGATGCCAGGAGCCTTTGTTGTGATTGGTCTACCGCTGCTGCCCGGTGTGACCAAAACCAATCAGCAATCAGCTGGTTACAATGCAAAACGAGCCAGTTACTGCAGTGTTTAGCCAAAGTTTGGCACCAACCTGCATACTTAAACCCTGTGAGTTGGGTGCAAAACTTGTGTTTTATCAAAACAACACACTCAACAAACAAACACAAACTGTGATTATAATACTGTCAGCACATTCATTTCAACAAAATCCACACACAAGATCTACCTTGCTTCTCCTTGTTTGCTTAAGCTGCCTGCTACTGAGAGGCAAAAAAGATTTGTCTTCTGAGCTTAAAAAAAAAAAACCTCAGCAATGTCTCAGGTGAGCGTGATTTCACCAAGTACTATGTTCCAAGGATGTAGATCCAGGAAGATTCCAATCAACCAATCAGAATTGAGGGATAACTTTTCAGAAAATCTGTTTTAGGGTAGGTTTAGGATTGGGTTAGTAATGTTGATCCAGGATCAACAAAAGATGCTGATAATTTGGCAAAATCATGCTCATTATGATCATGATGAAACCATATGATCTGAGCTCCTATTCATATTAATTTTACAGCTCTATACTATTTTTGGATGTCAACTATTAACTTGTGTTTCGTGTTGAGTCGTATCTATGATTATTTCTCTTATGGATCCTAAATTGGGAGAAATACCCATTTAATCATTACAGAAAACAATTCAGAGCCATTAAACCTCCTTTTCAGACTTAAAACAGCGCTGTTGAATGAAATGACAGTCTATGTTGCAGCATGCCTTGTGAGATGATCCAGGTTTTGGGAATTTAGATTCTTTTGCATGACGCCTTTGGGCGAAAAAGTCTGTTTGAATGATGATTTAACCAGCTCAAAGATAAATAATGATAATGCGATTAAAGCAGGGCTCAAAGTATAAACCCTCTTGTCTGGAAAGCACACTGATTCATTGACAAAACATGATTTACACCTGTTTTCCCACACCATAATGATACTTTAATGAGTCCAACACAAAGGCCGCTCTGTGCAGGCTCTGGTATATGGGGTTTGAGCAGTGCTATCAAATTATTAATCACGATTTAACGCATCCAAAATAAGTAATAATATATGTGCATTATGCATAATTATTACACACAAATGTAAGAAAAAAATGTTTTTTATATAAAATATTTTATATAGAAATTATTTGAATATAAATAGATACATGCCAATATTTTCTGTATATGTGTGTTTATTTATAAATACATTATAAACAGTACACCATACATATATTAGGCTTATGTAAAAAAAATTTAGTTTGGATGCGATTGATGGGTTGACATCAGTAGGTTTGAGCGTGTCAATGTGGTAATATGACTTTCCACCAAACAATTTTGGAAAAGTTTATTCAAAACGGAGATTTTTGTAGGATATGCAAAAAGCACAGAGAAAAAAATTAAAGGGAATGCTTTTATCCGTCCAGAACTTTAATGTGCACTAAACTCTTGTGTTTTTTTTTTTATGTGTGATTTAAGACCCTGCATGATCTACTCACCAAAATATTCCTTTTTCATGTGCATCTCGAGCTCCTTCTCCAGCTCCAGGGTGAGGGCCTCCAGGCGCCGCTCCGCCGGACTGGGGCCGCTGTCCCGGGATGAAGTGACCTGGTAGGGGAGCTTTAAGCGCTGCCCCCCGGTGCCCATCTTCCCGTAGTTAAACGCGATGTTGACATCTGAATTCTGCTGCTGCGGCTCGGAAAACGCCTGGAGGTGGACGCGGTTATTGTGGAGGCCGTTTGGCTCCGTGAAGTCCTGCAGCAGCGCGTCCTCCGGCAGCCCGGGTCCCAGCATGGAGTGCTGGAGCTCGGGATACGCGCTCATGGAGCTCCGCGAACTCCTGGAGCTGTGGCTGGAGATGCTGGAGCGGGGGCTGACCACGCAGTTCGCCGCCACGGCGATCCGCGCAACTCCGCTGCCGTCCTGGCTGCAGATGCTGGACCGGGGGCTGGTCATGGGGATGCCGTGCACCACGCCGCTCTCCGGTTCGTGGTTCCCCGCTGGAGAGTAACTGGAGCGAGGGCTTGTGGTGCTCGATCTGGGGCTGATGTGCCGCTGGTCGTAGCCCATGCTGATGCCGCTGGTTCGGTTACTGCTCGGCTTGCTCCCGCAGTCGTAGCTGTTGAGGCTGGTTCTGGGGCTGGAGTGTTTGCTGGTGTCGCTGGCCGTGCTGGCGTAACTCGAGCGGGGGCTGATCACGCCGTTGCCTTCGCAGTACTTCTCCTGTCCCGGTGACACCAGGCTGGACCGCGGGCTGCTGACGCTCGACCTCGGGCTGGTGTGTTTGCTCTGGTCTTGCGACGAGTGAGACGAAGCCAAACTGGACCGGGGGCTGGTGGCCATGCATAAGCTGTTGCTCCTCACCTGCTTCCCCAGGATGAGCGCGTCGTAGGCGCATCCAGCGCTGTACCGGTGCGCCTGCACCTCGGCTTGCGTGTATCTCCTGAGACGGTCCGACGCGCCGCTGTAACACGGCAAGGCAACTTCAGATTTGGTGCAGTACGCGTCGGTATCGGGATAAACCGGGTCCCTTCGCGGAGAACAGAAATCCAGAGGCACTGAGGGTCGGTTACCGTTGACGGAGCGCAGGGGAGCCGCGCCGTAGACTTTGTTGCCGAGCGCGGAAGAGCTGCCATTCATTCGTTTAGTTTTCTCCATATCGGGGTTCGGTTCCCCGTACATCCCGTCTTGATAAACGTCAAATATGGAGAGGTTTTCCATCAGTTTGCTCGCCGGATCCTCGTCATATCCATCCATGTCGTCTCTGAGGCGAGTTGAAGTGAGCGGAGTCTAACGTTAGTCAACTACAACACAAACTGCATTTTACGCGGAAAAACGCCGCCTCAGGCGAACCATCGCTGCCCGATCGCGATTACTTAGTCCTTCGCCGTCATTTCGTCACGGTACATGATCCCCGCCTGTCGATTTGTGGCGATACGGTCGTCGTGACAAAGTTTCCACTCAAGAGGACGTTTGTCAATTTCAGGTTTTTGTAAAGTTGAAAGGTCTTTACAGTCAATGGCGCGCTGCGCGGAGGAATTTTCTCGCTTTGATTTTCCGTGATTGTCCCTACGAACTCGTTTCCAGCAATTCCAGGTCTCCTAAAATCCCCCCCCGGGAATTTCGCGATGAATAGAAGAGACGTCGAACGCGTAGACGGACAAGTACGCGTTTATCAAACTGTTCATTCGGGACTCGTTTGTGTGAGAGGAATGCGCGGAGGGAGACGGGCTGCGCCGCGGCGCTCTGGAATGTGGTTAATGCCGGAGCGAAACAATGATAGAGAGCAACTCAGCAAGGGGGAGCAGAATCCTGAAAAAAAGTCCTTTGGAGAGTCTATGCGTGTCCACTTTCATCCAGCGGGACAGATTAAAGATTTAACCACGTAGACCAGCCCACAGAAAATAATTAAAAATCACACTGAACATAAAAAAGAAGCAACCCTTCATGCAACTGAATTGTTAGTATCCTCAGGAGAGTGAAATGAGTATTAAAGAGTACTCTAGTTCAAATACTTATACACTGTTTGTAAAAATCTACCTGTCTTGTGTTATCCAGGTAACTCACGCTCTAAAAGCAGCAGTAGTAGCATGCACTTACAGTACAGCAGACCAGTGAAGGTTTGTTGAATCTGGGGGAAGGGCAGATACCAAACATCTCATTGTGCATCACTGACAAAGGCTATTGTCACTAACTTACATTTCCGTCACCGTGCAGTGAAAGAAGTATTTTTTTTTTTACGTTTGAGGCACATTTAAAATATCAGATAGCACAATGTCAAAGCAAGAGTTATTTATTTTAAGCATAGCTCAAGGTTTTTAAGTGAAACACTTTTTTTAACTTCTAAAACAATAGTTGAAAATGAAGACAGCATTGTATGACTGGGGGTTTAGAAAACATTTTAGATCATTTATGCGGTGAGCTACACCTGAGGAACGGCTGAACTCAAGTACTTGTTTTGATATTTTGTGTATGTATATATATATATATATATATATATATATATATATATTCATGTTTCAGAATTTTGGTGGTTCAGGATAACTCAAAAAGTCTAACATAACACTAGCAGTTCCAAGATCATGGGTTCAGTTCCTAGAAAGCATGACTTGCATGCAATTCAAAGCAAAGGCATGGCAAAAAAAAAAAAAAAGAATTCAGTGCACTACATTTATGTGACTAATCAATTATAAGTGAATAGGTATGACTCTATTTTCTTTATATTTGCTCTTTGGATCATCTCGCATCATGCTGGACAACATGATCATCAGTTCTGTTCAATGCTGCTCTCAGTTAAGCAAAAGACATTTTGAAATTCTTGTTAAATTGTTATATTGAGTAAGAAAAAACTAAATATCACATCCAGCAAATATATTTCTGTCAACCGTTCTTTTTCACCAAAAATACATCATTTTATTCTTTTAAAGAAGCATTTTAATATCGTTTAAAATCCACAAAAATATATTTACCCAGAACTTATTTATCTCTTTACGACGTTGAACAACAATGCATCCCTCGTGTACATTAATATGAACATACATGTTTTAAAAATGAACAAATCAGAACAGTATAAACCTCACATAATGCACAGAACTGAAATGAAACCCTCAAATCTCACTGCCCCACAACCGGAAGGCAGGAGAGCACCACTGCTGCAAATGCAACCACCAGAACAACATCTAAAATTAGTTTCTTAATTGATGACTGGCTGCGCTTCTTCCCATGACCTTTGCCTCGAAACCATTGCACAACATCTTCTAGGTCATGCAGTTTAGGCTCGTATCCCAGCTCTTCTCGTGCCCTACGCATACTGAAATAGTGTGTGACGCCCGTCTTGTAGACCTCGGTACGAGTCAGCAGGGGTTGAAAGTTATAAATCCGCCCCACGACGCGGTGAAGCATCTCAGTCAGGAACGCGAAGAGGTAAATGAGCGATATGGGCAGGCGAAGCGTGGGGAACGAGTATCCCAAACCCTCCACCAGAGGTCTGAAAAACTCAAAGTTGTTCACAGGCTTACCGTCAGAAATGAAATAGGGCTGGCCGGCGGCACGATGCTGACGCTTTTCAGTTAACGCCTCGGCAGCTAACATGTGTGCAGACACCAGATTATCCACATGAACAAACTCCACCAGACTATCAGGATTCCCGTACACAAACCGAAAAATTCCATTCTCAATGTAACTAACTATTCTAGGCAAGTGCCTTTCCTCGCCAGGGCCGTATATACCGGCTGGACGCAGGGAGCAAGTCTGCAAGACACCTGCGCTATTATTCAGAGGGGAACCGTTCGCTTTTAACACCTGCATCTCGGCTATAGACTTAGTCCTGGAGTAGTGATCAGGGTGCAGGTGCAAGGGCAAGTAAGGGAGGCTTTCATCACCGTCCTTAATCTCCTGACCTCCAAACACTACATTATATGTGCTCGTGTAGACCAAACGAGGAACTCCATGTGCCACGCAAGCCCTGAGGATGTTCTCCGTTCCCTGTACGTTCACTTCTTCAATGAGTTTCCGATTGAGCTGCTCCCGTCCTGACATCCCATAGGAGGCGACGTGGAACACGCAGTTCACACCCCGAACCGCTTTTTCCACCTGAGCGTAGTCACGAACATCAGCCTGCATGAATACAATACCCTCTGGCAACTCTTGGCTCGGTGGCCTCACGTCGAACAGAACAACGCTTGAGGAGGTTTTGAGGAGAGCACAGGCAAGACTGAAACAGAAAGTGCATTTATAAAGAGAACCGTTGAGATTTAAAGGAATAGTTCATCCAGAAAACTATTTACTCACCCGCAAGATGTATGGGAGTTTGTTCGGATCAGTTGCTTACCAAAGGATCCTCTGCAGTGAATGGGTGCCGTTACAAGTGATCAAATGCCTTGATAGACTTTTTCACTGGAGGAAAGTGTTGGACAATTGCTGACTTAAAGTTAATGATGGATTTGTTTTATACAAACATGCTTTAAGATGTTTATTGGTGTACAGGAGTGGATTATTGTGATGTTTTTATTTTATTTAACTGTCTGGACTCTTAATCTGTCGGCACCCATTCACTTCAGAGCAAATCAGATGAAGAAACAAACTCATCTACATCTTGGATGGCCTGAGTGCGAGCAGTTTCAACAAACTGTCTAGTTTAGAGCTGTTTTATAGATGCAATTATACTCAGAACTTTTTATTATCCTGTTTATAAATTTAAAGCTGCTTTAAAACATTGCATAAAGCACTATATAAACAAACGTGGCTTGACATTAAAGCATGCAACAATTTGTAATGTTATTGCATTTAAAACATTTAAAAAGTTGAGAACCACAGCTGATGTTTTCAGCCCTGTTTCTGGAGTGGATCTGATGATCTGAAGTCCTGCAAGCACCAAAAAAATGGTTGTGCCAGATAAGGACATCCAAAATAGTACTTCAGAGGGGTCTCCAGTTGAGAGCTACCGTTTTATAATATAGTATTATATCGCCATCTAGTGGTTTGTATAGATAGTATGACTAGTATATGTTCGCTTTTAGTGGAAATTAATAAGAAAAAAAGATTTAAAGATTGTAAGTTGTCATTAAAATCTTACCGGAATCCGAAATAACCTCCTCCACCGGTTATGAGGAATGTTCTTCCTGTTTGGTTGACTTCCATTTCGTTGAAGAAGCAAGAAGAGTCAAGTCTGCAAAAAGATATAGGTACATGATTGAAATGATGTTTAGAGTCCATGCACATTCTGGAAATAAATAAAGCTGGCAGTCAAAATAATAACAGTGCAGGACAGTCACGTTACTCTCTCTCGAGCAGTCATATAAAACACACACGACTTCTCCCAGATCTAACACATCTGTACAGAAAACATCCCATGCAGGCTGTAAAACAGCAAATCTTACACGGTATGCATAGCAGTCTGAATACACACCTCTACAAGCAGGCTTTGAACCGATCACAAAGTGTGCGTAACATGCACTTCCTAGTAAACGCGTGAATGGGCGGGATTACACAATCGAACGTTTTCATTGGATAAGAGTGAGCAATTCCTCGCTGGGATTGGCTGAAGATTAACTCCGTCTGATGTCCATTTGTAATAGATAAAGCACATTTTTTTAGTACAGAAAGAACAATTAATTCTATATTTATGTCGTCTTTAATAATTTATCTATTCATTTGTTTGCCTACTTTTTTAAATATACGATTACGTTGTATATTTCAGTATGCTAATACTGTAATACGTTACAACAAAAGTGTTACATGATTTATATTTCGTATTTTTTATATCAGTTTAGAAAAAAATCATGACTTAGCGTACACACTGTACTATGATCCATACACAAGGATCTCTTCATGTACTGAATATGGCTGTTGACATTTTATTTCTCTATATAGACTATATAGAGTATTGCAGTAACTATAAAAAATACGACTAATTAACAAAAACGAACTTAAGTTAAAATAAGTTTAAAGAGAAGAGCATATTTACGTCAGCAAAGCAGACCCTCTGCGTAAACAACGATTGCCAGTAGACAAGGGGGGCGTGGCCATGAACGCAGTGGGCGTGATCGACGTCGTGGGGGCGTGTCGAGGTGAGAGGATGTTCATCGGCGTAGTTTCTGAGATGCATTTGACAAGCTAACGCCTCTCCGCTCGCCCCTAATCCCGGGAAAGCGATTTACGTTAAAGCCTGACCTACTCTTTGACAGTTGGGACTTATTTCTATCTTTCGGTCGTCCATATCGACGCAGGTTGGCATCCTGGCACGGAGCATGAACATGGCCGCGGTGCTCCCGGAGGTTCGAGGACTTCAGACCGATGAGGTAAATGAATATCTGTCACATCATGTGATGTGTCCTATCAGTCACAATAATTCTGCTATATCGCATCAACAACTGGGTGGTGATGTGTGTTTGTGTGTGATGCTGGCTCGGTGGGTTTCTTGGAGGAAGTTCTGCTCCACTTATGATAACGTTAATAATCATTATGACGGGCTGTGTGTTTAATTATGGCATAAAACTGACCCACAACCATCTTTGCTTGCGATTGAGAGAGGATGTGTTTTGCTTTGGAGATCCATTTCTTTAAGTGAATATTGAGTGAAGTATTGCGCAACATCTACTGTATCTTGTGAGCGTTTACATGACGCCATACTACACGACGTCACATGTTTATTGTATATCTTTTTGATCACATGGCATATATAATATCATCATATCTCATCATGTCGAGACACGTTTTGAAGAAATCTAGTAAGAGTTTTGTGTGTTTGTTACCATCTACTTAAAAGCACACTAAATAAACTTCTAAGCTGATCAATTGGTCAAAATGTGTATGAATGCTTTTTTTCAAGATATAGTTGGCTAATTTAAGGAAAACAGACCAGAACTGTTGATGAACATTATCCTCTACTACTTGTAGAGCAAAAAAATTCTATATTTATGTTGTCTTTAATAATTTATCTGTTAATTTGTTTATATACGATCACGTTGAATATTTCAGTATGTTAATACTGCAGTACGTTACAACAAAAGTGTTTTTTTATTTTTTTTTTTCATATTAGTTTAGAAAAAAGTCATGACTTCGCGTTCAGTGCTTTATGTACTGAATATGGTTGTAAGATATAGTTGGCCAATTTAACGAAAACAGACCAGAACTGTTGAACATTATCCTCTACTACTTATACGTTTTGGCCAATCGAATGCTCTCTGGAATAAGAATGTCCCTCCCACTTATGGGTCACTTAAGTGGCACCACTTCCTGTTTTAGAAGGAAATCCATCTTCAGTGGTCAAGCCGTTTTAATTGGTTTTAATCATTCAGGGATTTTAATGATTGATTTTTGGTATTGCTTATTTAATGTTTTTGCTTTCCTTTAGGATGAATCCAGAATCTTAAGGGTAAAAGTCATTGCTGGAATCGGATTGGCCAAGAAAGACATTTTGGGTGCCAGGTCAGTATATGAAATAATAATAATACCAACTGAAATAATGGCCAGGCGGATTAAACGGCCAACACTTGAGCATTTGAGCCTTGTTCATAACATACAAACCGGCCTTTCAATACATAAATATCGGGTCAAATATTTTTGCTTGTGACTTTAAAAGCTTTTGTATAGTACACAGGATTATTCCCATGATTTCATGCAGCACTCACTCAGTGTCACATTTTGGGTGGATCAGTATAGAGCCACGCATTTAAAGGACATTAAGTGTTTGAGTGGTTTGCGTAGGTTTGCTCTGCTCCAGCAGCGTCATGTTCACGTGCCATCAGTTTGTTATGAAAACATAAAATCGTTTGTATCCAGCATAATGGAGCTTCCGTTTAGGCAATCTGACACTAGTGCAGGCTTTTGTTTTTAGTTCTTAAACATGTTGTAAAAGTCTTAAAGTATTTGTAATTGAATTTGTGAATATGTGTTAATAATTATTTTAATTATCTTCATTATTGTGCCAATAATGAAGTCGGCATGAAATCCTAATTGACTCTGCTTACTTTCTTAATACGCTTTTCTGGTCTGTTTGTTTGTTCAGCTCATGCTTTATTCTGCCATGGAAAGCCCACTTTCAGCACGAGCCTGTTCCGGATGAGGAAAATCATCCCGTCCTACTCTTTTTCTTGTTGATTCTCTCGTTTCAAGTTACAGAAGTGGAATGGGTTGCTGATTTATTTCGATTTTTAATGATTATTTAGCTAAACAGTCATTAATCTAGGTCTAGGTTTGCATTGCAGTAATTTGCCAAAGGTTTTTACAAGCAGCCACATGCAAAGAATTCATATTATGCATAGCTTGGAGTGAACTGTAGGTCAATGGTTGCTGGCCGATTCACATTCAAGGGTGCTGGTCTGGAAGGTACAGTAGATGGCAGTGTTAGCAGATGTCCCGGCCGTCCTTGAGGATACGGACAGATCGCTTTGACCTAAATAACACAGCTCTATGTATGCAATCGATATCTGTGCTGAGCGATATCATCTCTCCTTCCCTTCAGTATTTCAATACAAAAAAAGGGCAGATATTCAGCAAAAACCTCAAGTGAAACCGTTGCTTCCTCCTGATGCATGTAGGTTAAGTTGGTGATGTGACTTCAAGCTAATTCATCTGAAAGGATTTGCAGAATAGGGATGAATACTTGTTACTGTTTGTAAAGAGATCCAAAATCACATGACTGGTAATCATACCATTCATTGTTTATCACGTCTTGCACTTAGCTATGGAAAACCTGACTGCATCACTGAAATATTTAGTAACACTTCCTTTATGACTCAAAGATGGGGAATCTTTGTGTAATATGTGTTTGTTTTCCTTTCATCCGCAGTGATCCATACACAAGGATCTCTCTTTACGATCCCGTCAATGGAGAAATCACCAGTCTGCAGACTAAAACCATTAAAAAGGTGTGTGTACAAACCCTCTACTACACCGTTTGGGCAGGAGATGTTTAACAACATTTCTCTGTTTCTGTCTTTCTTTTAGACATTGGATCCGAAATGGAATGAGGAATTCTTCTTCAGAGTAAGTGAATGTTTTTGTTACCTGGATGTAATGTCCAAAAATGTCACCCCAATATGAAAGGAGAAGTTAAATCAGTAGCCCCAATCAGAATTTCCTTAAAACGCACGTCCCTTCCAAAGCCACACCTCCTGAAGTCATGAACGCGCACCGCAAAGACAACCCTTTTCAAGACCGTGGTTATTTTAGTGAACACAAGGCCACTTGCCGTCGGTTTTTCAGCAAGGTCAGGTTGGTGTTGTTTGCCTGCCGTCTTCGCTCTGTCTGTCACCACCAGGACATAGATGACGTATCTATCTGCACGAACAGGGTGTGGAGAAATACGAATCTATATATGCAATCTTCAGCTTTAACATTTATTTATTTATTGTCCTACTCCTGACCCACAATATAAAAACATAAATACGTTTAGATTATTTACTTTACTCATTATTATCTGAATGTGAAGAAACTGTGAACCAGCACAACAAAAAATGTTTCAGAAGATACCCTTTTAACTGAGGTTACCAAAAAATTGACCAAATTACAATAATGAATTAAAATGTAACATTAAAGTAAATTAGTGCTGTCAAATAAGTTCAATACATTTTGTGTGTGCCATGTATATTTATTATGCATATATAAATACAAACACGTAAATATTTAATGTAAGAATATAAATCTGTATGCATCTAAATATTTTCAAAATGCTGTGTGTGTATCTATATATACATAATAAATATACACAAATTCCCAAATTTTATTTTTTTTTATACTAAAATAAATGCATTACTAATAAATAACTAAAAAGAAAATTGTTAACAGGGAAACTATAAAACCTAAATTATGGAAATATTAAATACAATTTCAGAGAGATTTAAAGTAAATATTTGAGGACAAATAGTTTTGCTGGCAAAAAAAACCCTTTTAATGCTGTGACACAATGAGAGTATTTAAATACATGTATTAATTTAGCAGATGCTTTTATACAAAGTGACTTACTAATGAGGAATACAAGGATTATTACATAATTGCAAGCATTAATTGAATATTTATAGTATTTTTTTTATTTATGCTGATTTTAATTAAGTGTAATAATAAAGGAAAAAAGTTTTGTTTGTGTAGTGAAGAGTATATATTTTTTCGTCTTTCTGTTTTGGGGTGTAACGAAATTCTGTCATTTCTTAATGATATTCACCTGCAAAACACTACTGTAAGGTGTCATATAACGCCTGTTATTTTTAGGTGTTTCCTACTTACTGAACTCTTTGTTCATCAGAACCACATTTAGATATTGTTAGTAACTCCAGTAATGTGTTCTTGTGAACTAATATTAAACAGATGAAGTCATTGTGTTTGGTAATAATAGAAAACGTTATACAATACGGGCTGCTCATATTGCAGCATTGGGTGGCTGTTTAAAAGTTTAGGTGTTTTAACAAACTATTTTTGCATTTGATGTTAATGGACTATAACATGAACAGCCAAAAAAAGGCAAGTATGTGCAAAGTTTCCAAAGATTAAGAATACCTTAGAAACTGTATCCTCATAGAAAAGCCCTTGGTTGTAAACTACTTCAAGTCTATGTAAAATTGTAAAATAAAAATGTGAAGTACATCCCTGAGCAGGAGTGTTTGTCTCTGCTCTCTCGACAGTGTTTATACTAACCTGAGAATTACAGTCTGGCTCAGCAGATCTCTTTCCACTACATGTCTTTATACGGGAAAAGTGGTATTTAGCAGGAGCTTGTCCTGCTAGATGTCAAAAAAATTGTATTTTGAGCCCCATAAAATGGTTTATTCAGATAATTCTCCTAAAGCTGCACACACTTGAACTCTCCCAGAAGTCTATCAATTGTGAACGAAGTCAGCTCAGTTCAGTCATGACCCACATTTACCTTGAACTGAGGTTTGATAGGGTTCTGGAGAGATAAATGTGGTTTAATTCCTCAAAGTAAAGTTCAGGGAAATGCATCGCATTCTGCGTATGTTTCTTGCTTCCTATTTGCATTGCATTTAAGTAGTTTACATTTAAAACAACTATGTTAATAATAGAGCTTTTCTAAGAAATGTGTTCATGGTGAACGCAGCCAACATGACAAATGTTTATAATTTTAAATGAACACAGATCATCACATTTGTTTGTGAAGCACCTCTAAAAAGTTGATCATTTATGAAACCCATTTAGTTGTAAGCAGCCTTACAGAAGACAATAGTCTTGTTATTCAGCTCGAGTCAGTTCAATGTTGATTTCTCTAATAGCTAAATAAAACTTTCAATCATTTTTATACTTCAGGACATGCAGTAAACATTGATTTGGGATGTTTTTCCTCTAAACGTACCTGGTTAAATTATCACTAATTAAATAAGAGTCTGTTTGGGTAGCATGTAATGAGAGAGGTGCAGTCACATGTTCTGGGGTCATAGGTCAGGGGTTGAGTTACGGGGTGCGTTTGAGATGAGGGGTACCTCTTACATTCTGTCCGCTCTCCCTGCTGTCTCGTGACGAGCTGTGACGCATTTACTGACGCAGTGTGCGTATCTCTCTTCTGTAGACATCGCTCATTTTCTCAGAAAGGACAGAGAGATGCATGTATGGTTCCCTGGAAACTGGACCGTGTTAAGAGAAACTGTTTCAAGATGAAGACTCATCAATGCTTTTTATCAAGCATACAGAAGATTATAATTAAGCATGATTGGAGATGTTCCAAAGGGCATTTTAAGTTACTAATCAATGTCATGCATATTCATTTTAAACGGTGACCTAGAAATTAGGCAGAATCTATAGTATTACTTATTCATTTTACGCATCTAGATTTTGTTTCTGTATCACTAAAGTCTTAATACTTCATACCTGTGTTTTGTTTTAAAAAATATCAACATCCTAAACCAATTTGGTTTCATACTTTTTGACCATGCTGTATACATGTGTGTTTTCCATGCAAAAAAATGTCTACTGAACCTGATATTTAGTGCATGAATCATAACCAGATCTGGGCATTGGCATAAAAGGTTCTGGCCTATTTGTGATACTGAACACTGGCCCAAATACCAACACGGGGACTTCACGAAATGCTAAATGAGACGCTGTCTGAGTCACGGGCCATTTACAGGCCTAAAGTCAAGAGTTATGAATGAAGGATGAACAGATCATCCGTCTTGTAATAGGGCATCATTTATTTTAGATATGTGACAAATTCACTCTTTTACTCCATACATATATCAACACTTTCACTTATTTGATCTGTTTTTTGTCGTCACAGGTGCATCCTAGGAAACATCGTCTGCTGCTGGAGGTGTTCGATGAAAATCGTTTGGTATGTAGAGGAATGCATTTTTTAAACTTTGATGTCAGAAATTCATTCTTGTATTTGTCTGGTCTGCTACTGAAGTTGCAAAATTGCTGGGAAAAAATTGGTGTTTCGTATAATTTCCACACAATTAGTGGCACCAAATGGCATTATCTACAGCTTTTGTGTGTGTGTTGCCTGATGTAAAAATACTGGCTTAACCAGCAGCATTAGTTTTGGACAGGACTGCTTATTTAGCCTCATAATAGAAGATGTGTTAGATGGTAATGAAACCTTATACAGTTCAGCAGTATCCGATATATTTGTCTTGTTATTGTTGGGTTCAGGTTTGTAAAATCAGCAGCTACCTGAGCGTCAGTGTGTAATGAATGAACAAGGACACCTTTTTGCAAGTAGCCATCATAAAACTCGTGTCTGGGAACTGAAATTTACCTTTGGGTGCTGTTAAATGTGAAAAGTAACTGCTTTAAAACACATAAAAGTGAATGAGGCGTGGCTGGTTTTAAGGGGGGTTCTCTCCGTCACACACTGACGCCGTCCACCCTGAATAACGAGGAAGGTTAAACAAACGCTTGCATAGAAGACCCAGTGTTCATGTAAAAACAGTAACTCTTGATAAGATAATAAACCACAGTTGCCTTCCTGCATTTGACAGATAGCTTAACCTGGTTACTGGATGTAAGAAAAACTGGTATGTCATTGCTAGAATGTGTTTGCTGGCATAAACCAAGCATGCATGTTATTTCTATCACCCGAGGAATGTTGTAGCTTACAGAGGGATGACAAATCATTTTAGGTCTCTTTTTGTGCAAAACATTTCTAGGCTTTTGACGGTAGATGATTTCTTCTGTGATCAGTCTGACTGTTGTTTCATTTTTCACTTGGCATGCAGTTACATTATTTGTTTTAGTATTTTAAAATTTTAGATTTTCCAAGTGCACAAAATGCCAAAATCCTTTATTCAGTTACATTTCAATTTAAAATGCATGCAATTACTCCTACTCTTTCTTGTAAAATTGCACAATCCTAAAACTCTATTCTCGAGCACAAATTTGCTTGTTCAGTCTGGCATATATTGTTCTGCGATTTAAAATGTATGTAATTAATCCTATTCTTTATTGCAGAATACCAAAATCCTAAAACTGTAGTTGCAAAAAAATGCAAATGTTGTCTCACTTATATTGCATGGAAATTAAAAAATGCATGCAGTTACCTCTTTTCTTTATTTAAAAATTCTAAAAACTTTGTTCCAAAAAATTCCTGACTCAGGCTCATTTCTATTTAATTTACATTCATGCTGTGAGCAGGATGATTTCCCGTACTGGTCCTGTGCACTGTGGTAACTGTAATTACCCCTCGTGCAACTGACCCTGATTGATGAGATGGCATTTCTCTCTGACAGAAGCATGGTCTTAAATGGCTGCGACAGTGGGTGTCAGATGACACGTGATGTGGCACATGTCCATATGAGAGCTGGCACAACAAGCAACGGATTTGATTTGGAGGCACTTTTTCTTTCTGCTACTTTCAAATTAGTAGATGAAGCTTTCATGTATTCAAGCTGTGCAAGGTTGGAAGTGCAGAAATAAGCCAAACGCTTCTTTTACGAGCTTGGTGGTTTCAGCAGCTCTTAACACCCTGTTCCCCACGTGTCTCCGGCGTACTGTATGTGGATGCTGTTGGGAAAGCTTAAAATCATGCCAAAACCCATTCCTCTTTATTTCCTGTAACTCTATCCTGGTGGGGTAAAAATATTAGAAGGGGTGCAGCTTTACTAGAAACTTCAGACACTGGGCTGCCATTGCTGAAGAAGGAGGTGGCAGAGTCGAGGCTGGCTAGAACGGGGCGAGCTGTTCCACCTCCATCCTGGCATGCACGTAGATTGTTGTTTTTTGCACTGGGTTGACTGCCGCTGGGGGAGGGAGGGAGGGCACCCGTGCCTGAATCAGCGCTTGCGAAACTACAGAAGGCACAGCTGAGGCGCTCCAGTGGTCTGGCACAGTAGAGCCCTTAGCAGGGTTTCTGAAGCAGTTGCCTCAGTAAAGGTCTCAGAGTTTGCCGCAATCATTCAGAGAACTCGAGCTGTTCTTCATGCTGCGTTTGACCTGTCATGGTTGTTAGCTTCAGAGGAGGAATGCCGCTTGTCACTGCTGCTATTTTTGCAATGTGCAACCGCTAATGCTTGCAATCGCAGCACCGGACCAGGAGCAGTTGCTTTTTGCAGCTCATTTTTTACTTGCTTGTTTTGGCTTTGCCATGTCCCGCGTCCCACCGGATCCCCGGGAAGCTTGACTTCATGGCGCGGCAACTGCGACTGCATTTTGCTTCGCGGAGAAGCAACACCGACCCGCTGTCTGAGACTTGCACTGCTAGCTCAGAAGAAAGCGGGTTTACGAATACCACCCGTGGCTCTAGCGAGGGCCTGGTGCAGAGTTCCCTCCACATGAAGGTGGCTCCAGGACAGCTGGCTCTGGCTTTGCCACCATTGTCACCGGAGTACGGTAATTTACAGCGGCACTCCACCGTATTTATACCCAAGGTGAACGGGAGCAGGAAAAGCATGCTGCAGATCTCCGTGCAGCCTTGCGGAGGAGACGGAGAGCTCGCCAGCTGCGAGAACGGAAACGTGGATGGAGGTTCCTCCAGCAGCAGCAGCACCACGAGCGATGCTGGCTACTGCAGCAGCAACAGCATATTCGAAGCAGATGTCCCAGATCGCAAGCCCATCTCTCGGCGGAAGGCGAGGGCACCGTTGCGCCGTTGCTCGTCCTTGGTTATTTTCCCACGGAGCCCATGCACCACGCCGCCAGCATCCCCCGTCAGTCCGGTAGCGTCTCCCATGATTCCTCCGCTGCCTCCATCTGTGAGAAGCACCTTTCAGACATCTCATCAGATGCAGCTGTCCAGCGTTGATGCGTCGCACGACGAAACATCCAAGGCATCCATCGCCACTGCAGTTAATGGTCTGCGGCTCTCCAAAACCAGTGTGTCAGCAGAACACAGGGACGCCAAACCCATCGTACATTTCAGCGTGCCTCCGGAGCAAACGCCAGGACCAGAACAAATGGAAAGACACTCCAGCGTTCTATTGCACTTCGCAAACCAGCCACCACTTCCCTCAGGGAAAGGAAGTTCAGCCAAAACAAAGGTCAACATCGACTGCTCCAAACCTCTCGAGGGCCCACAAACCAACAATGTCCCAGAACCCCAAAAAGCCAGGCTTTTCCGGAGCACTTCAGCCTGCATGCTGCCAAGCGGGAGGCCGTCGTTGACGGATAAGAGACACGACACTTTTCCGACTTCGCATAAGTCCTTAAGAAAGGGGTCACATCAGGTCCTTCACAGGAGCATTTCTTTGGAGGTACCCTGCGCGAATGCTGAGATTTCATGTCACGTTTCAAATGCTGTGGACGTGCACTCCAAAAAAGGCCCTCCGCACGTACACATCCATGTATCTCATGGCACAAGTGCAAGACAATCAAACACCCTGCAGGATAACGGCATAAACAGTGAAACAGATCATGTTGCAACCTGCACAGAGAGAAGTGCTACTGTAAGCCTTTCCATCTATTAGCAAGTGCACTCAGTTTTATTTTACACATTTTTAAACATGCAGCATTAAAGTCGGTGAGTGTGAATAGTGTTTTGCCTTAAAACTGCATTCAGATTGAGTAGATTTGTGAAGACGTAGAGACAGCTGCATGTGTTTCCAGTGAAGAGATGGTTTGCTGTGATAGTTTTCTAGTCATGGTGGTGACAGGATGAGGTGTTTGTATGTCTGTGATTTGAAGATTATGAACAATATGTACCATATCTATTCAGAAACCTTTCTGAACTATTTAAAAGCTTTCCTTTTCAACTTTAAAAAAACACAGATATACATCATTTCAACATAGAAATGTAATCAAATGATTTTTAGTTCATTTATATTTGTGGGACGGTATTAATCGGTATAAACCTTTCTTAGTCTTCATCAGCAAGCCTGTAGGAGCTAATCATGTGGATCTTTGTGAGCAAACATTCAGCAGTATGTATTTGCAATGTACAAATCCCTTTAGGCAGATTAGCTTATACACAAGCACTTTAAAAATTCATTGTAGCTAAATTAGTTGCATGCATGTTGAGGCTTTTAATTTTTTTTTTTTACACATTGATCGCTGTATGCATTTAAGTATGGGATCATTTTAATTTAGATAGGTTGGCTTATTGTACTTTAAAAATGCCTGCTAAAGCAGTTGTATGCATGCATGTTACATTTTACATAGTTTTTATTAATTTATTATCATTGATCACTTTATGACTGTACCTATGGGATCATTTCCATTCAGATTGGTTGGCTTATACTCAAAAACTTACACACAAAAACCAGTTGTTTGCATGCATACATGTCACATTTTAGAGGCTTTACCAGTTTTTATTAAATCGTTAACAGTCAGAGTGATCACTATGTACCTATAGGAAACTTTTCATTTAGCCAGGTTGGCTTGTAGACATGCCCTCTAAAATTGCATTGTTACTAAACCAGGATGTTACATGTTACAGACTTTCAGGCTTTTATTTAATTGTTAACAGTGTGTGCTTGCTGGGTCTGGGATCTTTTCTATTTATACAGCTTGACTTATGGACATGCAATTTAAAAATACACAGTGGCTAAACCAGTTGCATGCACCTCACATTTCAGAGGCTTTTACCGTTTTATTAATTTGTTAACACTCTGAGTGATCACTGTATGTATTTACCTCTGGAATAATTATAGACAGCGGTCCCTAAGCCTCCCCCAGCCCTAGGTCTATAAATACACAGCTTCGAAAATACTCTGCTTGACTCCAGTTAGTCTGGCCGAGTACCACGCTGGCCAGCTCTCAGGATTCAACACGATATGTAGGGGCTGCACATGGCTGTCTGTCAGCTGTTGGGCCAGAGGTCAGCTGATAGCGGAGAGTATGAGTGTCAGGGAGACGGGGGCCAAACCATGCAGTTCTTTTGCAGTAAAGGATAACATGTTCACTGCCCAGCGGGTGCTCGCTTAGCCTCGGTATGTTTTCAGAGCATCAGGTGTCTCGCTCACTGCACTTATTTCATTTGCGCTCACTCTCTTTGTCTCTGATTTTACAGTGTGTTAGAAACGGGCCGCACTATCAATTAACAGCTAGCACAAGCTGCACACTTATTTAATGTAATCTAAATTCAAGGCATGACGGTTGTTAGTGCATCTAAAACTCAACTCATTGATCTTCTCATAGCTGATTCAGATGTTTTGCATGAGAAATTTTGCACTAAAGTATGTTATTGTGGATCTTGCATAACGTAATGATGGCCCAGGACTCTACCTGGTATCACTTTTCCACAGAAATGGAGCTGGTGCTCAGCCAGGCGATCTGGGAACCTCTCAAAGTAATTTGATTCAGTGTGTTTATGTTATGAGCTGCTTTTGATTCAACCGTTAGATGCTATCTGCACATAAGAAATGCAACTCGTAGCAAATGTCTTTTGAGTCTGAGGCCCTCGGTTGTATATAATGTTCAGTGCCTGACAAAAAACAATAATTCTGGTACTTGTGTAGCATTGGCAAATCCACTTCAAACTTTTTTATTTACAGATGATATATAAAAATGTGTAAATACCGGCAAGTAAGAAATGAATTAAAATAATTAAATTCCAGAATATATATTTATTGATTTGTTTGTTTGTTTATTACTGAGTATTAGCAATTGAATTTATGTAAATTTAAAGATGTTTAAATATTTATGGATTTTTAAGATTAAGTTCTTTTTAGTGGCAAAATATAAAAAGTAGTACATTTTTAAAGACATTTTAAAACTTTAAAAATGCATTGTTACTAAACAAGTTGCATGCATGTCCAGATTTTATTAATTTGTTAGCACTGCATGTATTAACCTCTGGGATATTTTCCATTTTAGTTTGGCTTATTCGTAAACATGCCTTGTGCTTAAACCAGTTGCATGCATGTTAAGAATGACTGGTTTAAGTAAACATGAAGGCTAAAGTAGTTGTGCAACGCGTTACGTATGTAATTCGTATAGTTTCCTGCAATCTAGCTTGAGTGTTTGCACACGTGCACGCGTTTTTAAACGGACACAATCCTGTCTCCAGGCCTCTGTCCAGACAGACACACTTTTTGCTGCAGATCCAGATTGGGTCTTGGGTCCGACTGTAGATCGCGGTTCTTCCGTTTCCCGCTCAAGGACACCGTCACACCTTGTGCTCACTTACGGGAATGTTTAACACATGATCGTGTGACCTCTGCCAAAGGTCAATGCAATCAGCACTCAACAGCGCTCCTAAAGAGCTGTCAGATGTGTGTGCGTGTGTACGAGCGCCGGGGAGTTTGTTAGTGTGTGAATGTTTTTCCACATCACTTTCTGTGCTTGATTAGCTCTTATCAGTCAACAGCCGCTCGTAATCTCTTCAGTGATGTCTCTCCTCCCACAGTGCTTGAAAACCTAATGGATTTATCAAAATAATTAGATCTCTCTTTGTAACAGCTGCTTGATTGAGACTTTGTACTTGTTCTTTTGCGCACGACTCATCACTATAATGTAAATATAAATATTATAACACTATAATATAATGTTAATAATCTTTAATCAAAGTGCAGGAAACTCCCTTTTAGTGTATTTAAAACATCTCCTTGAAGATCAGAAATCAGTGCAGTCTTTGTTCAGTAGCGTTTAGATGTGATGTGATCGTGAGGAAATGTTTGTCAGGTGTTTTGTGGTAGTAAACCCGCGGTCACGCTCCTCTTGAAGGAGAAAATGATTCACTTTGAGCCTCCTTCATTAACTTTCTTCAAACATTTGGCATCATTTACTGTTTTCCTTCTCATTACCGGGGCAGACAGGTCTGATCGTATGCAGATAACTTGACAATGGTTTTCCATTATTACCTCACTAACATTTTGCCTTGCTTCACCATGGATAAAGTTGTGTACTTGCAATAGTTTATGGTAGTAAACCTGCTACTATACCTGCTATACTCTTGCATACTCTGTCAGCATTGTGGCAATTCTTACTATGCTATACTATGATATACTGCAGGGTTATTAATGTCACAGTTTTTATGTCTCCTAACAGCTTTCACCTCAGTTGAAAATTTTCCATAAGTTTGTCTAGGATTTATATATATGTATATATATATATATATATGTGTGTGTGTGTGTGTATATATATATATATATAAATTATAGATATTTCTTTTGTGCCAAAAATCAGTAGAACATTAAGTAAAGATCATGTTCCATGAAGATATTTTGTACATTTCTTACTGTAAACATATCAAAACTTACTTTTTGCTAAGTAGTATGCATTACTAAGAACTTCATTTGACAATGTTAAAGGCGATTCTCACAATATTTTGAGTTGTATTTGTTTTTTCCACTCTTAGATCATATCCTAACAAATTATGTATAAATCTTAATTTGGAAAATATATATATATATATATATATTTATTTCTCATGAATTTGAATGAATTATTAATTTAATTTTAACATTTATCTTCATTTTGCATTTCATTTTCATGTTTAAAAAAAAATGTGTATATGTGGGAGATTTTATATATATATATATATATATATATATATATATATATATGGAAAATATCCCTCATGCTGAGCCAAGAAACTAATGAATGAAGTAATTAGTGAATAAAAACATAAATAAATTACTACTATTAATACTAAGGAATTTAGGTTTTGTTTATTTTGTTTTTGGCAGGTGCAGTTTTTAAAGAGGGGGACTGACTTGTATTTGGTAGAAGGTTAATTGTTATAGGGAAAAATAAATATATAGTTATCTAAAAAAATAAATATACTAAATAAATAAACTAAATACACTGTCATAGCCAATAACAACCTATTTAATATTAAATTAAACCATTCATCTTAATGTAACTGTGTAGGACCTTGTGTCATATCTAGCTCAATTATAACTTCGATGACACTAACGGAGCTTTCCCCAACACGCTTTTGTTTCATCGACACGGGGACACAAAGAACGAGTCTATCATCTCATCTGGGGCCCGGCAGAGTGGCAGAACCGCTTTGTGGTTTGACCCGAATACAGAAAAAACAGGAATATATGACTCTGTGTTTATATGGAATATATGTGTTTTATTCATCATCGTGACTTTATAAGTGCTGTAAAAACCTGAACGACCCTTTGGTAGCGAGCGAGTCATTTGCTAGGAAGTCATATACTGTACGTAGATAAACACGTTTTAGCGTAAGGTCAGTCGTTATCCGTTCTGCCCTCACTACCATAAAATGAAAAATCTGACATAAATCTGAAATAAACACTGAAGGCTTTTACGCCTCATTTAGGTGACGTGTATTTAACTTGTCATATTGTTTCGGTTAGCGTAATGACAGCGTGTGTATAAAACGTGGTATAAAATGTATTTAAAATGCTTTTAAGTGCAGTATGAAAGCCAGCCGTTGAAATGAATAGCGGCAGCTGGAAAAGGTCTTAGGATGGGAATGATTTTGTTCCGAAAACAAACTCTCTCTCTTTCGCGCCCCCTTTGTTTTTCGCTTTCTTACTCGCCCTACTTTTACCTTCTCTCTATTTTTGCAGCTCGCTGGCAGTCTGAGGGATAGACCACGGGGAAGTCTACCTTTATAAAGCCTTGTTTATATATAACAAGTGTATTTATATCTCTGTAAACAATGAACGCACTGGGCAGTCTCAGATAAGGTCAGTGTCTTCATAACTCACTAGGAGTGTAACAATATTCAAACCAAATGAAAAAAGGTTATACCCTCCCTCAAAATAGTAAATCAGTGGCAACTTCAGCAAATTGCATAGCTCAGGCTTTTCTGTGTCATTTTTCAACCACACAGCCAGTCCGCTAGATGGCGCTGTCAGCTACAGGAGCAAAACGCAGAAGAAGATTGTTGTTTCTCTGCGTGAAGCAGCAGCTGTGTTAAAGAAAGGGTAGGTGGTTAAGGGAAGGTTAGCAATATCAAGTTAATTTTGCAAGCATAAGATCCCACCCTCCCTGCATAATCAGTCTCCAAAGCCACACCTCCTACAAAACAAATTTCTAACAATCATAAAAACTGGCTTTACTGACGAGATGTGCATGATAATCAAATTCGGCTAATTGCACATCCCTAATATATGTATAAATACATTTAGACCACTTAACTTAGTAATTAACATCAAGATGTGAAGAGACTGTTAACAAGTAGAACATGTTTTTGAGCCAAATCGTCTTATCCTTTCTGTAATAAATAGATAAATACAGAAATAAAAATTGTCAGCAAAATGTTAATATGTTCAGAAGACTGAACATCCCACCTCTGACAGGATGACATTTTTTTTTCTATTTTCTATAATTTGGGATTTTACTCTGGATTTTTGCCACACAATCTAGATCATTTAACTATACCTTTAGGGCAAACTTTTAAAGTATTTGTCAAAAACCCTGGAGAATACTCCATTAAAGGGATAGTTCACCCAAAAATGAAAATTTGATGTTTATTTGCTTACCCCCAGGGAATCCAAGACTTTGTTTCCTCAGTAGAACACAAACGAAGATTTTTAACTGTGGGAGTTCGTGGCAGTCTGGTAGTCATTTAATGGAAGTGGATGGGCACCAAACCTTTCAAAGTAAAAAAAAAACATGCACAAAC
>JAUMHI010000063.1:18030616-18053751 GCA_032359435.1 Enteromius unitaeniatus
TGTCTTACCCTCTTGCTTGAGGGTGTCAATGATGGCCTTCTGGACAGCAGTCAGGTCAGCAGTCTTACCCATGATTGACCCATGATGTGAGGGGAGATGTGTTGATGATGATATATATATATATATAAATGTCATTATCAATAAATAGAAAACCTTTTCTCGTGATAATTGTTGTAATATGCCCAGTGATGCAGTTCTCTAAACCTCCACAAGGAGGCAGTAACAGTGCAGGTGGAAATCGGACGCGTCGCTGCAGATTTCTGCCAAAAGGGGGCACAATATTGCTGAAAACCTCCTTACAACGTGTGCTGGCATAAATAATACTTTATCGATTATATATAAATTATATATATCCTATATACTTTTTGGAATTATACCTTTACTCTGCATGGAGTAATAGAGTTAAATCCATTACAAGATATTTTTTAAAAAATGGTAAAGTAGCAAAAGCCTGAGTAAGAGCTGAGCAGAGTGAAAGTGTTTGAGGATGATTTTTTTGGCCCTTTTACCACAGGAGTGAGTGACAATGCTGTTGTTTCCCCCTTTTCCTTTTCTCTTCTCTGTTCTCTCCCATCCCCCTTTATACCCACAGTCCTGCAGAGGTCAGCTGATGGGTCACACACCATTTCACTCAACCTCTTGGACACTGCCGGGGTCAGAGGGGTGTGGCTTCCAGCCTGAGGGGCGGGGTGATGTGGGAAAGTGTACAGTGAGAAGGGTCCTAGAATACATGCCGGATCTCCTTTCGCTCTGTTGTGAGAATCTCATTGATTTTATCCCTTATTGATCAGATCTCATGCATTAGCATATTAGCGGTTGCTGTTTTCAAAATGAAATGGAATAAATCACATGTTTTTCCCCAGATACAGATAACTCATCCTCACGACTCACGAGCAAACCAGAGACGGATAACAACTGTCTACAGTAAAACCTATTCATTCAGTCAATTGTTCTTACATTATTAATAATGATTTATTATTATTTTACTATTATTACTGATCATGAAATTAAGTTTTTTCAATTTTTCTAAGTATACTCATATATATGCTGTCAAACAATTAATTGCATCCAAAATATAAAATAAAAAACGTTTACATAATATATGTATGTATACGTGTTTATTTATTACATAAATACACACATACATTATATATTTTGAAAATATTTACATGTATATGCATTAGAATGTTTATATTATTATATTTTATTCTTAAAAATATACATTCATGTGTTTGTATTTAAATATGCATATATAATACACAGTACACACTCATATATAATGTTAACAAAAACGTTTAGTTTGGATGTGATTAATTGCTTATATACACACACACACACACACCATTATATCTCAAAATAATTATGAATATACACCCAGTTTAAAAAACTATTTTTAATACAATTACATTATATGTTTTTGTATAGTTCACATTTGGGTAGTTTTATGCAGTGTGACATGCTATAGATATAGAAACTAGAATAGATTTAAAAAGCTTTTTTTCATATTTTTAGTATTTCTGTTAACTAGTGAACAAACAACCACAAACCTGAAGTCCAGGATAAATAGCACAGATACAGCTTTTAGGAATGAAGTGAGTGTGATGTTTTTCTCTTGTGTTTTCTGACTGTGGGAAACTGACCTTGGTCTCTTTTCTCCTGATGTGTCCCTAAGCAGATGCATTGTTCTTCCTGACCCGAGTCCGAGCTGAACTATTGTCCGGCCGGTCAGAGGGTCCGGAGGGAGAGCAGCAGTGGTCAGAGGAGGAGCAGATCAATACTGCTCCTTCAGTCTGCAGCTGTCCAGCTCAAGCCATCGATACTGGGCAGATCAGGGTCTGTTCCATCAGCTGTGAGAGAGAGAGAGAGAGAAGACTCAAATAAGACACACAGTAAAACAAGCTTAGTGTATGAAAGACCTGGGGCCGGTTCCATAAAACAATTTTACCAAATAAGCCAGGCTTATGGCAGATAGTCTGACTTATGTTAATACAAATGAACTGGCAATAAGTCAGACTAACTCAAATAAGCCTGGCTTATTTGGTAAACTTGTTTTATGGAACAGGCCCCTGGGATAGCTGTCACATGTTCAGATTTGGACTCTTCAGTGACACAAAAGCTTGAAATAGTTTGAGCGTTTGAGACACAGATGAACACACATGCATACATATGTACATAGACATAAACATAGTAATTATATAGCAAATAAAACTTTTCTTTTCTTTTTTTTATTGCAATAACAGACAAATGACAGAAAACATAAACAGAACAAGATAACAAAAGAAGTATTTTCCAATAAAACCTATCAAGTAAAAAAGAGACAGAAAAAACACAGCAGGGCACATAAATAATATTACAGTTCTATATTAAGAAGAAATCTTAAACGCAGCACAAATTCTATACGCTTTTATAGCTTTTTGGGTAACAGAGGTAGATATTGCACTTAAATGCAAGTGCAATTCTAGTTAAAGTGGGGTTTATTTGTACATTTATGGATATAAAACTTTGCAATAAATAACAAGAGGTTTATACAAAAACTTTATAGCAGATATAACGTGATCAGCACGAACTGTTCCTAATGCCTTAGGTTTATATTGTAAAATAATCGATTTTGAAAACGCCATTCAATCATTAAGAACTCGAATTAATAAAAAAAAACAATAAATAATAGTAATGAAAAGAAGTAAATCCGCACGTGCTTATATCTGCTCATGAATATCAATCTGTTTTTAGGAGCGACGTCACGCCGCACGTGGAGCGCTTCGCAGGCGGAGGAATCTCCTCAGTCGCTGGTGAGCCGCGTCACGCCGCCCGCTCCGGGACGGGTGCTCTTCCGCAGGAAAGTAGTGCTCTTACGGCGGTCAGCAGCGTCGCGCGCTGCTTTCAGTCAGAAAGCGTGTGGAGCTCGAGTCCGCAAGCCACGGGCTCAGGCATGCTCGGACCAGCAGAGTAAATGGCGTCTTTCAAAACGGATTTATACCAGCATCTGCTGTTTCTCGCAGTATTTCTATTCATCTCAGGTAGGAGCGTTTATTTCATTTTCGCAGGAACAGAGTTATGTATGAAGTCACATGTCAGGATGTTTCGCGTCTTAACTGTTCAGGATGAGGGATTTCATACACTAAAACTTGCAGCAAAAATATGTATGTTGATTTAGGTTTATTCATTTTTGAGACTGGACAGACTCTGATTGATGCATTGATGCACGCGGAACACAATGTAGCAAACTTCAAAGCAGCATCGTGCAAATGTTACGTGTTTCAAGAGATGAAAATGATTCTTCTGATTCACATTTTCCTAATTAAGTGTTTTTACATTTTATGCATGCATTATTGCATTATAATATGCATAATAAGCTGCCTCATGCATAATCAAATAGCTGGGGACATCATGAATAATGCATATTCTTAGGTGAATGTTTAGAAACTACATAAGGTAATCATAATATAATATCTGAAATATATCTAATAATTAAAAAAAACTATTGACAATCCTTCCTGCATAATTTAACTTAATGCATAACAGATTAGTATTAGTGATTAGTGATGCACATTTTAGGTCATATCAGACTGAATTCAATATGACTGCCATGCTGAGCATGAAGAAAAAAAAAAGTGACACTCTAGTGACACCAGAGTCTTCACTTTTTGATATATTTTCCTTCTCTTTATTCTCTTTATGCACGAAAAAAATAACATTTCAAGCTATTTTATAATTTATGAAGAGCAATGCATCTCACAAATATACTGAAATGTTCGCAAATCATAAATGCATAACACTAGTCTTTAAATGCTCTTTTTTTATATATATATATATATATATTTTTTTTTTTCTGCTCTCATCGCAGCTCTAGTCACAGTAGGCTGCTAAATGTCGTGTGAATTTCATGCTGGGAATGAATTACAGCTCTTCTTTAGATAAGGATGAATAAGAGGATTACTGCGAGTAATCCATCAGGTCAAATATGATTACAGCAACTCACTCAACAGCAACAGTTTGACTCTTTCTTCTGTCTGTCTCTGCAGGTGTCACGAGTTTCAGTGAGCTGTTTTTTATAAAGGAGCCCCATGATGTGATTGTATTGAGGAGGGACGCTGTGGTTTTGGACTGTCAGGCCCACGGCGAGGCTCCCATCGGCATCCGGTGGTTAAAGAATGGAGCCACCCTCACAGAGTCAGAGCGGGTTTACCTGCTTGCCAACGGCTCTCTGTTCATCTCCGAGGTGGAAAGTCGTAAAGACAAATCAGACGAAGGGTTCTACCAGTGCCTTGCCCAGAACAAATATGGATCTATTCTCAGCCAGAGAGCCCACTTGACTATCGCAAGTAAGTTGCATTGACGTATTTGAGAATAAAGAAGTAGTTCACCCAAAAATGAACATTTTTAAAAAAGATGACGATGGGTTTGTGTCTTTATCATATTCAGAGAAATTTTGCATTGTATCAGTGTCTCAGCAGTGAATGGGTGATAGTCCAATCAGCTGATAAAAACATCACAAGTTATCCACACCACTCTTGTGAAGCCAAAAAAATACATTCATCATTAAGACGTTTTTAACTTTAAACTATTGCTTCGTATTAAAATATGAGCCCTTATTCAATAATAAGGAGAGAAATATGCACAGATCAAACGCCGTTTACGAGCCAAAAAATTGGGTTTCGAATATTTTTGGACTGCTCTGGCTTGTAAACAGTGCTTAATGTGTGCATTTTTCTTTCCAGACTCAGATGAGACACTGGAGGAGTCATTTTTATAGATTACGGAAGCAACGCTTTTAAGTTCAAACTGCAGCTGGTGTCTTCTGAAGAGGTTAACTGATGTGGTGTGGATTATTGTGATATTTTATCAGCTGTTTGGACTCTCATTCTGACTGCAATGCAAAGTTTCTCCAAATCTGTATCTTGCATGGCCTGAGAGTCAGTACACTACTATTTCTTTAAATCGACCACAGCTCTATCAACATAAACGAACAACAGAGGTCATGTGAGATGCATCTCAGAGATTTGTCCTGTGGCATCAGCTCTAATTGAACCTTTTCTTTCAAGTATGTATATGTGCATTATGTGTGCTGGCTGAACGCTGGCTCTGAAGACTTTCACGGACACACAGAGGAAGTACAGTGTGATGGATGAGGCTCATTATTTACTGTGCAGCCAGAGTCTGACAGCACAGAAACGGGCGCTCATAATCATTACATCAGCACTAATCAACGTAACCGACATAAAGGTCAAGATGACATGCTTTTGAGATATAGAACACAGATTGACTAATGTTCAAAAGTTTGGGGTCAGTTTTTTATGTTTTTTAAAAAAGTCTTTTCAAGGCTGCATTTGTTTGATCAAAAATACAGTAAAAAAAAAACAGCAATATTGTGGTATATTAGAAGTCAAAATAACAGCTTTCTATATGAATATCTATTAAAATGTAATTTATTTCCCTTTCATCTTTTGGAAATCATTCAAATATGCTGATTTGCTGCTTTATTACCAATATAGAAAACATTGTTTATATTTTTCTAGAAACCATGACACGTATTATTTTTCAGGATTCTTGGAATAACTAGAAATTTAAAAAAAACAGCATTTATTTGAAATATTTTTGAGCATTATAAATGTCTTTATTTGTCATTTTTAATCCATTTAATGCATTCTTTAAAAAAAAAAAAGTATTAGCTTAATGACAACAAAAAAAACCTACTTAAAACCAACTTAAACTTTACACCTCTTGAGGCCTTATTCTACATCCCTAATCCTCCCCAATACCTAAACTTTCCTTACTGACTATTAATAAGCAGCAAATTAAGAATAAATTGAGGGAAAATTCATAGTTAATAGTTAACAAGTGTGACCTACTGTAAAGTGTTCTGACAGTATTATTGCTTTAATAAAGCAGATATTTTATTCATGTTTTGTGAACTGTTTCAATTCCAAAAGACTGTAGTCTAATCTCAGTTTCTTCTAATTTTTTGTTGGTTGTAGATGTGCTAGAGATAGCTGGAGGATAGATGATGAGTGTGTTTGTGTGTGTCCGGTGCGGGGCAGGGGTCAGTCCTGCACTCGAGGGCTCGCGGGTGTGTGAGAATGTGTCCATTGGTGTGTAAATGAAGGCCGGCAGGTTTGAAAAGCTCAGTTTGCGGAGAACACTAGTGCCCCGGTGTTAAAGAGCACATGACCCCTATTCACAGAACTCTGCCTTTATATCAGCACCTCCTGACCACAGCCATTGTTCCTGCTCTCCTGTGTGTGTGTGTGTTTGACAGAGGCTTTTAAAGCTCCTCTCCTGAGGTTGTGTGTTGTGCTGCACTGCTTCGGGACAAAAAGCATGTGTTTCTGCTGCTCTTGCTGCGGTCTCTCGTTCAGATTGAAACTTTTCACCAGGCTGGGTGGTTATAAAACATGTTTTATCTTAGCTAGTTGCCAAAGCGTTATTTCTCTTTTTTGTTCATTCATAATGTTAATTAATATTTTTTTATTATGTTTTCACACTACATGTTTAAAAATTGTATTAATAAAATAAAAAAAATTAAACAAATGAATTAATAATATAAATGACAAAACACTAAATTATCATCTTAATATCTCATTTTTTCCCTGTCTATTATATTATTAATATTGTATATAAGTATATATATTTTTTAATTTGTGTGTGTGTCTGTATATATATATATATATATATATATATTTTTTTTTTTTTTTATATTTTGTATATTTTTAAATATATTTTTATATGCTCTATACTCCTACTGAATGACATCTAGTTAGTAATTCGGGGCTGTTTTTAATAACCTGAGTTGAGACGAGACAGTTCATGCCTTAATGAAATTTCCTTGAAGTTTACTGAACTTTTGAAAAGTAAAAGTATTCGGTTTTTGTTGTTTCCACACATGCATGTGTTCCGGATGATTATGTATCGCCTCTGGATGACCTGCAGGTGTTTTCAGGGTTTTTCTGAATGGTTGCAGGTGTTTGAGAGCTGTAGCGGTTCTCTCTGCTAATAAGTCTCGTACGGTGTCACAGGACAGTGAGGAAACTGAAGCAGGGAGAAACACAGAATATGACACTCTCCTGCCCTCTGCTTCACCCCGAGAGCCCACGAGCGTGACTGTATGGGATTTAGAGGGAGAGCATCATGGGAATGGAGTAGTTGTGTGTTATGAAGTAAAGACAGCGAGTGTTTTACAGGCTGCTTTTAAAGGGGCATTTAAAGTCTTTCTACAGACTCTCTAAGAGCTCGTAAAATTTGCAGGTACCTGGGAAATACCGTCAACAAAAGGTGCTTGAAGGGAATTGTGGGGGACATCGAAGAAAACAGACGATATAAACTGGCAATATCATGAATATGGAAGATACATTGGCATTGATTTGTATTTATTGCATGTATTGCTAAATACTAAGATATATTATCATACTAAGCATGTATTGCATGAAGTTGCAAAAATGTTTAACATTTAATGTTGATTAATATTTACACCATTTTCATGCAGCTTTAATTATTTAATGCATCTTGTAGACAACTTTTTCATGCATTCAAATTAGAAACATTATTTCAAAACATTATTTCAAACATAGAAACCCTTATTTCAAGGGTTGTGTTGGGAAAGGGATTTCTTGTGCTGATTAATTGAATGCTTATTTGCATGCAAATGAAGTAATTCATGCACCGCTGTAGTTTCTTAATGCATATTTTTTAATTGCAGTAAATCGTAAAAAGGTTAGTTTATATGTAAAATGATTCACTATGCTGCATGCAATTGAACAACTATTAAATGCACGATCTTCCACAAACACACACTGAGAAACTGAGAGCTGAAGTCCTCTGCTCCTTCATGCGATTGCTTTCTGCTCCGCTAGTTTGCTGAATTCGTGAAAAGCTTTTTTTTTTATCTTCTTCTCCTTTTGTCCCACCTGCCCCCAACTGCCCCGGCCAAAGAAGCAGATTTCTTTGCAGGGCATTTGTTTGACCAGATCGAGCTGGTCAGGACAGCTGCCGCTTTGCACCAATGGAAGGGCAATTATGCAAACGAGAGAGAAGTATGCAGGGCTTCAGGAAAGTTTGATTGCTGCTTAGTTCAGTCCAGAGGTTGAGTGTGATTTTAGCACCATTATGTGGTGATGGAGGCAACACGCTTTCTTTTCATCATGCTTGTGTTTTCTGACACCACGTGTTGGCAGATGTTGTGTGTGTTTGAGGTTTAAGATTGATGGTCCACATGTTTAGACCTTTTGCCCTTCTCACCTCTACTCATATATCAGTCACTATCACATGTTTACTTAACTATCTGAATGAGGACATACCTTCAGCTATTGTCTTATACGTATGATAAGATGAATCTAATTGAGCCAATTGCCAGTTAAAAGTTTGGAATCAGTAAGATTTTTCCCCCTGGTTTCACAGAAGAGGCTTAACTATCAACTTTTCTATCGATTTAACACATCCTTGCTGAACGAAAGTGTTCATTTCTTAAACCTACATGCAAAATGTCTATTTTTAATAAATGCTGTTCTTTTTAACTTTTTATTTATTACAGTATCCGGAAAAAAACAGCAGAACTTTTATAGTATATTAAAACTATTAAAAAATGTAAATTGTTATTATAAGTTCTAGTAGTATTAATAGTACAGTTTTCTCCTAATGCGTCTGTGTATATATATATATATATATATTAGTGCTGTCAAATGATTATTTGTGATTAATCACATCCAGAATAATATATGTGTGTTTGCTGTGTATATTTATTATTTATATATAAATACAAACAGTATATAATTTGAAAAATATATAAAAAAATATTTACATGTATTTGTTTACATGTATATTATAATATTTATATAATTTATAGTATATATTACACATATATTTAATATAAAAATAAACATATTTTTCTGAAATATATACATGCATGTGTTATACAATAATTAATAGTTCTTGTGCTGATTAATTGAATGCTTATTTGCATGCAAATGAAGTAATTCATGCACCGCTGTAGTTTCATTATGCATATTTTTCAAATGCAGTAAATTAGTTAGTTATATGTAAAATAATTCACTATGCTGCATGCAATTGAACAACAGCTATTATACAGTCTTAATATATAGATTGTTTGCATTTATATAAATATATGAATTTATGCAATTGTAGCATGTATAGGCCTAAATATTGCAAAGGTGATCTTAATAAGATTGATAAATTCCCTCACTGAATGTAAATCCATTGTGTGCAGAGACGGCGGGTCAGCACTGATGTCAAAGGTGGCCTTCTTCAGCAGTTCAAAATTAGAAACATGCCTTAGTTTGTGACTCACGCCTGCTTGTTTTGAGGGCCGGTGTTGGGAAACGGGTCCCCGAGGGCCTCTGATGTGTTCCTAGAATTCCTGGAATTGCTACAGGAACATCAAAACACTCTTTTCTTTCCTCAGTCTGACTGGGTGTCTGATGTGGGATCTGTTTGTGGAAAAAAATGCTACTGTTTTAATCTATAATGGTGCTTTTAAAGTAGTTGCTCTGAGCAATTCGTAATCTTTGCTAGGCGATGCTTCAGGCCTCCGGAGTCAGATAATGAGTCAAACCTGGAGTGTTTGAGTTTGAGATGAGATGTTTGAGGAATTTCAGAGGGACAAAACGCCTTTAGTGCGCAGTGTGGCATGTGAAAGGTTTCCATGGTTTCCCTAAGTGGCGGTCGGAAAGGTCAAAGGTTGCTTTAAATTGCCCAGCAGGTTGTGTGCAGGGAAACAGCAGCGAGGAGGGAAATATTCCTGCTAATAACAGACAGAAACATGCCAGCGTAGATCAGCTCATCTCTCTGGATATATAAACACGGCTCTACATCCTGACCACCAGAGCTGGTTCAGTCCTGAGATACTGACGATCATGTGTCAGTATTTAGTAATACGGTATGCAGAGTGTACTCTGATTCTGTAGTATAATTCTTCACAGTTGAGATTTTTATTGTGTATTGTCTTACTGTATTGAAGTGTTTTTGACATATAACAAAGTTATACAGCTTGTTTTTAAGAGGATAGTTAGTTACTTTTCAACTTGTTTTTGTAATGTAGTAGGTAGTATCATGATAAAATCTTTTGTGAAAAATTTGATCAATTTGATACCCAGCATCATATGATACTCGTCACTTCAAGAGCGCTTTTGTATCAAATTATGTTGAATATTGAATTTTATGAAACACAATCCTGCATCCCCAAACTTAGGGAACGTGGGGAAGAAAGTCCTAATATGACCTATTTTGAGAATGCTAAGTTCAAAAATCTTTATACAATTTTTTTTATTGTGGACGGTCTATGTATTTTTTTTCCACAAAATAAGAAGCAAGCTTTTTAAAATCATTTAATTTAAATGCACGGTAACACTATTTACATTTTTTTTTTTTACACATTATGTGTGCTTACTATTATAATAACAATAAATCATGCATAATTACATGCAAGTAACCCTAATCCTAACCACATACAGTAAGTACATTTAGTTCATTAATATTACTCAGTACCTATATGAATAATTACACTGTAACAAGGGCACCTTGACATAACAGTAGTTTTTGAAATAGATCATTTAGGAATGTAAAAAAATGAAACGAAAAGAAAAATCAGGCATAAAAAATAGTTTAAAATGGGTTTAAAATTGAACAAAGTTGTAAGATTCAGACTGGAGTCATATGTTTGTATTAGTTTTTTCTGCTGAATAAGTGATAATACAAGACTTATCGCTTTTACAACCACACAAATGGTTGTAAAAGCAAAAATGCATCATATTTTCGGAGAAAGACAACCAGTGTTTTTGGAATCTACAACAAGTATTGGTAGACGGTGATATCAGTGCATATTAGGATTGCATGCGTGCTGCTTGAGAAGTCGTATCATGAGCGCACCTAAAAATGCTGTGTAAGCAGGCGGCATGAGTGCTACTCTACATTTATTTGATCACAGATAATGCTCTTGGGGTGATCGTTCGACCTGTTGTTCTTCAGCGGAACAGATAAGACACAATAGCCATGCTGTTTTCAGAGCTCGGGGGGAAGATAAGGGTCTCGGGATATTCTCCGGGCCTCCCTGCCCCCATACGGCTGAGAGGCCAAAGGCCACAGGGAGAGGTCCTGAGCCTGGCCTCTGACTGGCTGGTGAGGGGCCAATTTCAGCTTCTGATTGGCCGGCAGGGGTCCTGGGGCTGTAACTGGCCTGCTGGATGTACCCTGACTGATCCTCAGCTTTCGGGCTTTGCATTCTTCCCTTCTGTTCACAGACGAAGCATTCTTTGCCTCTGCTGTCATTTCATCTAAAGAAGGAGTGAGTGAGAGGTGAGGTCAGGTCAGGACACAGCGGGACTGTGTTTGTTCACGGTGCTTGTGCATAATGCATCTGCTAATAAAACCTTAAAACGTCTCAAATTACTTTTGCATTAAAGATGGATTAACTGCATCCTATAATGCGGCGTTTTGAATTTTCAAAGTTGCATTTGAGTGTGTCCGAATCTCTTCAGTGGTTTCTAGAGAACAAGCTAAGATGCTTCATGAACAGCTGTCAGTGTTTACGTAAAGTAATAAATGATGTTTTACTCTGACAGAAACATTTTGGTTTTAGTGTGTGTGTGTGTGTGTGTGTGTGTTGACGGCTGAAATGTCAGTATAGTGGTGGCATCTCTTACCTGCACTAAAAGATCTTTTAGGGCTCTTGGTAATGATCCTCTTTCAGAAAACACTTACACGCTTGTATTACTTTACCATCACTGACAGTCACACTGAAACAGACAAAGAGAGAGGGTGAAAGTTTCATCCCTGTCTGCACAAGTATTATTTTAAGATCAGTCTGTTGAAGGCAGTTGGTTAGAAGAATAAAATCAGAACCAAACCAATGCAGGTAAATATGGACTCTCCATCAGGTCCAATTAAGATGAAATAAGATGTGGCTTCAACGGTCAGAACTCATGTGATATTGTTTTTTATACCTATCCTCGAACATTCGTCCTAACTGCATAAAACCATCACATCTTTTTCCACATCAGTTCACTGTAGAAAGGCTTGTAATAATCTTTCTTTCTCTGTGAAAAGTGCTGCGATGGAGGCTCTAAAGTTGCACATCGGGGGCCTGGCATTGCCGTGGTAACCATTGTCCACCCAGCGACCCACCCGCTGACCCGGTGTGTGCCGATCACTGCTCTGAAAGCATCTCCTGAGCGAAGGAAAGGAACTCTCTGAAACGGATCGCTCTCAAGCGGAAGTGTCCACTTCTAGAGTTGCTCTGTTGTGCTAGGGCTTGGTTTCTGCTTCATGTTTGGTGGGCCGGGATGCCTGAGCAGGGATGTGCTTACAGCCACTCAGGATTTGTTGAGGTCAGAGGTCAGGTCAGTGGAAGGGACAGACTTACAGATCCTTTTATAGCGCTGACAGTCACACACTGACTACATCAAGCTCCAGTTTAATAAACTAAAAGATCATTTAGCTGACAGTTCAGCCAGTTTTTCTTGCGTTTAGTTGTTTATATCTCACAAGTCAGACCTTTCTTCTCAGAATTGAGCTTATATCTTGCAATTCTGCTTTTTTATTGCAAAAAACTAGAAACTTGTTTCCATATGAAAGAGTCATTTTTGTATTTTGTGAAATGTCTGGATGAAAATGCATGGTCTGAAATAGCTGTGATGTTGTGTGAACAGTTGACGGGTTTAAACGTGTCTCTGATCTCTAAATAGTCGATCAGTATCAGTATATAGGTCTGCTAGTGTAGTCCCAACCCTGAGCAGATCATATCTCCTAATAATCACAGCACACCAAAGGCTTTTGACTTGTACTTTATTACCTTAAAGGGACAGTTCACCCAGAAATCAGCATTTCTAAACCTGGATGACTTTTTAAAGTCATTTTAAATGTTATTTAAAGTTTTGAAGTTACATTAACAAACACAAATGCAAAAAAACACTAACCAACATTGGATAACAAAATACACATATTTATATCCATACAGACATAAAGAAAAGACTACCTCAATTAACAAATATATACAATAAAGTTATGAAAAAATGGATGAATTTTCTACTCAACACAAAAGAAAATACCTTGTAGATTTTCAACACATTCATTAGCTTTTTAATTTATATTTTCAGTATTCAGTGGATAATTTCAGTTTGATTTTTAGTATTTATAGTTATAGTTTATCTATATTTATAAAAATATAGTTATTTTTATTAATTTATGCATGCATGCATTTATTACTATTAAGGTAACAAAAATTCTATTTATTTCAGTTTTTATTTATTTCCCTTTAGTCATTTAGCACCTCCATTTTTATTTATTTTTTTGTCAATTAAAACAAACCCATATTTAATAGTTTTAGTTACATAATGAGAGGTCCAGTGTTGTTTTGACCCTGCTGATTTGCTTTGTTGGGATCTTTTGTGTTCTACAGAAGAAAGTCATTCCTACTGGTTTGGAAATAATTGTTTTGGGCTGTTTTTATAGTGAGAGATTCTCAAGATGAACGTGGTACTGCTTTGGAGAATCATCCATCCTGAAATGGAAACATCCTAAGTGCTTCCTCTGTCAGTCAAAACTCTGTCCAGATGTCTGTTACCTCTGCTTTTGTCCAGATGGTGTACTTTACACACGTTTTAAAACCTTTCAAATTCCTACAGAGTGCGTTTACAGACATTTTACCTGCATTGATGGCCCTGAATGATTATCATATTCATACACCGTGGTACTCACACGCTGCTCCTTCTTTAAAGATTTACTATAGCGTGTTATAGTTGTTATAATTTAATGAGTATTAGCACACAAACACACACTGCATCCAATAACACTTCTTTGGGTCAAAGGTCACTAGAACTTTGTCCATAGTGTAGTAATTGCCATTCTAGAAGTGTCAATCAACTCACCTGCTTTTATAGAATTGGAGCTCTATTACTGGTAGAATTATGTATGAAGCTTTTAAATCTGTGATGATGACTTTCTTCCAGTGATTACATCTTACTTATCTGTGTCTTACGGCAACATTCATGCCCGAGGCTGATTTTGTTATTATCTCCATTATCTAACATGAGATTTATAGTGAGGTCTGTATGTATAGCAGAGCTTCCATTGATTCCTGTTAACTAATTATTGACCAGAGGCTTCTTCAGGGCATGAGGGGGTCAATCTGAATGGCTTTGGGGGTTTTATGGCTGTTAGCCTGAGAAGGTCAGAGCTTGAGCACGGCACCGATGTGAAGGCCTCACTAAAGAGGCACGTTAAACAAACATTAATGTCTTTCCATCCTAAAACAGGCTGTTTATGGGGAGCTGTGTTTGCTTTTACTGATTCAGATACTGATACGCAGAAAGCCAGAGGAGTCTGGAATGGAGGAATGGAGAACAGATTATTATGCATTGAAAGAAAAAGATACTATTTTTTTTAGTGGTTGCAAACTATTTATTTTAGCTACATTTAATAAAAGAAAAAGTTGAAAGTTCATCAACTAAATTTGTTAATGTAGCTAAAATTAAAAAAAAAGTACATTCATTTAGTCTTTTTAACTAAAACCATCAAAAAAGAGGTTACTTGAAATAAAATAACTGAAATAAAAATGTTCAAAAATGAAACCTTTTTTTATTCTCATGTTTAAAAAATTGCTGTATCAAAAATAACTAAAACTGAAAAGAAAATATTAGAAACTACATATACGTATAACAAAAAATATATATTACTAAAACTGAACAAAATATAATAATAAAATAATTAATTAAACTATTATTAACAGCACACAGAAATTAAAATGCCATTGTTATATTTTTAGGTTTATATATTTTTATTTCATTTATATATAATATTTATTTGACTTTTGTCAGTTTAATTATAATTAAAAATTAAACATTTATTTTTCATTTTAGTTTAAGTTTTTTGTAGTTAAAATTGAGTAAAATCGTTATGTTTCAAAAAATAATAATCGTGATTACTTGTGATTTTGTTTTATTTCACAATGAAACAGCACTACCCTTAAATATCTCTTGGCGTGACCACTTTCTAATTAAACACAAATGTTTTTTTAGAGAGAAACACATGAAGGTAACAAGCCAAAGGGTTGTATTTAGTTTAGAGAGCAGCACACACACAGAAGTGTTACCAAAAGGTGTGTTTATTTAGAGCTTTTGGTTCAGTTTGACTCGTCCATCTCTGCTGACAGTGTGAGAATCTGTGATGGATCATCTTACAACCAAGCCTCACTCCTTCTGTCTATTTTATGTTTCTCTCTTTCATGCTGTACCTCAGTGGCAAGTTGGCCATTAAACAATTTTATCCATTCACAGCTCAGTAAGTTACTACTGACATTCTTAGAGTCTGAAAATGTCTCATAGGTGGTGACTTTTCCGTTGCAGGTTTATCCTCCTTCACTCAGCAGCCGGCATCAATCATGGTTATGGAGGGATCAGTCGCACGATTCGTCTGTAAGATCACAGCCACGCCCCCACCAATCATCACCTGGGAGTTTAACAGAGTCACTTTACCACTGGCCACTGAAAGGTAAGCCCCGCCCACCTACTCGAGAGAGGAGGGGCATAGCATTGACCGCTTACTTTTTCTGTAATTTGGTTATTTGATTTATTAGAATACATAATGTTTTTTCCACAATTATTTTACTTTTTAACACATTTATTTTCTTAATGCATGTTCCTGGTCTAATTGCCGCTGTGCTATTTGTCTTTTACTTTAAAACAAAAGTTTTTCTGAAATATATACATGCATGTGTGTGTAATTAATATATACATACAATAAATATACACAGTACACATACATACAAACAAACAAAAACTATTAATCGTTGGACAGCTAAAAAATACACATAACACAATTTTAAACAGTTGTATAACTGAGTTATCTGCTTTTGCAAACAAAACTTTATATATATATATATTTATTTATTTATTTTTAATTATTTATTTATTTTTCCGTAATTAAATAGAATTTAGGGTTTAGAATGATTTTTAACGTTACATAAGTCATAAGAAGCTCTCATGAAGTCTACGTTTATTTGATTAAAAAATAATAATTATATTGTGAAATATTATTACAATTTAAATAACTATTGCTATTTTAATATACTGTAAAATACTGATAAAATTTGATAATTTCTCATTAATGTTGAAAACAGTTGTGCTGCTAATTTGAACTTTTTTCAGAACGTTTTGATAAATAAAAAGTAAAAAAATAAACTAAATAGAATTCTAACAATAATTTTCTAACAGTTTTAGTCTTTACTATTACTTTCAAAATTCATACATTTCTTAAAAAAACAGGCTTAGTGTATTTTGTTGTTTATTGTGTGTATATTGTCACTTTCTGAATGTATAAATTGTATTAAGGGAAAGTTTGCGTGTCTCAATCCAGAATCACAGTGCTGCCCAGCGGCATCTTACAGATTCAGGGAGTCGACCCGGCCGATGCTGGGAATTATCGCTGTGTGGTTACTAATATGGCCAGCCGCCGCAAGAGCTCTGAGGCCGAGCTGACAGTGACCGCAGGTTACACAAAGACCTATACATCTAGATCATAAGAGTAGCGTTTATACCTATGTGTCATTTTCATTTGCTCTCTTTATACTTCTCAACAGCTCCATTTCCTAGAGCTCCTCAAAGACCTCTCATCATCGCCGGTCCGCAGAATCTGACCGTGTCGGTTCACAGCACAGCGCTGCTGGAGTGCATGGCCACCGGAAATCCTCGCCCGCTGATCTCATGGAGCCGCGCCGACCACAAATCCATCGACGTTCACAAAACAAAGGTTCTTGGCAATGGAAACCTGCTCATATCTGATGTGAAACCCCAGCACGCCGGGGTCTACTTTTGCCGTGCGACTACACCAGGAACCAGAAACTACACGATTGCAGCCGCTAATATAACTGTGCTAGGTAGAGTAAAATGAACACAAGCTTTCTGCTGGTTTTAAATACATATTTCACCTTTCTACTATTTAAGGCTTTAAAAAGGTGTTAGATCCGAGCAGGGAGTCTTAAATTCGAATTCATGACATATAATGTTGCATGTACTGAAAAATATTATATATGAGCAAAATGAAATGAGTTTCTAACATTTGTTTATAGGAAAGAAAATTGCACTAATTAGGAATTTATTGAGGGAATTGTGAATAAGTGTTCCCTATTGTAAAGTGCTACCATTCCTTCTTTTTCATTTCTTAAACTGTTGCCATGGCCTCCAAAAAATGCATAAATGAAACATTTATTGCACAAATGCATGGCTTTAATCAAAGCTTCTGTGTGTTTATTTTCGTGCAGCGGCGCCGTCTCTCGTGGAGTGGCCGGAAAGCGTGACCCGACCGAGGGCCGGTACCGCCCGCTTCGTATGTGTGGCCGAGGGATTTCCAACGCCTCAGATCACATGGCTGAAGAACGGTGAACCCGTTCAGTCAAATGGACGCGTCAAGATGTATAACAGGTATGTTATGTGAAAACCGTCAGTGAATCAGCGTTTTAGAGAACACGCATGCATGCACAGTAAATGTGTCTCTTTTCTGTTATAGATGATTATATTTTATAAAGTTTATATTTTGAGCACTACGCTGACATTGCTCTGGGTTTGAATTGGCTCATTTGTCTGCTGGAAACTCTGTCCTGCTGAAATATTCATCAGCTGGTTTCTTCTGTGGAACAAGAGAGGGTTAATTATTCAGTGCTCTGCTAATGGTGTTTGAGCTGATTTTCTCTTTGATTTTCCTCTAATTTGTTTTCCTGTCTGGGTTTGTTATGGGATCCTTAAAGCAAAAGGGGAGGGGAGTGAGCTGGACTAGTGCTATTGACGTGCTTGTTTCCAGCTCAACATACACATGTTAAACATGCATGTTAAATATATATGTCTGGGTTTATTCCTGCACTTCCTTTACCTACAAATATTTAAGTTGCAAAACAAAAAGTGGATGTTACAAAACATATTTTTGAAGTTGTCTCATACAAAAATGTTTCAGTTTTGTGTATAGTACTTTTTGTTATTCTCCATGGTGGGTTATTCAGTTCTTAGTAATATAATATAATATAATGATCTTTATCAAAAGATTTTTTAAATTTTTAAATCTTTTAAATATATTACTATAATGAGAATATGGTAGTAATATGTGCTTAGTTTTATGAAAAGAACACAAAAAAACATTACCAGTTCAAAAATATTCTTCTTATTTATGCAAAAATAATTTATGTTTTCATACTCTAGAAATTGACATGGTATATAACCAGGTTTTGTGAGATATGTCAGGAAATCAATGTCTTGAAGCAAGCAGTGTGTGAACAAAGCTTTTGTTGTTTTTGGTTTTCACAGTAAACTGGTGATTAACCAGATCATTCCAGAAGATGACGGCATATACCAGTGTCAGGCGGAGAATGAGCAGGGTTCGGTTCTGGCCATGGCTCGCTTGATCGTAGTGATGTCGGACAACCGGCCGAGCGCACCCAGAAACGTCCGAGCCGACACTGTGTCCAGCTCAGCCATCCTGCTGGCCTGGGAGAGACCCATGTACAACTCAGACAAAGTCATTGCCTACTCTGTGCACTACATGAAGGCAGAAGGTGAGCATCTCAGATGTAAATGTGAAAATGCACTATTAAAGAAATAAAAAATAAAAAAATGTAAATGTACTTATCCTCAGTCCATGCAAGATGTAGGTGAGTTTGTTTCTTCATCAGGTTTGGAGAAATATAGCATTCTATCAGCAATGGATGCTCTGCAGTGAATGGGTGCCGTCAGAATGAGGTCTTGATGATAGATTTGTTTCTTGCAAACATGCAACTTTTGGTGTGAATTGGATTATTGGGATGTTTTTATCAGCTGTTTGGACTCTCATTCTGACGGCACCCATTCACTGCAGAACATCCATTGCTGAGCAAGTGATGCAATGCTACATTTCTCTAAACCTGATGAAGAAAAAAACTCATCTACATCTCAGATGTACATTTTCAGCAAAATGTTAATTCTTAGCTGAACTAAATCTATTAATTTAGAAATATTCATGACTGTGTGGGAAAGGCTCTTGCTCTGTTCATGACAGTTGAGTACTCTTTGAGCAGTTTCTGTTGTTAAAAAAAGTCACGTCTGGATGAAAATGGACATTGACAGTCTTTCAGCTTCTGAGAAAGATGTCTAAATAAAACACCTGCCTGCTTGTGAGGAGATAAGGAAGAGAAAACAACGGGACGTCCAACAGGAACTGTTCTGACAAGTGTGAAATCTTTATTAGGGATTTTGCCAGTTACACTTGGACTTCCAGAATTCCAGGCCATTTAGTGAGAGAAGAATAGCTGTAGCGAAAGAATACACACTGCATCTGCTCTGGAGGGCAAAAAGCATCGGAAGTGATTGAAAGAGCTGCAAAAGGGGGCTAATTATCCCGAGTGTTGGAGAGTCTCAATCTAACTCTGAAGAGACTTCGGGGGGTTCGTCTCTGTGCGTCAGAGTCAAAGACTTCAGCGTGGCCATTCAGCGCCAGAACAAGGCCTTTTCTGTTGACTGTCGAGTATCTTGTTTATTGGGTCAGAAATTCATTTGGGCACTCAATGCTGTAGAGTATTTCTTTTATTTGAGCATCTTAATGCGGCCTAATTAAAGTGTTATCAGGTGCAGTGGACTTGTGGGAAAAGCAGCAGGCGGAATTTGCCTTTAGTTACGTTGATAATGCCGTTAATTAAAAGAATGTATGGCCATGTTGATTGAGTTGACAAGTTTTGAATAGCCATGCAGACAGGTAGTTTTCATGCATTTTGAGTTATGAAGGGTAAGGAGCATACTGTAAAAAAATAATACAAGATTATTAGAGTAAGTTTTTTGTCTTGTTTAATAAACAGTGCTTATTGCATTTCTTTTAATTGTTCAAATGGTTTCAAAGTAAATTATAGGCTACATCGTTTATTTTCTGTGCATTGTTAGTATGCATTTATGCATTTGGCAGATGCTTTTATTCAAAGTGGCTTGCATTGCATTCAAAATATGCATTCTGTCAGTTCATATCTTCCCTAGGAATTGAACCCATGGCCTTGGTCTTGCAGACATGGGAATGTAGCTGAATTTGTCATGCTTTCCAGCATTGTGAAACATTAAGTCTTGTCGTGTCCGAACAGGTCTAAATAACGAAGAGTACCAGATTGTTATCGGCAACGATACCACCCGCTACATCATTGATGACCTGGAGGCCGGGCGAAACTACACCTTTTACATCGTAGCGTACATGCCGATGGGTGCCAGCCGCATGTCTGACCACGTCATACAGCGCACACTCGAGGACGGTGAGTAGAGGATGAGGATAAGACGTTCAAACCTTTCTGTGTTCTATTAAAGGAATAGTTGATGCAAAAATTTCAGAATGAGAGTCAAAGAGCTGATGAAAACATCACAATAATCCACACCACTGTAGTCTATCAGTTAATTTCTTCAGAAGCCAAAAGCTGTGTGTTTGTAGGAAACAGATTCTTTAAGTTTTTTGCCTTCTTAAGATGTTGACTGATGGAGTAGTGTGGATTACTTGTTGATTATTGTAATGTTTTTTAAGCTCATTCTCATGGCACCCATTCACTCACACACACAGCGATCGAGACCAGTGAGCTGTTGTATTTTCTTTTAAAAATTACGCAACATTAAATTCTTGTAAAATGTTTAGAACTGTCTTTTCCTTGAAATCCTTTTCTAATGCAAAGGTTATTTCTGGTTTTCCTCTCTCTCTGGCTCAGTTCCTCTGCGTGCTCCGGAGTTGAGCCTCACCAGCCGCAGTCCGTCTGATATCCAGGTGTCATGGCAGCCTCTGTCTCATAAGCTGAGTCGTGGCCGTGTGTCTGGGTACCGCCTCTCATACAGGACCAGCACAGACGGGGCAGTGACGCAGCTGGAGCTCTCTGGACACAAATCCCATCACCTCTTGGAGAGTCTTCAGCCCGACACCACATACCTGCTCCGCATCGCTGCAGCCACCAGCGTAGGGTGGGGAGAACCATCAGCCTGGACGTCCCACAGGACACCGAAGGCTTCCAGCACTAAAGGTGCAACCCCTATCTGTGTTTATCTATCTGTCTATCTATCTGTTCATCCATCCCTCCATCTCCTGCACTCGTTCTCATCGCTCTGGGCTGATAATCTTGTTAAGGCATTGCATTTGTTCCTGCATGACCTCTGACCCTTCTTCTCATCCACATTGGAAAGGTTTTAGTCATGGGTTTTAAAGCGAGAGCCGCAGGCCCCTACAGATCTTCCACTTTCCAGAGCCCTCAGCTCACATATCACACTCTGTCACCTGTGATCTACAGGAACCCACTCTGTTAGATTACTGTGGTTAATTTAACACCTACAAAGATACAGCAGAACCGCAGGAAACTCTGCGGGAGTGTGTTTAATTAAGCTGGGATTGATTTAACCCCGGTGGGGTTCCTGTGAGGTCCCGTCTCGTCTGGATGAAGGAGATTCATAGCAGCAGTTGCGGCCGATAAATCTCGAAGATTTGTTCTACTGAGGTTACAGGGGCCGCTGGGGTCTGGGCTTTGAAATTTGTGATGTTTTGTTCTACCTGTTAACTCAACATGCATCCTCTTAATATAACTTAAGATCTATGATTGGCTGATAATGCGAAGATGCATTTCTGATTGGCTGTGTATTGTTTTCCCACAGTGCCCCTGGCACCAGAGCTGCAGCTGGAGTCTCTGAACTGCACGACTGTGGTTTTGCGTTGGCATCTCCCAGCGGGCAGCACCACTGGACTACAGGGCTTCAAACTTTCGTATCATGAAGAGAGTGAACCAGAAGGACCGCCGACCCAGATCCCCCCTCACCGCCGCCAGCACACCATTGGAGGCCTAGGTGAGGGATAGTGACTTCAAAACACCTCGAGATAGATGAAATCCAGCAGCTGTACACAATGGGCCTCTTTCTGAATTTTTCTGATTTGTTTTAGTGCCATTGTGAGATTCTTGATTGGTTAGAGAAGGACAGTAGATTGTAGATCTCTAAATGAACAGGCCAGTGGTTTGCCAAGAACAATAGCATTCAAGTGTTTTTCAGATATGTAGATTTGTGGCTCTCCTCCCTAAACTCCCAGTGACCCTCCCCCTGTGACCTCTGACCCTGCCAGCCCGCTACCTCAGTGCTGGTCTTTCCATGAGCCTCTGGAGGAGGGCGTTGTAGATTTGCGCGTGCTTGCCCTCTCGTGCCCCTGAAGGTCACTCTCATCTGGGCCTGTAGCTCAGCGGTGGTCATGAATGCTGTCCCACAATGCTTTGCTTGACCAGCGGCCATCTGTGGCCATAGAGAGGTCAGCCAGCTGGTCGGCAGCTGATAGAATGCACTGGACACACTATTTGCATGGAATTACTATCCTCTGCTGATTGGGATTTAGTTCAATGTAAGTGGCCAAATATCTCAATCCCCTCACATAGACATATAGAGGTTCAATGGAGAACCAATAGAGACGTTTGCTGAAGAATTTCAGAACTCTTACTGGATGACATCTATTTTATTGTAGGAGAGCAGAGCTTCATTAAATCCAAGATACACAGCAAAAATCGAATCAAATATAATTTTATATAGATATATATATATATATATATTAGAAAAATAATTGTAACCTGACCCCATTCAGAGATATTTTATCATGTTTTAAGCATAAACTCTACTGTAAAACAAGAAAATAAGAAAAAACTTTGCTATTTGTGCTATGATCAAGCCAGACTGACAAACAGAAATGAGTTACTGTGGATGTACTTTGGTTTGTATTAGTGCTGTATTCAGAGAGATGTGAGGGAGCTGAACTCTATTGGCTAGAGTTGTGGATGCCTCTCAGGGAGAGTTATGGTTTATCAGTCCAGGGGAGGTGAAAAGAGGAGCCGAAAGAAAGAGGAGCTGTTGTTGGGAGCTTTATGGTGTGTTTTATGACCTTATGGGGACAGAATGTGGGACGAGGTACACATCAAAGCCCTTCATACAAAGCCCTCAAACACACACACACTCACAATGGCGACCATTTAAAGCAAGCACATGATTCATGATGAAAGCTTCACATTTCTGTTTCTGCACCCTTAGGAGACCCATTCCATTGTAAACTGTGAAACTAAATTAGGCCTCGTTTACACTGTCAGTTAAATGTGACCCAATTCCGATTTTTTGCTCATATGTGACACAGATCGGATC
>JAUMHI010000063.1:18078390-18091958 GCA_032359435.1 Enteromius unitaeniatus
TATTTTTTTTATTATATATATATATATATATATATATATATATATATATATATATACACACACACACACACACACGTGTGTAATATATATTATATATACACCCACACATACACAAAAACTTTCATTTTGGATGCAATTAATTGCCCTGTACTATTATAATAATAATAAATACATTAATATGATTCCCATTATAGCTGGACATTCATGAGCATACAGCATGTGCCTCTCTCGTTTCTCTCTCTCTCTTCCAGTCCTCTCCTGTCCCTGCTCTTCCTACTCTGACTGTGACACATCTCTCCATCTCCACGCCGCCTGCCTACCTGCCGGACCCAGTGAGGACTATAAATGCAGAGGAAATGATTTTAAAGGAGGCCTCCACAGCGCCAATGGCGATGGCCTCGGCGGGGTCGGTGGAGGGCGGCAAACAGCGACGCAGGTCCTCAAACACCTGTCGGTGGAACATGGCTGCCTCCGCCTCGCGAGCGATCTGATGCAGCCGGCACGAGATACACAACAGAGACAGACAGAGAGGAAAGACACACACATACATGAGAGGGTGATGAACAGATCCAGTGTGAGAAGAAAAAGATGACAGGAAAAGAGAGGGGAAGGGAATTTAGTGCAGGTGTTAGTTCAGAGAAGATTAGTAGAAAAGAAAGGAAAAGAAAAGAAAAGAAAAACAAAAATGAATATTAAAACACATTCAGACAGTAAACCATTAAATGCTAATTAATTATTGCTAACCCACCACCATTAAATCATGGATATTATTTTAAATATGGACATAAAATAAATCTGTGACCAGGAAAGTGTAAGCGATTTGATGATATCAGGGTTAAAAAAACAACAACAAAAAAAAAAAAAAAAAAAAAAAAAAAAAACTAGGGATGCACAATAATAGATTTTTTCAAATAATTTGGGCCGGGGGACCTGTTTCATAAAACAAGCTTATTAAATAAGCCAGGTTAATTTTAGTTGAATAGAATCAGAATAACTGAAATAGTTTTGTTTAGTAAACCTGTTTTATGAAATAGGCCCCAGATCTCTCCTCTGTGTTAATTATTATACAAATTGTTTGTAAATTTGGCAAAAATAAATAAATAAATTGTGCAAAAACCTTTTAGAGGTCAAACATTACAATTTTTTTTTTTTTTTTTTTTAAACGAGAGTACATTGTTTAAGGGGTTGCTCTGTACATGCATTCTCAAATAAACGTGACGATCCAAAACAGTGAATCTTATCATTGGGAACACACTGCTGACGTGAGGTTCTCTCACCCTGATGTGTCTTATTGGCAAGGCACATCGCATAATTTTTTCAAATCGATAACGTTCCCATAATATTGTGCATCTCTGAAAGGAACTCATTTCATGCAAAAACAAGCCCGGGAGGAGCGAAGGAAGAGGAAAGGTTGAGCACATCAAGACAGGAAATAGAGCATGCTGGTATTCGCAAAGCTTTGAGCTCACTCAGAAACAAACCAGCTTTGAGAAAATATACTTGTTAAAGTCAAGAGATTTAATCTGCTGGTGAATATTTCCAAGTTCAGGTGTCTCTGGGCAATCACATGTGACTGCCAACTCAAACATGCCAACGCAGAGCACATGGATAGAATTAAGAAGTTCATCAAGAACAGGCAAACAGGGAAAAAAACAAAACAAAAACTTCAATTTAAGAGAGCTAGAAATGACAAAATGAACCTCAAGCTTCAGCTGTTGTCTGTAACTGACCCTGACAAAACTCAAGACAAACAAAATCAGCTAGTGAAGACAAAACATGCGTATGAGAAAGTCATGAAGAATTATTACGGGTCAAACACAAAACATACAGTGGGCTCCTAAAGTCAGAGTACACCGGTAATATGGGACTAATATGGATCATTTCTAGGTGACTGATCAAATGTAAGCAGACAAACTTACAAATTCAAGCTAATTTGACATTTTATGATACGTGGATTATATATATATATATATAAAAAAAAAAAAAAAAAAAGGAAATTTGGACTGAACGGCAAGTGTTTTACCAAAAGGACACATTTCTGCTTTTAAATGTCCCACCGAGCTCTGCTGTCAGTGCATTACTGTATTTTTATTTTTTGATGTCCATCTTTGAGAAGTTGTATTTAACCCGTAAAATTTCTTTTAGTATTTTTTAGGATGAGTAAGTTGTGAGTGAGGAATGAGCCAGGTACTATAACGTTTAGCTGTGTAAAAGCGTTAAAGTGTGGGTCAGTAGGGGGCGTTCTCACCATGTGCTGGGTGCGTACGGCCTCTAGAGGATAGTCTCCCTTTGCTGTCTCTCCACTCAGCATGATGCAGTCGGCTCCGTCCAGAACGGCGTTGGCCACGTCGCTGCCCTCGGCACGTGTGGGGCGAGGCTTCTTGATCATGCTCTCTAACATCTAGAAACACGCAAGGCTTGAGTGGACTTGAGATACAGCGAGCCCGTTTCATAGATACAGTATCAGGCATTACAAAAAAATGCTCCTTTATATTCAATTAGAGTGATTAAAATACAAGATAAATATTACAGCAGAGGTTGTTACAGACTTGCATTAAGTTAAGATATATTTTCCAGAGAATGTTTACTAATGTGTGACCCTGGAGCACAACAGCAGTCATAATAGCATGTATATAACTGTAGTAACAGCAGACTTTGTATGGGTCAAAATGATCCAATTTTTCTTTTTATGACAAAAATCATTAGGATATTAAGTAAAGACCATGTTCAATGAAGATATTTAGTAAACATGCTCATGTAAATATAATTGAAACTTAATTTGTGATTAAGTACTTGGCAATGCATTTTATTAATTTGGATAACTTTAAAAAGGCAATTATCTCAATATTTAGATTTTTTTTGCACCCTCACGTTCCAGATTTCTAATATATGCATCTTAAAAAAAAAAAAAATCATCAATTGAAAGCTTATTCAGCTTTATGTGCAGAAGATGTATAAATCTCATTTTTAAAGAACTAAAACCTTATGACTGGTTTTGTGGTCCAAGGTGAGATATGGGGTTGTAGGTAAGCTGACCTGTGTGGCACAGATGATTGGCTTTCCTGCTTTGTTGCAGCGACCAATCATCATCTTCTGGGCCAGGAACACCTTTTCTGTGGGGATTTCAATACCTAGGTCTCCTCGAGCGACCATGATGCCATCACTGGCCTCCATGATCTCATCAAACCTGGTCAAGGAGATGCATTCAAACCTCAATCATGAGACGCATCTAACACTACATATCAAGTCTGGAGAAACCGTGTAACCCGCTCACCTGCGCACGCCCTCGTGGTTCTCCAGCTTGCTGATGATCTTGATGTTCTTGCCCTTTTCTCCCAACACTTTACGCACCTCGTGCACATCAGCTGCCTTGCGGATGAAGGATGCAAAGATCATGTCGACTCCCATCTGCACGCCGAACTGCAGGTCCTTGACGTCTTTCTCAGAGACGGCAGGCAGGTCGACCGCAGCACCCGGCAGATTGACACCCTTCTTACTACCCAGAGTTCCTCCATTCTCAATTTCACACAGCAGATAGTCAGAACCTGAGAAATACAGATATTATTAACAAAGAAGAAAGAGATTATACGTCCACAGTAGAAGCACACAGTGTTGTGTCATGTTCACGAAACGCAGAATTACAAAATCAAGACAAGTATTATCAATATTATCAATTCAAATTTTATTTCATTACCATGGCAAATCCATCACTCACCGATCTCCTGGACCTGGAGAGAAATGAGTCCATCATCAATATACACCTTGCTGCCCACTTCAACCACCTTGGTGATGTTCTTGTAGTCCAGCCAGAGCGTTTCCTCATCACAGTTCTCCATGAAAGAATCGTCTAAGGTCACTTTGATCGTATTTCCCTTCTTCAGCTCGACCTCAGCCGTGCCGCTCTGGACAGGACAAACATATACAACCATCACTTTTAATCTAACGACACAGCTCTTGCACCGAGTCTTTGAACTGAAATGAGTAAAAATACCCCTTTAATGAGTCCGGTTCGGATTTCTGGTCCCTTGGTGTCCAGAGCGATGCCCACTGGCCTGTACTGGATGCTGCCCGGGTCGAAGCTGGCACAAGCTTCACGTACATTTTTAATGGTTTCACCGTGATACTGACAGACAGAAGAAATAAGAGATTATTAAAGCACAGAAACACATTGCTCTAAACGCATCTTATTCAAGTGCACTTGTATAACAGCACTCCAATTGTTACATGGCAGTGCGATTATTACCTGACAGCACAGGTTATGTCACTCTTAACGCACGCAGCTAAGCAATGGTCAAGGCGTGCGTCTAGACTACTGAAACTGGGTTACTCTCTCCCACACATGACACACACACTCATGCACAATCGAGTAGACACTCATCTGCGTGCAGTGTGAGATATGACAGGATGCAAAGTTCATCTGTTAGAGTGTTACAGCCAAGTCTGCTGTAATAAACCTGGCAACTCAAGTACCTTTGATGCATGATGTTTGCAGCTGTAATACTAATCACAATCTAGCCGCTTTCATTTCAGTAGCTCTACATTCAAAGTCACTCTGTTGGGCAAATCCAAAGGCCTGTGTTTGTTTAAGAGTGTGAAATGTTTGTTACATGGCAGAATTTGTTTAACCCAAAGCCCTAGATAAGAGAAGTCAAATAAGGGTCAGTTTTCAGGTACGAATGAATGCACGAGGGACAAAATGCCTCATAAATTGACAATGTTGATTGTTAATCATCGACTTTCTTTCCTGGTATTAACTAAACATGCTGGGAAACATTTTTGGAATGAATGGGATGATTATGTCCTAAATGAACCTTTCTGCTCCTAACATGTAAAGCTGCACATATTGGATTGGATGGTATACGCCTGAGTAAATACAAAGGATGAATTCTACTCATGACATTCTTCTGTCTGTCATTCAGGAATCAGAGTTAAATTTTCTAAACTTCAGCTCATGTTGTGAGCCTGTGGAACTGCGAATGACGTTTACAGTGATTATGACCCTCAACTCATAACCAGCAGCTCCTGTACTATTAGTGTGCAAATAAGCACCACCCTTTATGCTGCTGAGACATGATAAGCTCTCTGTGAGGAAGGAACAGATAAACTATTTATAACAGCCTCACTTTAGATTAGGTTACACTCACTCTCTCTTGGTGGCCTTTGACCCTGAATGCTTCAACTGTTCTTTTAGTCCACAAACCTTAAACTGTGAGCCTCAAAGATGTTCAGATAGACATAATTTCTGGTAAAGAATGACATGCATCTATAAACTGCATTAATAATGCTGGATAGACATGAGGATTAGAGAAAGAGAGAGAAAGGACAAGCATGAAAGAGTGTACCTCATGTGAGCCGTGAGAGAAGTTGAGACGAGCGATGTTCATGCCAGACTTGATCATCTCCTTCAGCATGTCCACAGAACGAGAGGCCGGTCCTGTAGTCACATGACGCGATCCACAATCAATTACTGCTACTTCTCAATTAAAGCTATTTTAACTTTCTCAACACTACATCTTCAAACAATTCAATAAAGATACAGAACAGTGGCAGACAGATAGTTTGGGGAACCTGTCTGAGCTAAAACAAAAAGCACTTATCAGACAAGACCTGGAGTAATTAAACCTCTAAATGACACACAATCCACAAGAGAACTGACTGAACTGTGATCACCAATGCATTATATCTCTGCTGTATTTGAATGCTGTGTGTGGCAGTGGCAGCTTATGGAAAATTCATTTTCAAATCCGAGCTGGTCGGCTGTCAACACTGACCAATGGTGCAGATGATTCCAGTGTTGCGGGCGATGGTGGGCTCAGAGTCGATGTCCAGCAGACACATGTGCTCCAGGAAGGTGTCGGCCATGGCAGCATTGAGCTGCTGGGTCTGGATGAAGGCAGAGCCCATATCCTGAGGCTTAGTTTGGGGCATCGTGGAGGAGACGGGTAATATCCTACAGAAACAAAGAGAACAAGAGATGATGAGACCAATCAGACGTCTAACGTGTTTAAAGACTCATTCTTATAATGGACAGAGAGAGACAACAAATTACTGAAAACCAGAGTACATATGTAAGGTAAACACAGCAGACTGTAGTGATTAACCCTGATTTAAACTCAACAGCAGAAGCAGTGACAGGTTCTCTGCACGGTGCCTGAAGCCATACGTCAAACACTTATAGTTAAAAAAGAACACAAACTGAGCTAAAGAGCTACCCTCACGCCAGCTCCTCTCAACATGTCTATGTCTATGTGTGTGTGTAGTAAAGGTGTGGGGGAAAAGGAATGTTTCCTTTCCATGTTACGCAACTCCAGCGCAAAAAAAAAAAATAATTAACAAGCAAATATACAACCTTCTCCTAGGTCTCTCAATATCACCACAATCCTATGATCAAAGCAGACAAGGAAGGGTAGAGCATGATACTGATGCTGTGGTTTAGGCTTTGGTTATGACCAGCAACCAGAAGGCTTCAGGTTTGTTGAAGTGAAAGTTGATTTCTGAACTGACACGTGTGCTAGAGTCAGAAATCAAATCACACTGCACGCAGAATCAATCAAAATCAGCGTTCTTACCTAGCTAGTGGCAAATAGATGTTGCTAATACTATACTATAATGGTAGTACAACACGAAATGAGACAAAAATCAAGTACAGTAGATGAGAGAAGCATTGCAGCAGAAAGACAAGTTAAGGCAATGCTGAGTGTAGATCAAACACACAGAACACTAAATCAATGAATCTTATACAAACAGACTTGTCTTTATGGTCAGTGAAGTCATACAGCACTAATCACAACCCAAATGTATGTTTGCACTGACCTGGATTGTGTTTCTTAAGGTGGACGCTACTAAAGCTCAATATAAAACAGAGATAATCCACCTAACAAAGCCTAAAGCGCAGGAATGTCAATGTGATATCCAGTCAGAGCCAATTACTGCTCTGTTGGCACACGTGAATCTAAATCAGGATTGTGTCAGACTGAACTGTGAATTATAGCTTCAACATCAAATCAGATGCATTCAGCAATTTGTGCAAACAGTCAGCTATCTGTATTAAATATCCTTCCTGGTCCATGAACACAGTATGGCAGCAGGATGGGTTTAGCGAGGACTCCTCGTGGCTTGGTGGGCCGTCGTACGTGAGGAGACTCACATCACATGTGATGACTAAGACAGGCCGGGTGGAAAATCCAGGCAGTCGTGCAGTGAGCCACACACACTCAGAGTGAAAGGAGGGGCTACTCTACTTCCTGTTACTACGGGAAATGATGCAAGCTGTGGTTTGTGTAAATGAGATGGTAAGGGACATGCATGCATGCAGCATGGCAAACATGCCTGCTGTCGTGATGCTTTCATGCCTCAATGGACAATGCCAACCAGGACACTGAAGGTCAGCATTAGCCAGGGAGTGATTGTCACATGAATGTCTTGTTATTATAGGCCTGTTTAATAATCACATTCCCTGCTTTGTCTCCAAAAATCCTAGCAATGCAAACACAGCCTTGATCTCGAGCCCTATGAACAGGACAGATTTCACATTCAAAACAAGCCGTACAATTGCAAAATTATAAGGAGACAATTTAGTAAAATGATAAACAGAAAAATAGATATTGAAAAGGTTTCCAAACACACAGAGATCTACGTAGATCAGAATCACACAGCAACACCCTGGTAAGGAAAACTGTTTCTGCCTGGGATGCAGTCAGGCAGATTTATTCAAATTATTCTTTAATTTATTAGATGTTACTGCTACTGTATCTTGTTCAATTTTTCCCCAAATCATTTAAGGATACTAATTTCATAATGCCTTTTTAAAAATATTCTACATCTACATCCAAAATAATTCACCAGACTTGTAAATGAATGTAAAAAGGAAATAAAAAATAATTGCAGTGTGACTGGCCCTTAAGTCCTAAATCTTGATCTTCACAGCTGTGTCTGTAGTCTAGTGTTCCTTTGACATCTGAGCCGATGCTGTCTAACTTTAGAGCATGTCTACAAATCTGCTGCAATCCTAAACACACACACACACAGTCTACCACCTACTGGTATAATAACTGTAAATGTCCTCTGGGCCTAACAAAGCAGCAGCCCTAAACCCACCTGTAGGCCCTCCGGCTCTGGGAAACAAGGCACCGTGTGTCATTCAGAGCCCTGAGGAAGAGCGCCAGCGTGCATGACCTTCCCTCCCCAATCACAGCGCTGCAGACACGGACGCTGGCCAGAATGAAGCAGCATGCATCGTGCTGCCGAGGAGTTTGAGCACTAAATCCTCTTCCCTTCAGAGAGGATAAAACACGGAAGTCACACGCACACTTACTGTCCTGCACGAGCAGGACTCTAATAAGACTCCAGGCCCACATTAGCCGGTATAGTTGTGGACCGGCCTCTGCAGGCGGTAAACAGCACTGTTTACTGCAGATCGCATTACAATGCTGGGCTAAAACAGGAACGGGATGCCATAAGGAGCATTGGACTAGCTGGGATTGTACCAGTACCAGTATGCAAGAGGCTCACGGTGGCATGGCAGGACTCTAAGGGAACCTACTGAGGTGAGTGCTGTCTTTACTCTATGATTCAGAACAATGACTAATATCTGTAAACCGGGACGTCCCTGGTGAGGTCTATGGAAAGGCCGGTTTGTGTCACTGCATGTGGGTGTCCATTTCAGCGCTCTCTTCTGCTGGTTTACTAGAAGCTTTTAACATTCTGCTGTAACTCAACAGGATGTCACAAGAAAAATGTTCCCATATTGCATCGACAAACTGAAAACTGCGTCCCTGAAAGAGTGTGACAGTTTGATTAAGCAGATGTTGAAACGTCTACAGAGTACCAGCAGTGTTTGTAATAAACCTAATTTGTTGTCTGTTAATGCACACGTGAATTCAAGCTATGCATATACATTTATACATGTGCTCCATTTCAATTCAGTTCCCGGGGTGCTTGAAATTTGAGTGACAGGACGAAGAGTTTAGTATTCTTTCAACTTGGATCATAAAATGAACTCATTTAATACAGAAAATGTTATGAAATATGTAAAAGCACATTTATGTAGGCCTTTCAAACAGGACTAGTGGAAAAATAGCTTAATCCCCCAAATAAAATTCAGGAATTGTGCTTCTGAGCTGGTAGTTTCTTTACTATTAGAGACTGTTTCGACAAATGCTTTTATAGAGCAATTTTCTAAAAACATAGAAAATGTTATGAAATATGTAAAAGCACATTTCTGTAGGCATTTCAAACAAGACTAATGGAAAAATAGCTTACTCCCCCAAATTAAAATTCAGGAATGTGCTTCTGAGCTGGTAGTCTCTTTACTATTAGAGACTGTTTCGATAAACGCTTTTATAGAGCAATTTTCAAGCGCATAATAGGGAAGCTTTTTCCTCTGCAACTTTTCTCTTTTATGACTCTTTCTCCTGGCAAATCTCAGAGTTTTAAGATAAATGTCACTCACAACCGTGAGGAAAAAAAGCCAGAATTGTGAGATTGCATTATTTTTTTTGGCAGAAACCAAACTGAAGCTGCATTACGTCTGGATTTTGAACAGAGCCACCTTAGCCAAGCTGCATGAAGCTATAACACACACCCAACACATGTTGTCAATGGAACTTCCTACCTCATGCTGATTTGCACGTCTCTGTCTTGTCTGGTCCAATACCCCTGCAATAACTTGAACCTGCACACTGTACTTTTATACACAATTGCACATGCCCACTTTATCATTGCACTGTATCGTTTTCCTGTCCTTTTTATTTAAAAATAGAGCCACTTAGTGTAATTTAGTTTTAGTTAGATATCATTTATTTAGTTAGATATTATTTATTTGTAATTTCTTTCACTAATGCACCATGGAGGGTCTGTGTGACAAGGCATTTCAATACAATGTATACTGTTTATACTGCTTTATAACCCCAATAACCCTCTCTTGAATCTGCATGAAGACGACTTTGGAAAAAAGTCCACTTGTTTCAGAATGACGCCAACCCAGAACCAGACTTAAAATCTGACAAAGCAGAAACTGCCAAGGTTTGTGATTGCAAGACAGACACAGAAAGCTGTCCAAGTCCTCCCTCGCAGAAACATGATGGAGCTTCATAATGAGCACCTATCAAAGAAGTGCTCGCCCACACGAGGAGAGCAAGACTGCGCTTCTTGATAATGAACAGATCACATCAAACTGAGCGTTTAGAGCCTCTCTGAAGATCAGACACCATCTTCTGCTTTCACTCAGGTGAGGTGGACAGTGGCGGATGCGCTGCGGGTCACGTCCCGCCTCTGCGTCACATTCTCCGCCAGCGCGAGGCGCTCACGCGAGCCTCTGTTTCAAACCAATTTAAAATGAATGACGGTTACTGACCACCGCTCAACATTACGATCACACACGACGATGAAGGTCAGTCAGCAGGGAAATATACGATTAAAGTGTGGCGAAAACGAACTTTTAAGAAATTAAAATACAAAAACCTCGGAATGAGGAAACACTGACTGAAAATCCCAAACCTGCGCTATTTTACGAGAGCAGCCGCTCTGCCTGACGACAATATTAGCTCAAACCACACAATAACGCTGCTAAAGAAAAACACACCTATTTGAGTAACATGATGCTGTTTTTTGTAAGAGCTGCTCTGGAGATACTCACCTGCTTTCGCTGGAAGTCGGCCGAGACTGATGCGCTCCGGATCTCGAGCTCAAGGTGATCTGCCAAACCTACCGGGAACTACTTCCGTCAAAGGCGCACGCGGATGAATACTAATGACGTCAAACTAAAAAAAATGTCACTTTAACGGCTTTTTCAGCGACGTGTGATAATTCCTTTCTCTGAGGAAAAAGCTCTGCGCGTTTCTCGCTCAAAGAAAAGTCCACAAAGCGATAAAGTCTTGATAAACAAAGCCAAGCTTACTGATGGGGGATTATGAAACGCGAGATGAGGGAAGTGGAATGATCCAATCAGAACGCGAGATGCGGCACGGTGCCCGAGCACGAGGAGATCACGTGACAGGAGGATGCTGCGCCGCTTGTTAAACTATCAATGAATGACCAAGTGTTTGTTGATAATCTAACATAAGTGTTTAAATAACGCAGTAGAAGTATTAACCATATAAATCTATTTGCCAGTGTGTGTATATATAGCGCACACGCAGCGAAATGGATGTACTTCCGCGTTAATCCAGACCCACGCAGCATCTGCGTTCCCCTTTAACCCTTTAAAGAGCAATCACTAACGAGGATGTCGCATATAAGTTAGAGATCACACTAGTGATGTAAGGACATAATTCAGTGTTTTTTGGTCATGCACTGTGGTGTTTTGTACTTGCACCATGGTAGCACTGCGCTTTTTACTGAAGCATTATTGAGAAAAAACACCTTCTTTGCAAAAAACCATGACTCAGAAGTAAAGCAGTCATTCAGATCTGCCTGGTAATATGAATATGTTACTACCATTTGATAACATCATTGTACTATGTTACTGGCACTGATTATTGACATGCAATATTGTAATATACAGCAATAGTCTTGAAATATATGAATAATTTGTGTCACTTGGAGAGATTTTTAGAGCAGCTGTTGCATTCGTTAATTAGTAGCACCCTCTAGTGTCCATATGTTGTCACAAATAGCAGTGAAAACCTTTTTCTGTCTCAGTTTTAGCTCAGATATGCAGGCACAGCCAATGCAAGATCATGGCAGCCATATGAAAGATCAGCACCAAGGTGAGTTTAATGACACAAAGATTAAAATGCACCCTTTTCTGACACACTGATATGGAGTGTAATGAGTGAAAGTATACACTTAGTAATATCTTAATGTTCAAAACCATATGCATCGGATTTTCATCCTGCGATTGATTCCTGGCACTGGAAGTGACATCTGCAATTTAACTGCAAGCTCAAACTAATTAAAGTTCCACTTATAAATGGGGGCTTGTGGTGCATCTGCGGCATGCTTCCCTGCACAGATGCCCTAAACTGTTTAAATATATATTTATTCTTAGATGAAGATTAGTATTGTAATATATTAAGCATGCAAAATAACTAGGTGACAGCATATAGCATGCATGCTGTATAAACTGTCCAGTCACAGTATTTCTCCACCTTGTGGTGAAAGATGGAGGTGTTTCATCTCAAAGACAATTTTCAGGCCTCTGCAGATCAAATTAAACTTCTTTTAAAAATGAGAGGTTTATAGGAAACTTTGGCCATATTTGAAGACCATCAGGATTGAAACTGACAGTATTAAATGCATCAATACGAAGAGTTTGGATGCATAGCCTCTAAATAAATATGTCTCATTTCTTTCTGGCTGCTATGTATACATTTGTATGTAAGTGCTGGTACCTCTGAATGGGTTCAGGCTGGGATTTAGTGCATTTGAAGTAAAAGTACTTGATGAGCATATACTAAGTGTGTAAAGCATTCACTCAATTGTGACCGAATGGCTTTTGCATTGAAACTATATATATATATGCATTGGAACTCTTTGTATATGCATGCAGCATTTTGTGTTCTAGACTAGTTTTGGTTGAGTGTGTTGAGACCAGTTTGATGCTGTCATAATACACTGTGTCCAGGTGAAGGTGTGTGAGCTCACCTGCTCTCCACGACGGCCCCGCCGCTGCTGCTGCTCCCGCTGCCCATGCTGACCGCTGCTCACCTGACAGCTCCTCGCTCGCTCACTGACCGCTGCTCACCTGCTGCCTGTGTCCTTGTGCCTCTCGCCCAAACTCATCGGCCAATCCGTGCAAACCTCGACCTGTAAGCCACCGGTGCTGCGTTGACGGGCAGTGGTCAAATCCCAGCGTAAATCCCACTGATGCACTCTGGATTGGCTGTCAGCTGTCCTGGAGGGTTTCTCAAACTGTGCTCAGGTGTGCAATGACGACAAAGTCTGCCATCAAAAATCAGATCCACTTTGCCTCAAATGCTATATTTTCTATACTGACTCATTAGAGTCTGTTTTGTATTTTCTTAGAGCAACAAAATCGATACTTAAATTGAAATTGAACTGTATAAAAGCACACACATCCACAACAGTTTCTACAGATACACATTATGAAATTACTTGATGCTTTCGGTAAACAATGTTATTTTAGGTGATATTATAGTTTTATCAACACTTTGAATTATTTTCTGTTTTAGTGTTTTCTTTTTAATTTGAGCAATTTTCTCGACTTTATTTTTTTGAAAATATTTATATATTATTTATTATTTAATTTGTAAAATGATTTACATTTCAGTCAAATTATTATTATTTCAATGAATTATTACTATTAGTAATTTTAGTACATCAAGTTAAACTAAATGTAAATGAGAGCTGTTGTCTTGGCATCTGGCTGAAATAAAGTTTTAGCTTTTATTTTTTATTTTATTTCAGTGATTTCAGCAGTTTTATTATTAATTAGACACTAATGTTTAGTATTTATTAATATTTTGATTTTTTTATTATTAAACATCTTTTTCATTTTAATTTAAGTTCTGTAATATTTTTGTGTGCTTAGTCATTTCCATAATATTTCTATTTTTATTTCAGATATAATTTAGGTCATTTATTTTAGACACATTTCTCATTTATGT
>JAUMHI010000063.1:18097406-18117527 GCA_032359435.1 Enteromius unitaeniatus
GTGTTTCCTGTAAGGGGTAGGTTTAGGACAATACCACACACAGTCTGTACAGTAGATACACCATCACACCTATGACCCCACAAAACATGAGTGTGTGTGTGTGTGTAGCATCTTTAAAGATCCTCACAGTGTCTCTCTCTTCTGCCGACAACACTGTTAGTGCCGCACACTTTACCCACAATCCCCCTCTGCACTGAGAAACATTCACATCTTCCATTGCTCATTATAAAGTAAAAAATAAAATAATAATAAAGTGTTTTCATACTCACAGTCAGTGTGAATCACGTACTGTTTGCCTCTGATTCTGTGGAAGGACAGAAGCAGAATCAGCTGCTCATCTGAAGATTCTCTGGTTCTGTCTGCATGTGATTAAGAAGAAACGCTCCTGAGAGGCGGAGATGTTAATTGAATCCTAATTAGAATAGAGAGGATTGTTAAATAACGGCATTAAATCTGATTGTTTCTGTAGGACCGCAGACAGATGGAGTTGATTTAAAGATGAACATACGTCCAGTTCATTTCTCATGCAACCTCCTAAAGATAGACTTTATTTGCAATCCTAAAAGAGCAATTCACTTAAAAACGTTTGTCTTTCACAGCTGTTTAGTAAACGCTGCTTGATCTGTGCAGATTTCTCTCCTGATTCAGACCAGAACACTTCTTCACTGGAGTCTTCTCCAGATCTTCAGTCTTCTCCAGATGTTAACTGATGGACTGGAGTGCTGTGGATTATTGGGATGTTTTTATCAGACTCTCATTTTGACGGCACCCATTCACAACACTGCTGTACTTTTTTGTTTATATTTTTTATTGTATATTTCACATATTTTTTACATTCATTTGAAAGTGCAATAAATGCATTTACATTGCAGTTTGGGAAATCTAGTGTGTGTGTGTTATAGCTAAAGGTTGGTAAATATTAACGCATCATCTCTAAAACTTGCTGTCCTACAGTTTTGTTCATGAAATATCCCGTAGCACTGAGAAATATGTCATATGATGCAAGTATAATGAATTGTTTCACTTCAACTTAATCGTCTGTGTTTGAAAGTGTGAACTGTGTTGTAATCTGTCTTTGTGTTTCTTCTTCTGAAAGGCAGTTTCACAGGTCAGTACTCATTCAGACGCCTTCATTGTAATGCTTATTAGTTAATCCTTAATAGGGAATTATCCAGTTCAGCAAAACTTTCTGTTTAAAGCTTCACTTACAAAAACTCAATGGGCAGCTGAATTAGTTTAAGTCGATTTACGATGATATTAAAACAAACATGAAGCGAAACCATTAGTTCTAATCCTCTCAAAGCCTCTGACGTTATTTCTGTCATCTCTTTTTGACCAAAGCTGTGTTTGATTGTGTGTGTGTTTCTCTGCATGTTAAACCTGACTCGGGTCAGTGTTTTCACGTTTTAGTTGTTCTACATCAGAAGAAGAACTAATGGCATTGACAAAAGCTGAAAACAGAGTTTTATAATCTCCATGTGTAGATATGGGCCTTTTCATCATCTTAGGTCATGCAGAGTTTTGTTGTTGTCTATTTCTATTTATTTAGTCACTTTTTGGTGAGCTCATGTCTTCAGTGTTTTCAGTAATACAGCATTTTAAATCTAATTTTGTGCACAAAAAAAAACATTACTAAATAAAAAATAAATTCACTATAATAATAATAATAATAAATATAATATGTATAAAAACAAAACTTTAATACAAATATCTAATGTTGTTATTACATGTGTACATAATATGTAATAATTATGTAATACAATTAATAGAAAGAATATAAAAATCTAAAATTTAAACGACTATATTATATATAGTTTATTAATATATATATATATATATATATTTTTTTTTTTATATATTTTTGCTATTATTAGCTTGGTAATTTGTTATGAGACACCACCCCAGATCACATCGGGTCACAACTGCAGAAAATAGGATACTTCTGATACTTAGTCTGAAACTTTAACTTAAATAAAATACTTAAAAAACATGAACTTTTTTTATTTTAGCTAGTTGCCAAGACAACATTTTTCTTTTTCATTTGCAGTATGTTAATGTCATGTACTAAAATAGCTAAACCTAGACTTGAAATTGATGGAAAACAATGTATTTAAGAAGAAACTAATAAAAATGATAGAAACACAATAAAATAAAGAAACAGCAAAGAATGAGAGACATTTAAACATAATCAAGAGCTTAGCTTCATTCTACTGAAATAATACATTTGGATATTACAGCATGTTCCTCTAGTGCTGAGAACAACACACACACATTTAAATAAATGCTTGGAGCCCTGTACCTGTTTTAAATATACTTGTGTGTGTGTCGTTGCTGTTGTCTGATGTCGTCAAGCATGATTTCTTGATTAACACACACTCATGACACACATGTTAGATGGGCTGTGATGGATTGTGGCACTCTCTCTCTCAGCAGATGAAGTCACTGGATAAAGTCTTCTGCGACAGCTGGAGGTGAACAGATGTGCATTCCAGTAAAAATCAGAGGAAACTCAATGTTTGACGTCATTATTAGATCCTCAGATCATCTCCGTCACATCACAGCCTGCTGCAAACCTCTAAAACACACTGAAAAAATACAGTCACAGTGTTTCAGGATGGCTAATAACTTATAACAATATACTATATATTGTGATACAATATTAATGTACAAAGCTACTTGAACTACCTAAATCTTTTTGTACTTTCAGATGTGCCATAATAACAACAAACCACACCAATAATCTGAAGGGCATTGTCAGTTGGCTGTCCGTTATAAATAAGGACAGTATTTGTATATAGATATGCTTGATATACAGTAGATATGCTCTACATGGTCAAAAATAAAATAATGCATTAAACATTAATAACAATAACAATTAACAATTCAATTAACAATATTAAAAGATAGTATTTTAAATGTTAAAAACCCTCAGGAAGGTGATAGCACAAATAAGAAAAAACTTATACTTTTGTTATTTATTGTACAATATAATATAATATCATATAATATAGTTTATATATAGTTTTCATATTGTTTTTTTACTTCTAAAATCTGTCATTTATGTTATTTTACAGTAATATTACATATAAGCATTTAACCACTTATATCCTGGAAAGATATGTGAAAAAGGTAACCTACTGTTTTTCTCTGTAAATTACATGATAATTCATACAGTATTTATTTTTGTATTTTTTTTATTTTACTTTCAAACTCCATAAACCTAGTATTTTACAGAAAAAAATACATTAAGTCTGATGTTTGTTTTAAACTGTAAACAGTAAATTATATGGTAGATTTAGCTGTGTAAACATTACAGTAGTGTACCGTAACATAGCATGCAGTCCATTTTATGAAAGTTTTTAAGGAAAACCTATGAATAATACAGTGTTACGGTATAATACTGTAATGTTTATAAAGCGAAAACTACCAGTTTACAGTTTAAAAGAAACACCGGACTTTATGTCATTTGTCTGTAAAATATTAGAAAGTTTCTGGTGTTTGAAAGAAAAAAACAAACTATGAATTAGCATAGAATTTACAGTAAAAAAAGAGGAGGTTTTCTTATCGTATGCAGTGAAAACTGTAAATTGTTAAATATAAGTTTATGTAATTTTACTGTGCAATATTGTAAATTTAGGGGGTTGGTTATATAGTAAAAACTATGAATTACCACATAATTTACAGTACAAACAGTAGTTTTTACTATACAAAATAACAATATTTTGATTATTTCACAGTAAAACTACATACAATCTTTTCTTATGTAGACATTTCCTGCAAAAACGAACAAAACTTTTTACTTTTTCTCTTTGTTCCTTCTCAATTCATAATTTAGTTTAGTAAATATCTGCTGTGTTTTAGATTGTAATCCAGGTGTTTGAAGCAAACAGAAGCCGCTCCTCCTTATTATGGCTCTGTCTCAGTCTGCTTCAGAGCAGAGGATTGTGGGATTCATTAGCTGGATGACTCATGGCAGTGTGGGTGACCTCTCGTGTGTTTGTCTTTCATGGATTTCTTCTTTTTTCTGCGTCCTGCTGGAGGCATTAAGGGTCGGCCGGAGTCTAAACATACCAGCTGCTGATTTAAACAGATGAAGTCCTGCTTGGCTCTGATGTCAGAGACGGACCGAGCTGCACAAATGAGCTCTGGATGTGCAGGACATCAACTCAGACAGACTGTGTGTGTGTGTGTGTGTGTGTCAATATAGAACAAGGAACGAGCTAAACCCAACAATACAGTACCTCCATTTAGACACATCCTAATTTGTTAACAAAACTAGAAAACGTTATATATGTATGTTTACTTTATGAACTATTTGCACACACACACACACACACACATATTCTTAAAGTAATGATGGCCACTCGTTTTTCTTTAGTTAGCTGATTGGTTCTTGCCATAATCTGAATTTTAACAGTTGTCCAATAGGGCTGTTGGCTTTGTAGACTTCTGCACAACACAACTGATGATCCCAACCCCATTGATAAAGCAAGAATTTCCACTAATTAACCCGATAAGGCACAATCAGATGCAATCATCAAATGTTTAGTGCAAAACTTTCTAGTGAGTGGGTTTAGTGTGTGTATGAACATCTATACAGGTGTGTGTCTTTACGTGTGTTTAGGATGCTCCCAGCTGATGAGCAAAATAAAGCACACCGGGGCCAAATTAACCATGCCTTTATGCAAATGAAAGCCTCTCCATTATGTTTGCACTCCAGCTCAGCTCATAAAACATGGCAGGATCCGTTTAGAAACGACATGCAGAGGAACGGGAGAAAAGCTCCAGCAGCCGCTGAATGGAGATTTGTGCTCCCTGAGGTGCTCCAGCGCTGACTAAACGCTATAATCGTTAAGAAGCCTTGAAATCAAGAAAGTCATCTGTTGAACAGCCAGCAGACAAGTGTCAGAATCCGTGAGTCTAGAGCAGAGAAGCAGTCATAAGAGCTCAGTTATATTCACAGCAATAGCCAAAAATACAAATATATGGCTTAAAATGATAAATCTTTCTTTTATGCCCAAAATCATTAGGATATTAAGTAAAGAGCATGTTCTGTGAAGATATTTAGTAAATTACCATACATATTAAATATATCAAAACTTGATATCAAAACATGCATGATTAGTAATATGCATTGCTATGGGCTTCATTTGAACAGCTTTAAAGGTGATTTTCTCAATATTACATTTTGTTTTTCAGCATTATAGATGCTCAAATAGTTCAAATAAATATTGTCCCTATCCTAACAAACCAGACATCAATGGAAAGCATATTTATTCATTAATATATTCAATTAAAAAGCTAACCCTGTGACTGGCTTTGTGCTCCAGGGTCACATATAAGCAGCACAGCAGCCTTTCTCAAACACAAATCAATTTTTGTTCTGTAGTTGGTTCACTACTAAGTGCTCATGTGGCTGTTCATGTCCAGCAGTTGTTAATGCTGTGTGTGATTGAGTTCAGCACCACGGACAGCAGCCACGCGTTCAATGGGTCATCTACAATCTGGACGATACCAGCAGCTTCATCTTTAAAAGACAAACAATCAAAATAATCATTACTCAATTTAGTAACAGAAAGAAGTTTCCTTTTAGCCCTAGAAGATTTCTGTAGACTGTCACATACAGAGATGCAAGTAAAAGAACAATTAGTCTAGTTGAATGTTTTTACAGAATTAAAAAAAAATCATTTAAAGCATAAAAGTAAAGGTTTATACCATGGTAGAGGTGTTTTAGTATCATTTAGATACTATTTTATATTTTTATTAATATTTTGAATGTTTTTACATTTTATGCTTCAGGAGTTAAAGTTTTAGTTAGTTGTGTTTTTTGTTGTTGTCACTTATGTAGTTTTATTTATTTGTCAAGTTAAACATAATAAAAATGAGAAATGTTGTCTCAGCAGCTAGCTGAACGAGTGTTTTCTATGTTATTTCAGTTAACGTTAACTTTACTTCAAGTAACACATATATTTTGGATGGTTTTAATTTTAGTTTCAGTGAACTATAATAACTCTAATAGTATCAGATAATATCATGGTACTGAATGTTTATAGTTTATATACATAGAAAAATACCATGATAATATCCAGGTACTTTGCTGTACTAACAAAAGATTATAAACAAACAGTTTTTATTTAAAAAAAAAAAATAAATAAAATGTAAAAGAAACTCAAGCATGAATTCATTTTTATGAACTTAATTTGTACTATGATTTTTTTTCAAATTAAAGTTAAATTGCATTTGTGTTATTTTTATCCCACTGTATTTTAGAAATACAGTATGTATATTTTTTATTTGAATTCAGCTAAACTGGGACACCATTGAGATAACTAGGAAAAATGTTCCACTTAATCAAAATGTATTCCTGTTTCAAACAGAAGTATTAAATTATAGCTATTTTAGAGGTTATTTACATATCCTCCTGTTATAATGGTAAATGCTTTTATAAAAATCGCTCCGTGTTTTGACTCTCGAGCCTTTCAACGCCGTCTCGTCGCCCCGCCCCCTCGAGCACCTTCACTCACGCCGCCCTGTGATTGGCCGGTCCGGACTTGTTATGTAAATGAGCCGCGGGTCTCTTCAAAAGGAGCGGTCTGACGTCACGAGCCAGAGTGGCAGCTGACACGCGGCGAGCGAGACAGATGGAGAAAGTGAAAGAATCCTGAGAAGAGCAAACGCAAGGAGAAGAAAACCAAGAGAGGAGCGTCTAGCAGAGATAGAGGGAGAGGAGGAGAAAGAAAGAAACGGAGAGAGAGAGAGGAGGAGTGGATGGTAGAGAGCCGGAGACTCAGCGCGCCGGAGGGAGAAAGATGGCCTCGGTAACGGCGGAGAATGGCTTCAGCACCGCGAACAGCTCCGGGAGAATGAACGGACTCAACAGCGCGATTCCCATGAAAGATCACGACGCCATCAAGCTCTTCATCGGCCAGATCCCACGAAACCTGGAGGAGAAAGACCTCAAGCCTCTGTTCGAGGAGTTCGGAAAGATCTACGAGCTCACGGTGCTCAAGGACCGGTTCACCGGGATGCATAAAGGTCGGACTGTGCTCTTTTTACCTATAAGTGATCCTCTGTGTGTGATAAGCACGTGCAAATCTGCCCTCTTCACAATAACCATGTGAAGAACAGGAAAAGCGGTATGATGCATGCTCAGAGCACTGCTGCTGCACATGCACTGTTCAAAATTAAGATAAACCTTTTAATAAAACAGTGAGAACTTTTGAAATCTCTAGAAAAACAAACTGTTAACCTAAAAAAAGCTTTTATTAAAAGCATTAGTCAACATCACTATAACCTATGCAGCTTACATCTGTATCAAAATGGGTTAAATTATGTAGGAATTAGTGCTGTCAAATGATTAATCACGATTAATTGCATGCAAAATAAATAAAAAAAATGTCTGCATAATAAATATACACGGTGCACAAACATATATTATGTAAACAAAAACTTTCATGTCAGATGAGTCATTTGGCAGCACTGATGTCTACATAATTTAACCAATTTTATTGAGATAAATAGATGTATAAATATTGGATAAGTGGACTTGAATACGTTTTTGAGGCATATTTTTCATGAATATATCCATGCATACATACATAACAAATACACACCGTACACAGACATATGTATTAGAGATGTCAATGATTAATCAATGATCGATTCATTGTTGATAAGAGATGCAATCGATTAAAGCTATCATGCTCCATTAATCAGTTTCATTTTGTAGTAATAAGTCAAGTTTCATTATCATGTTTCGACAGGGCAAATTCATTTGTGGCTACTGACCATGTTTCATGAACTTTCCCAGAGAAAACCCAGGAGTAGACATAAGTGCTGTCAAATGATTAATAACGATTTATTGCATTCGAAATGAAAGTTTTTGTTATTTGTAAATGTATTATGTATATATAAATACACACATGAATTTATTTACACATAATAAATATGCACATATATGTATATCATGTAAACAAAAACTTGTTTTGAATGCTGTAATCATGAGTAATGGTTTGACAGAAATCGATCTGTACAGTAAGAATTGCAGGTCACCATTTTTTGCAATGAACAAATTATTAGAGGATCATTGAAGAAGCCTTATTTTAAGTAACTAAAACTCAAAAAATATGATTTAACATCACTAAACCAACTTTTGCACATCAGTTTGTACCGACAGAAGTAAGAAGTGTGTGTTTGTGGATGAGAGCAGCATCGGTTCAAACACAAGCCCAGATCAAATAGCGTTCAGCCATTTTCCAGAAGCACGTCTCCTGATGTTCTACTGGAGCTTTTTTGGGCTTCTGCATGGGGGACATTCTTCTTTATCATATACAGCATTCTGCTTTTTGCTTGGTCTCACATCAAAAAAATGGAAAGTCAGACAATTTAATTGAAGCATCAGAAGCACTGAATCTTTCCTCTGCACTAAATGAAACAGAATTGAACCTGAGTCGAACAGAGACGAGTGGTGTATGCAGAACTGCAAATAAAGAAATGCACTGGCTTGCACTGGACAGAAGTTGGACTAAATTGTTAATAGCATGCACTATTTGATTTCATTTTGCATGTATTCGGCTAATAAACAACGCCTGTCTGTATTTATTAACTAATGCATCTCACAGCTTCATGCTTTTTGAATTCTCAACAGTATCACACATCATCTTTTTACTGTGTAATGTGGGTTCGTTCTGTGTGCACGCTCTTATTTTTCCCTTCTTTCATCAGCGTTATACAGACATTATATAATCCACAAGTGCAAAGGCCAGAATATTTCCATCAGGCTCTTATATAGTCTCTCATGCTGTAATCACAGTTGTGCAGGTTTTGTGTCGATGGTTCCCAAGGGGCCCAGCATTAAAGCTGTTCGTTTACATTAATAGAGAAGGAGGATGGCACACACATACTGCCGTCACTTACAATAACAGTGTCCTCAAACCCTCTGAGAGTTCTAGTTCAAAACAAAAGCACATCAGCAGCAGTTCATCACGTCATGACGTGCACGGAGGAACTCTCTGTTTCTTTGTCTTAGCACATTGAAAATGCATCATCAGGGTGTTTTTGGCCCTGGTGGGTGTTGTTGATGTGGTTTGACCCCTCACACCTCTCTCAGCGTCGGTCTTCTTTCATCATTCGCTTCTGTACGACACAGAGTCAGTGTGCAGTGACCTCAGAAGACTTCACTTAACCCTGGAAAGCATGAATTATGAAGCAATAGTCTGAAAAGAACTCTCTATGTTTGATTCATCAGGTTTTATGACTGGTATAGTGAGAATATGTGGGAGAAAAACATTGGGTTTTATCCAGAGCGAGAGTAAATATCAGACACTGGAGCACAAACCAGTCATAAGGATCATTAAATCATCCGAAAGATGAATAAATAAGCTTGTATGGTAGGATAGGACAATATATAAAATCTATATACAATCTATATACAATATATAAAAACGTCCATCAAAGTTGTCCTAAAACCTAAAAACAAAATGCTTTCTTTGATTAAATTTTGTGATCCACTTCAAATGTTGACTACAATATATATAAATATATTAGTGCTGTCAATCGCGATTAATCACATCCAAAATAGACATTGTTGTTTACATAATATATGTGTGATTATATATATTTCTATATATTTATGTATATAAAATATAAACAAATGCATGTATATATTTAAGAAAAATATGTTATGTTTATATATTAAATATATTTATATGTAATATAACATATAAGAATATTATATACAAGTAAATATTTTTATATAGATTGAGAATATCTCTTTTTACAGTTGTCCTTAGCAATGCATATTACTAATCAAAAAATAGGTTTTGATATATTACAAATATATATTTGATATATATTACAGCTGGAAATGTACAACATATCTTTATTTAATATCTTACTGAATTTTGGCGCAGTAGTAAAACCGATCATTTACCGATCACATACGGTGTAGTGCTGGCTACTTCTACAAATACATCTGTGCTGCTGATGACTGTTTGTAGTGTAAAGACATGCAGTAGATTGTGATCATTAGGATCATTTAGAGGCTGGATGAAATATGAGATAATAAGGTTAAGTCACGCTTAAAGATGTCTGATTGAAATCAAGCCAAACGGACAGATATTAAGCTTGTGTGGTCACCATAATGGTGTTCAGTGTTTGGTATAGAAATTAGGATGGCTTGTGTTGAGTTGTGTCAGGTTCTGCTGCTCTTACATGACATTATATCACAGCTTCTGCTGCCGCTGGACTCCTGCATCAGCACTTTCTCATCCTCGGTCTGTTTGCATTCAGTTTGTGTTGAAGTTTTACTGTGTGTGTGATGCTCAGGTGCTGTTAAATAGACATACATATAAACATATCTACACATGCATGCTTTAATGGTTACTTTTTATTAGATATTGTATCATTTTATAGAAAAACTACTGCTAAACACAAAATAAAAGTGGAGTTTAACTGACAAAAATATATCAGACTACTATAATACTAAAATGTAATTCTCATAATAATAATAAATAAAGGAAAAAGAAAATATTTTGCAACCAAGGTATTTCTATCCATCTTTTAGTTTAATAATGTTCTGTTTTGCAGCATCTTACTTGATAAAAATAAAACTGCAATGTTTTGTTTGTAGATTAATTGTTATATTTTCATCGGATAACAAGATTGCTAGAATGGTTAGAATAGAAGTTGCATTAACTCATGTCATTATTTTTGATGCTACATTTGTATTATATAATAAAACACAGAATTCATAAAAAATAAAATGGAAAACACAGAATTTAGAGAAAAAATCAAACTTGAATTAAAAGTTCTCTTTCTCTGTGGAGTTTACAATAAAGAAGTTATCTTTATTTTAACACTTGTACATCTATAGAATATAAAGTGTATTATAAAATATTATATTACACACGTTAGTAAATACCCCCCACATTACTTAGTAAATATATTGTCCCATATTTTTAATGAACGGCAGCAATTTCTTATGTATTATTCTATTCTAATATATTAACACAATATTTTACTCACTCTGTACATTTTAAATAGAAATGTTCGTACAATAAATAAACATATTGTAGAAACTTCATAAATATATTCTGTAGAAATTATGTATAGAAATTTCCTGTAAAGCTGCTTTGCAATGATTTGCATCATTTATAAATAAACTTGAATTTGATTTAATTAAATAGAATTAAACATTAAATGGTTGAATATATTGACTGTTAATAAATAAGGAAATATAAATATATTCTTTGTAAAAGGTATTTGGATAGAAATGTCTGTCAGGTGCATAAAAGTAAATGCATGTGTTATTAATTTTATTTTGTAAAGCACTTTGGTCAGCATTGGTTGTGTTGAAATATGCTCTATTAAGAAAGGTAAATAAAGTAGTTTGTAGTTGAAGATGTTTATGACTGTAAAGTCAGTCGGTTTTGTGGAGTATCTCTGCTGGAGCGCCGATGGGCTTGGTCCCTAATGAGGGCACTTGATGGCGTGTGCTGTAAGGGGATGAGAGAAACAGCTCTCCGAGGGTCACCGGCGTCACACACGGGCCACAAAACACATTTGATTTTGATGTTTAAGCGTGTGTTCACGTTAATTTGCAGCGCCACTTCGTGAAGGTGAAGGTGTCTGAAAATGCATATGTGGAGATTTTTTTCTGCTATTAATATGATTTTGAATATTGCTGTCGTTTGCATATCCATCAGACGTGGCTCTCTGTATGATTTGTAATTATTTATGCCTCTGAAAGTGTGAAGCACATTCACATTAGACATGAGCCAGCGTTATAAACTCATATGGGTGAAATGAGCACAGAAGCAGTCCTCAGCAGCACAGGTATATTTCTACCAATAGCCAACAATACACTATACGGATCAAAATGATGGCCAAAAATCATTAAAATATCAAGTAAAGATCATGTTCCATGAAGATATTTTGTCAATGTAAAAGGGAATTGTTGGTTAGTAATGTAGATTGCTAAGAACTTTAACTTTCAAGATGATTTTCTCAATATTGACCATGATTTATTCAGCTTTCAGATGATGTATAAACTTTTGTGCTCCAGGGTCACATTAGTTCTTTCTGACTTTTTATTTTAAAAACAGATTATTTTGTTTACTTTGTCGTTTATTTTATGTGTTATTTATACTTTTTTTTTTATTTATACTTTAATTTATACTTTTATATTTTATGATTTATACTTTATTTTTGTTCTACACTTTGAACGTATTTGTATGATTTTTAAGAATTTATCTCTTTACAGTCTGAAACCTATTTAGCTATTTTATTAGATTTTTATGCTTTAACTCATACGTTATGATTTATCCTCGAGCTTTATGCCACTCTTGCTGTTTTAAATTGTGCTTCAGAAGTAAAACTGTCCAGTTCAGATGAGATTTTTTCATTCTTTATGTCTCTGATTAGTCATTTTGATTAGTCATTGTAAAACAAATTAAAATCTAAACATGCTTTGAAAGAACCTGGCTTTGTATATTTCTGATGGTGTTTGAATGTGTCTAGTCACTGACGTGCTGAAGTGTGTGTGTGTGTGTGTGTGTGTTTCAGGATGTGCCTTTCTAACGTACTGTGCCAGAGAGTCAGCGCTGAAGGCCCAGAGCGCTCTCCACGAACAAAAGACTCTACCCGGGGTGAGACACACACTCTTATTTCTCTCTCCTGAACTCATAATCAGCTCAGCTCGGACTCTTCCTGCTTCTGTCTGATTCCTTCATGTTCATTAATGAGGTCTTTGAGGGCAGCGTCTGACAGTTGAGCAAGACGAGGGCAATAATATTAAATGAGCGTGTCTCATTTTCTTTGGCTGTGTTCTTTAGCCTGATTTGCTTTGTGGATTTGAGCAGCAGATGTCACATGATTTCGATGTTCAGAGGCGATTCAACATCCAAACTAATGTGCATGCGTGTCAAATATTTGCTGGAAAAATACATTTATTTGAAATATGTATTGATGTACATTGCTTTGGACAGTTAAATATTACAATATGAATCATTAAAATTTCATATGAATGCATATTATGTGAATGGTACCAGTGCTGTTTTATTACCATAGAAATATTACTGTAGTTTTTGTTAATATTTTGAGTTTTCTATTTTATATGTTCTATTTGCTTTAATTTTAGTAATAAAGAAAATTATATTACTTTTGTAGAGAATGTAGTTTTAGTTATTTTAGCAGAAATAGTTTTTTAATTTTATTTTATTCCAGTTTATGTTACTACATTAAACAAAATCAGCATGAAAAAATCCATGCCTTTGCTTTATATAGATTTAAACAAACTAAAACAAACTGAAATAACACATGTATTTTAATTGCATAGAATTGCACAAATCAGATAATTTTTTTGTTCACCTGGTCAAATGTGGCTAGCTGTGGAACAAGAATTATTCAATTATAAATGCATGAGACTGAAACAAATTGGATTTATTGCTGAATATATAAACATGCTTAGTTTACTAATAATTATGTTTTTTATTGCTGAGAAAGACATGCTTTACAATAAGATTATTAGTTTTATGTTTAGATTTAAAAACCTGACACTCGCTTCTCTATTCTTTTTCTATTCTATCTATTCCTTTTCTTTCTGCTTATTACACAATTAACTAAAACAAAAACAAAAAAGGTCTCTATAGCTTAACCTGTTATTTTTCTATTATATCTGTTTTCCTTTTTTTAATATAGAACTTAAACATTCTTGCTGTAGCATCTAGCACTTGCATATCATTGCTCTCTTATAGATTCTGATTGGATAAAAGTGTCTGCTAAATGACTAAATGACTATGTAAATGTAATGCTCTAATAGATGGACATGCAATTCAAATCCATGCATCTTAAATGTTTCTGAGTGGATAATAAGCTTGAATGATGCTGATAATGTTTTGAAGCATGAGGCTGCTCAGAGCTGCAGGGAATCAAGTCTGAGTAAAGAGGAAAGGCACACATCCATCAGCCGAATCTCGAGCGATTATCATGATCAGAGAAAAACATGCAGATATTCTGTCATCCTTCAGACATGCTGATCCAAACCTGTGTGACTTTCTTTCTTCTGTGGAAATGCTCCTGCTACTCTTTTGATACAATGAAGATAAGACAGGGGGAAAAAAAATAAATAATAAGAGTTCATGTAAACAGCTATAACATTTTCATCAAATAAAGCACCATATGTGATGTTCTCAACATGAATTCAGTCTCTTCTTATTTTTATATATATGCACGTTTTAGCTTATTAAATCCATGTGTTGCTTTATCTCATTCTAATGAAGAAAATTTAATAGAGCTACAAAAAGGATAAAAACTCTGTAGAGGTCTTATTATTCATTTTAATAGAAAGGAAACTCAACATTCAGGTTTGGTTCAACATGAGGGGAATTAATGATGATGGATTCACCATATTCAAGAAAAACAATGCAAAATAAAAAAGTGCATATCATGAATAAATTAAGGAAAAGAACAACATCACATGAACACAGAACAGAGAGCTGCTTATTACTGGTTTTATACTTTTCAGAGTTATTGAACTAAACTGAATCAACAATAATGATGCTGTTGTCTTTTTAGAGCTGCTTGTTGAATTAGTCTCGCATCATGGACATTATTATTTTTCTGTTTATTACTGTGAAGCTGATATATAACAGTCTCAATTGTACAGATAACTTGCCTTGAAAGAGATGTATTTGCATCAACAAAACTGAAAAGGAAAGTGACTGAAGTCACAGTCACAGGACTGTTTCTGATTGGTGGAGCAGATACTGTTATTAATGTTTTTGATGAATGCAGTCGTCACAGATAAACACAATATATTCACCCGACTATAGTCACGGATGGAAATAAGTGAACATGTTGTCAAAGCTGGTGTAGTGGCTTTATATGTGCATGTCATCTTACAGATTACACTGTAAGAAAAAGTAATAATATCAAGTTGAGCAAACTTAAGTTTAAGATGACCAGCTCAACGTATTTTGTAGGAGATTTTTGAGTTTGCTCTAATTTTATTGCATAAACAATACAGCAAGTTGAGAAAACTCAAAAATCTGTTGAATCTGGTTGCCTCAAACTTTTAAGTTTTCTTGTTTTATTTATTGAGTTAAATGTGGTTTTTCCTGTCGCTGTCCTGTCTGTGTCTTTTACAAATTGTCAAAAAATTGGTAAAACCCACAGACAGAGTGACCAATGGCGATTTAGGGTGAAATATTATTGGTCAGTAAGGAGCTTCATCAGGACTCTCGTATCAGACTGAAACAATATGAGCGATCAGAGGTCACACATTATTCTTCTGTGATGGATATTTGGTCTAAAGACTGAGATTTGTCAAAGTCCAGCCCCCGTGAAGACAAACACAAACACACACAGCTGGAGAACAACAAACCACTTCATCACTTTTCATCTTTTAAGTTGATTCTTTGAAAGTTGACCCTCAGTTCAGTCAGCTTCTGTTCGCAAATATAAGTGTCATCAGTGTGAAATATGACATAATTAGGAAATGCTAAAACAGTATATACTTGGAAAGACGAAAAAAAAAAACATTTCAGGATCAGAAAATCACATATGAATAAGAAAAAATCCAGCATGATTTATTATAAAAGAGGGTGCCTTGTAGTGCACCTAGTCATATTATTGCATGAATTGAAACCGTAATTATTACTTTTCTATTCACTGTTAAACCTTTAATAAGTATAATGCATTAAACCTGACAAACAGAGGTCTTATACAGAATACATTATGTATGTTTTTTAGTGATGTCAAGCAATTAATCACATCCAATTAAGTTTCCGTTTACACAACATGTGTGTGTAGTGTGTATATTTATTACTGGATGTATATGCAAACAGTATATATTTAGTCTATGTATATATTTTAATGCTTGTATTTGATATTATATATAAATATACTCAATATATAGATGTTTTTCTTAAATATATACATGGAAGTGTGTATTTACATATACTGTTTTTTTTTTATAATGCATTATACATAAAGGCTTTTAGTGTTATGAAAATATCAAATAAATATGCACACAAAGATTTTAATAACCTTTTATAGAATATAAAAAACACAGACTGTTAATAGAAATACAATAAACTGATTATTTTCAGACAGAAGAAGAACTAAAGAACTAAATGGATCCTCTTTCTGATTGTTTCCTGTGTGTTAGTTAGTAATAAACCAAAGGCCTCACCGGTTTGGCTAGTTAGTTGTGTGAATTAGTACCTGCTCATGAATCTACAGGCCAAAACATATTCCATTCGAATTGATCCGTGTCTAAAATCAGTCAGCATTGTTATGATGATATCACGAATCCTAATATTATACTGGAATATATTTGTGTTTGCCAGTCGTTTCAGTGAGTATTCATTGCTTCTTCTTGTTCTCTTTCATGCTTTTGTGCTTCCTTGCAATTTTACTCGTATTTTTTTCTTTAAATGTTACGCTCGGTGGTTGCAGTTTGATTTAATAAACATTCAGTGGTCTTAGCTACTATTTCTTTTTATTGCACTGGATATGAGAAGCCTGGATGAAGAGCATTGAGGATTCAGTACCCATAAAGTGTTGTATGTTCTGCATCTTTTGACAGATGGTCACTTATGTCTTTACTGTTTGTCTTGAGACTCTAGAAGAAAATGTGCTGTTTGATCTTGTATAATGTCATCTTCTGGACGCTTGGCTTGAGTTCTGATACCAAAAGATACAATATTGCATTTCAAAGCATTCATGTAAATTTGATGGTGTTATTTTATTGTATGATTCCATAGATTATGCATACACCGTAAGTGTCATGAAGTGTTATTAATCACATTTAATAGTCACTGAGGAATATTAGCTTTGATGAAACAGCTGTGATCTTCTTGTTTGTGTGTGTTTTCAGCAAAGAAAGGCTCTACTATAGATTTTTGGTTCCAGCAGGATATAAATATAATGGGTCAGAAGCATCTAAAGCAATAAAAGCCGGACAGAGACTCTGGGCTACATTAATACCTCTCAATATTGAGACTGTTGATTAATGTGCTCTGTTAATACATAAATATGAATTTACTGTTTAATCAATATGGTGTGCCACCTGAGAGCAACAGCAGACAGAATCGTGTGTATATTGTTAGTATATAGTTGCATTGCATTGTGGATTATAGTATACAGTACTATACCCTTCCTCCTTTGGAAAAGTGACGGGGGTTCAGGTATCGGCATTGGCCATTGGCGTTTTTCTGTTTGTTCGATGTGTTTGAGACGGGACTTTTACCGAGCTCACATTCTTCATAGTTCAGTTGGGTCTAATACAGATAGAAGTCTATTAATAATCAGAAAGAGCTATTAAACCAAGGAATTAATACGTATACAAAAAGTAAAAGATCGCGCTTGCTTTCCTTAGTAGTAAAGGCAAATAATATTTTCCCGTTTGCTGTCAGCAAATAGACATTTATATCATTTAAGCAAGTCTTTGAATGATTTATTGAATTTCAGAAACCTTGTAAACTAAGTTAAAAAGCAGTGAGATCTTGTGAAGTGTGTGTGTGTATCCTGTGTGATTGTGTGTTTTCTGTGTCCGTGTGAATTGAATGCTTTAAACTCGTTATTTCAGATTATGCATGTGATTGCCTACGGTCAGATTCATGTCGGTTTCACCATGTGCTGTATGTAAAATGAGTGTTACCTTGGCTTTAATATGATTCTAAATATGATACTCAATGCATACAAACTACCCAGAAAACTGAGCGACCTGTTACTTACTTTCCTTTTAATTATATTTGTATTAAATATTTATTTATATGTAAAAAAAAAAGTCTTCTAAAGTATATTTTACATATTTATTTTTAAAGTCTGTTTTCAATTGATTTAAAATTTCTTAAATATTAATTAAAAAAAATACAATTATATTGGCTAATGCCCTGCTTTCCAAAATATCGGCATCAGTCTTCAAAAACCTGTATTGGTGAACCACTAGTGCTGGAGACGTTGTTCTGCACAGTTCTTCTGGATTCTGGAGTCTTTCTTTATGTCTCAGATCAGATCTCTGTGTGGATTATTACAATTATCGGTTAAATTAATGTATGTGAATGTAAACTGGCACACTACAGCAGAAGATAGAAATAACTGACTTAAAACCATTTCTTACCTGGTCAAAACACCACTGCTCTAATCATTTTGGCAGTGCCGTGTGTCTCATTCTCCCTGGTTTTCTCCATCCGTCTCACAGAGACGTGTACGAGTTTGGTGAATATTAGCGTCTGATAGATTACAGTGGTGTGATGAATCCTGATCAGCTTCTGATGGAGGTGAAGCCGTTATCAGAGCCCAGCGCTGAACCCTCGGCCCGTCCATGTGATCCACGCTCAGACACCTCATTATCACCTCGTCTGCTGTGCCGCTCATTCATTAAACCCTGCTTTTAGAGCTTTTAAGAGTCACCTCTGGTCCCTTTTAGTGCTGGATGTGAGGAAGCCGTAACACAGACAGCGAGCCTGGAGCACAGATGATTCGCTGGGATTCACAAACCAATACGATTAGGAAACAAATGGGCCGATTTGGCTCAAGAGCTTCATGTTGGCAGCAGTGAGGAAGCCAGGGCTTTTTAAAAGTGACAGAATATAAAAAAATAATTGTGGTTAGCGCTTCTTGTGTCTCCCGGTGGGCTGACAGAAGTCTGATAGCAGTGTTGTCCGGTGTGTTTAACGTAGAGCAGGATGATTCAATTACCTTCCAGGATGTCCAGCTGATGCAGGGCTATGACTAGGGTTTTCTGACTAGGAAATTAAATAAGCACTGTGCGTTTATGTGATGTTTTTTGGCAGCCACAGAACTGTGTAAAAGCAGCCAGAAATAAGACATGAACCAAAGACTATAATTAATTTTTAATAATTAAAAAAAATATATTAAAAAAAAAAAATATATATATATATATTTATAATTTTTTTTTACATGATGCTCATTACATTACCAGTGGATAAACTACTTGTTAGCTGCTATTTTTTATTTTGCAATTGATAGCAATAAAAATCTGTCTCAGTATATACAGTACCTTTTGGGCTTCATAAGATATTTTTTAAATATGTAGTTCTGCAATAAATTAATTTTATAACAATATAAATGTCTTTACTGTCACTTTTGATCAATTTAATACATCCTCAGTAAATAAAAGTCTATTTTAATTAATTTATTATGTCCATTATATGGATTGACTCTCTATCACATCTATTTTTCAATCGCTAATTAAAACAATGACTTAGTTATTGTCAGTTACATGTGAATGACTGTTTCAGCACAATATGCTTTATTTCAGCATCTTTGTAATTTAGTGTCAGTCTGAAAGACCTTTAAAACAGTAAACATAGTTGATTTGAATAGAGTGTGATCAGATATCTGTGTATGGTTTTTCTAGCGCTGCAGAGTTGTGTGGTTGTTGTTGAGCTTCAGCGTTTGTTTTCTCAGCGTGTTTTTCAGGTAACTACCATCTACACGATTTGTGCTCGTCAGCTGAGACACAAAATGTGTGTGTAATAATCACTGTAGGATCTGTGTCACACAGGTGTGTGTGTGAAGGGCAGCTGGTGTGGAAATAACTCTAAACAAACACACTGATCTCAGCTGAGACCCTGCGGCGCGTCTCACACTCAGACTCAAACACACTCCCAAAAATACACACGTGCTCGGAGAGGACAGAAACATAGAAGGACAAAAACAACAGAGACAGGGACGTTGTTAATCTACGTTTGCCCTTAGAGGAAAATTCATAAAACTACACAAGTTTAGTGCTTGTAAGAATTTTGAAGGAATTCTCTTCTGCTCACCAAGGCTGCCTTTATTAAATCAAAAAATTAGGGGTGGCACGGTTCATGAAAAAAAACTGAACCGTTCGGTACGCTTGTCTCGGTTCGGTGCATGCATGTGTCCCACGGTTCGCAATGTAGCCTCGTGCCCCGTGTGTGACGTCAGTGTTTTTCTCTTTCTCGCGGAAGAATTGAGGTGTCTACGGTGTGGAGAGAGTGCTGCAGGTCACAATACTGTACGTGTAGAAATGGCAAGTGGAAGAGAAAAAGAAGGCTGCCCGGAGTTGGAGGATGCACCAGCGTCGTATAAATCTGGTGTGTGGGAACATTTTGGATTTCATGTTAC
>JAUMHI010000063.1:18130211-18143539 GCA_032359435.1 Enteromius unitaeniatus
AAAAATTTAAGGGAAAATAAGGGAAAAACAAGATTATTTTTCACTGGCAGATAATTTTAGCTTGTTGTAAGAAGTTTTTAAAGCAAGTTTTACTTGTAAAGTAAATGTATCTTGATTCATTTATTTTTTATAATTTTTTTCTTAAAAAATTTTTATAGATTTTTTTCTTTTTTTCATTAATTTTTTTCACATTCACAGACACAAGCGTTATTTTAGTGTCATTTACATGTAATTTAGTTATAGTAAATATTAATATTTAGTTTTTTAGTTTTTTGCATGTTTTATTCATTGGATAATTTAATGTTTCTTTTAGATTAATTTAAAGTTTTAGCAATTTTAGTGCCTGTGTTTTTGTCATATATAACAAAAACTGCTAAAGTCACAAAGTTACTAAAACTTTGTAATTACACTCGGAAGTGCCCTTTTTTTGGGCTGTCAGTCAAACTTTACAACCCCGCCCCCTGAGCGCACATCAGAGTCATAGAGCAGAAGCAGATGAACGTATTCGTCTTGTAACAGTAAAATATCTTGTTGTTTGAATAAGTGAAATGTTGTCTTTATGAAATAAACACTAGTATGTCTATAAAAGTTCATATAATGCTTCACCTCACCGGTGTGATGTTGACGTAATGTGATGTCATCGTTTTAATGGTGGAAAACTTGCACACATTCGCTGGTCAAAAACCCGTGGTGTAACTGCATTTGAGTTTGCCCTTTTTTCTGTTTCAGCACATGCCCCTCAAAAGGTCTGTGCATATTTTTTTTTATATGTTATTTAAGCTAATGTGTATTTAATTCTTTTATGCAGCAATGGTTTTAAAGGTGCTCTATGCGATGCTGTTTGACGTTACCTCTGCTGACGTTTCATGTAAATACAAAACAAAGCTCCCCCCAGTGTTTCTGTAACTGCCGTGAACGTGCAAAGCGTATTGATAAGAAAAGTGGTGCTAACCCAAGAGAGACAGCTACAGAGCTAACATTAAGCTAACATGTCTAAATAAAAAATAAAAAAAGTTGCCTGTGCATCGGTTTGGAAGTCCTTTTGACGGCGGAGTTCTCTCCACTGTCAAACTAGTCCCCAATTTAAATCCGGGTCTTATTTCATTGCTTCTCGATTTCTCCTCTTCTCGCCTCATATTCCTCCGAGCGTCTTTTCTTCGGTCGTGCCTCAGCCCTTTTCCAAAAATAATACACAGTATTCCGCTAACCCACTCTCAGATTCACGCTGTACAATCAACTCTGCCTATTATGTGCACGCACATTAAACCCCACCTCTTCTTGCCGATTGGTTGGCCGTAGTTTGTTATTGTTTTGGTGCACATCCTGTGCCCCTAGTGTTTGTTTCGGTATTGCAGCCTCTGTGTTGTCTTTCGAGACCGGATTTTTTCCCAGTGTATTCAGAGGACAGACAGCAAGACGATTAAAATGAAATCGAGCTAAAATCCTGCAACATTGCATAGAGCACCTTTAATGGTTTTAATTTTAGTTTCAGTTTCAGTTGTAGTTTCAGCACCCCGGGACGACATTGTGCTGAACCAATCAGATCAGAAGAAACAGTTTACAGTTTTAGTGAAGTTTAGGCTTAAAATCAGTATTTGGTGCTTGTACATCATTGTCAGTCATCTATCATTTCCTCTGATTTTAGGCATTACCCATGGGGGTGTAGAGATGGTCAAGACTATATTTTAGCTTTAAAATGATGTTCTAGTGTCAACAAAATATGTTGACCTAGGGACACATAGTACTTGGCAAAATCAGGACGTTCTGTAAATTCATATATATGCTCCTCTACCTGTGATCTCTCTCTCGTTTGAGCTGTGACATTTCCGTTTCCCTGGAGACGGACTGTGCCAGGCAGTTGCCATAGTAACTCGGTGCTCCTTAAGAAGCTGCCGGTGCTGGAGCAAACGAACACCTGCTGGCTTCCTGCTAATTGGCTCTTTCTTTTCCTCCTTCGCTCCCACTTTTTATCGCCTTGCAGTTGAACTTTTTAAGGCTGAGCTGTCTGCGAGGCTCTCTGTTTTCTCAGAGGTGACATCACTTGCTGTTTTTAGCACTGTTTTGAATATGCATTCTGTCGTGTGTTTTATTGCTTTTTGGTGCCTTTTTTTGACTGTTTCTGTTATAAGGAGTGTGTTCGTTTGTGCTGGGTTCGTTTTCTCCATCAGTCTCTGGACACTCGTCACCTGTGTGAGCGATAGGAAGATGCTGTCAAAATATGGTATATTTACTGTAATGCCATCAAGTTTTCTTTCAGCAAAACGCAATTTGTTTTTTATTATTATAATTCTTTGGATTTTGAGATGAAATATGAGCCCGAGGATGTTTGCTGAGGTTGACGGTGATTGAAGAGCAGCAGTGTTTGTGGTTTTCTCTGTCCTCTGATGTTTAAATATCCTGTGGTTGTGTGCCGGAGCCGCTGGAGATTCAGGATCTGTGCCAGAGCAGATTTCTGCTGAATCAGACTAGGGCTTGGGTTCGAGGTCCATGCTTTTTAGGTATCGACCGACTGGCCTCGATACTAACGAATATTGAAAAACTTCTCGTCGTTTGGTACCCAATTCTGATACCTAATGGGGTTAATCTTATCAACGTCAGTGAGCCAATAAGACTGCAGCACTAGCCAGTGTGTTTGACCAGAAGTGTGTGAAATAGCCTTATGTTATTTACATCATTTACACGACTGTGAGTCATTTCTGTCTCTACATTAAGTTGCACTTTCTGTATCATGCACACACAGCACACTCCTGCTTTCAATAGTATTTGTTAATATTTAACCCTGAAAAAGATGAATGCCTCTGTGTCAATGTATGCTTTTGTTGACTAGCATACTGACCTGCGCGTGACGCTTCCGCTGATATTTATAAAATATAAATACAGTGAAGAACATCTCCAGAACTGCTCCGAGGGTTACTTCAAGAGCTTTTGAGTAAATCTATCCTCATATCATGTACACACAGAACTGGAGAGATATTAATGGCAAGCACAGATGTGTAAACTCAAAACTATTTGAACTTTATTAAAACTAATTTGCGCTGATTCATTGTGTTTTTTCTGTGCAGTGGCTGAAAAACAAGCTGAAATTTTTTTTTTTTGAGATTTTGTTTAAACTGATTTCATAAAATTGGTATCGAAAAAGGTATCTTCCAGGAACCGGTATCGAACTCAAGGTACTGGTATCGAAATGTTTTGAACGATACCCAGCTAACCTAAATCTGTCTGACCTAAATCAGACTTTAGGCTTCAGGACGATCCGTGACGTTTGCACTTTAAAGAAACGGTTAGAGCTGATGAGATTTTTTAGATGTGTTTTTTGCTTATTATTGTGACCTGTTTTTGTTTATTTTGATGTTGTTAGTATTGGATCCTGTGAAAACACTAAAATTGATCGTGTTTACTCGGAAAAATTGCCCAGCCCACTGACCAGTTTTTACCTATTTCATGTTTTTCTTTTAATTGTGATTAAAGTTGTAATAATTTTGTTGTGTTTGTATTTTCTATGGTTATAGTGTTTCAGTTTTAGTTTGTTATTTTAGTTTATTTTAGTACATCAGGTTTTCAGTAAAAAATGAGCTGAAATCAAATGTTTTTTATATATATTTTTTATATTTCAGTTGCTCTTTATTTTGTTCTATTTCAAATAATGGAAATAATGTTTAAATATTTTTTTTTAGATTCACTTAACTGTAATAATCTGGAGTGATACACCCTATTTTAAAAAGGAAAAAATATGCACATAAATGATTGTTTTTTTAAATCAAAATTTTTATTTTACTATTTGTATTTTTCATAACTATATGATAGCATAAACGTTTTATAAAATTTTTTATCATTCCTCTCCTGTACATAATGCTCAGGATGCTCCTCATCCTCACCTCAGCGTTCAGCTCGAGTCATGTTTCTGGGACAGACTCACATCTGTATCTTGTATCTTGCTTTACACCTCTGTGTTTAGCGTCTTCATCCTGTCATTAGCGCTGCATGCTAACAGATCTGCATGTGTTTTCACGCGGCTGCTTCCACATACTCTTTATTTTTAGCCTCCACGGCTAATTAGTGTGAACTGGAGTAGAATGCCATTAGCACACACACACACACACACACACTCACTCTAATGAAGGTGTTTGTGTATGTATGTTCACTCAGAACAGATGACCCTTTCTGGGTTACTGGTGTCAACAAACACTGTCGTTGCTCAGATTCTGATTTGAGTCTTGTGCTTCGTAAAGTACTGTACTTTACTAAACTAGCTTACGTTATCATTTTAATATCATACTACATCACAGTTTTAGGATGAATTCCATTAAGAAATGTCATTATATCTATTTAATTTCCTAAAATATATAATCTACTACTAAGAAAATACAAATATATATATATATTTATTTATTTATTAGGTAATACTTATAAAAAAGTTCATTTGATTTATAATTAGTAGTTTAAATTGCTTCTAAATTAATGCAAGTATAATATAACATAAGCACATAAATATAATATATAATAATAAGTAAAATATAAATCGTTTGACAGCACTAATATAAATACTTAAAAATTGCATATGTGCATATAATGCATAAACAAATTTTTATAAAATATATGCTTTTTAAACAATTGTTAAATAATAATTAAAGTAATATGTTATATATGAATTAGTTTGTTATTTAAATTTTGTAAGCAATTTTTAAAGAATAATTACGTTAATAGGTAATTTTTCTTCTTATTATTTCTTTTATGACAAAAACACTTCTGTGTTACATTTATTTATGTATAATGTATGTTTTATATACTCTTCATGTTTTATTTTATATACTTATTAAACAGTATGTTTATTATTACAATTATTACCATTTGTTTTATCTCTGTTAAAATACAATTATTGTCGAAATCTCATCATTACTGTGTTTTTATATTTATATAAATGTATGTAAAATGCATATGTAAAATATATGAAATATGGTAACTTTTGTAAATATTTCAGAAAGATCCTCACAAAATAAATGGCTTCCGTATATATGAATTACGGGCCATTTCTTTTCATGCAATCCACTCACCGTGGTATTACCATCTGAGGTTTTTGGAGAGTTTGTGTTTGTTTGGAGAGATCCATCGGGTCAAAGCTAATGGACTGTCTGATATGAAGCATCGCAGCCATTTTTAGCTGGCAGCTTCAAGGCGTTTCCTGCTTACATGCTCCTGCATGATACCAGAATCCTGCTCACGCTGTCTGTCCATAAAACTTATTGAAATATGACATATTTGTTATCCTGGAAAACAAAAGCAGCCATAAGCAGCACAGCTATAGCAATACATTGTATGGCTCAAAAGTATTTATTTTTTCTTTTATGCCAGAAATCTTTAAGTATAGATCATTTTCCATGAAGATATTTTGTAGATTTCAAATACGCATTGCTAAGAACTTTAAAGGTGATTTTACTCATTATTTACATTTTTTTGCACCCTCAAATTGATAATTATTCAGATTTAAGATGATGCATAAATCTCAATTTAAAAAAATTGACACTTAAGACTGGTTTTGTCGTCATGGCCAAAAATATTGGCACCCTTGGTAAATATGATCAAAGAAGGCTGTCAAAATTAATCTGCATGGTTATTTAGTTTCTAGGGGTGCCAATAATTCTGTCCAACATGTTGAAAAGAAAAAAAAAGTTTTTTAAAATAAAAAATCTAAAGAATTTGATCATGACCGTATATATATATATATTTAGATGTGTTTAACCTAGTTCATAACTATCTATAACTGGGAGAGAACGTGTCAGTGAGGACGTGCATCGTCTACGCCGGGCGTAGCTGCGCCGGACGTAACTAAGTCCGACGTAGGACTAACACCCAGCTTTTTTACGTCCAGCTGGTGCAACCGGCCCCTGATGAAGAAACACACTCATCCTGTTATTGGATGGGTTTATAATAGGCTTTTATATTTTGTTTTGTTTGTTTGTATAGACAAATGTATGACAAGAAAGAAAGACCAACAGGTAGTTTGACTGGAAGAGCACTGAGCTGTTGTCAGGCAGGAGTGTGTGTGTGTGTGTGTGTGTGTGTGTGTTGTGCTGTTGTTAGGCAGGACTGAGGCTGATGAAATCCGCTGTAACATTTCTCCAGTCGTGTTCTGCTCTTCACACACACTGTCACTGTCTGTAATGCAGTTAACTTCAGCCTCTCGTCAAGATCACACACACACTTCTCCTCATGTCATTGTCCTCAGAAATCTTCATTTGCAGCTCTGATGATGAGCCCTCTAGACTTCAGTCAAACTACATGCGGCTGAAGGAGTTTTGTATGAGTGCTCTGTATTCGAGTGTTTTTCTCATGTTTTATTGGCTGCTGTTGGACAGAGACTGAAGGACAGATGTTGAGACACACAGATGTTCCAGCGCCATTTTCACCTTTAAATTCTCTTTTCCTCTTTTTAATATGATTAGAAGAAATTAGATTTTAAAGTTGTGTTGTGTTTTTTGTGTTGAGAGCTCTCTCTCTCTCACAGTGAGTCTGTGTCTCTCGCTCCTCAGGTGCAGGAGTGTCTTTGTTTCTCTGGTGATTCAGCGCTGACCTTTCCATCATTGAATTATAGCACCGCCGAGCATCACACCATCATCACAAATATATACAATCGGCTTCTGTTGCTGGTTTAATTAACTTATATCTCACCTCACTGAACCTTTAATGATTTATTCTTCCTCAGATTAAAATATTTGTACATTTTCTTTGAGTTGCAGCTGATGATGTACCTTTAATGATTCTTTAATTAAACCCATCAGCTTTTGTCAGAGCCGAGCTTATTAGGCTTGAAGTCATCTATATGCTATTATACTACTAAAAGTTAAGGAGGTGTTTGTTTAAAATACATGTTGATAATAATCAGAAATGTTTGTTGAGCAGTAAATCAGTATATTAGAATGATTTCTGAAGATCATGTGACACTGAAGACTGGAGGAATGATGTGAACATCACAGAAATAAATTCCATACAAATACAAAACACTTATTTTAAATTGTAATAATATTTTTTAAAAATTGTACAGCATTTTTGATTAAATAAATGCAGCTGTGGTGAGCAGAAGATATTATTTAAAAAATCATATATATATACAAATAATTAATAAAATGTAATAAAAAAACTGAAAGTTATACGACTTTTGCATGAATATGCATGTCCAAATTTGTCAAACAATAAAAACTACCAATTTTGTTGACATTATTATTATTATTATTATTTATCAGGCTGTTTATTTTAAATGCATATGGCTACTCTTCTAATTACTATTTATAATAATAGTAGTAATTTTGCAGATTGTAAATTAGATTATTATTGTTTACTGTTTAATTTCAATCAATCATTTTTATTTCTATAGCTCTTTTAACAATACAGATTGTAGGAAAGCACTGAACATGATCAAGTAGAAGAACAGAGTGATGGTAATGTATAATGACCAGATTTAACTTTTTATTTATCAAATGCAGAGACGGTCTCTGTAGTCAAGACGACGATAATCACTAGAAATCAGGTGTCCCCATTAATTTTGAATGCAAATATGTGCATAATATTTAGTTATTTTGATGATAACTTGTACTGATCAAATGTTGGTCTCTAGAAGGAGACTTCTATGATAGTAAGCAGCAAATAGTTGTTTATCTTCAGTATTTAAAATCCTTTACCAACCATCATCTGATCATGATCCTGTGTTCTGTGTCTGGGTTGGTTTGGCTGATGTTAGTCAAGTTAGTGTTCTGAGGACTAGTTCAGCTGCGGTCAGCTCAGATGGCGGTCTAACGCTGATGACCGCTGACAGATGAAGTGATTCAGTGTCTGGAGCCTGTGGCTGAATAACGCTCAGCTTCTCTGCTCTGCATACGCCATATCATACTTTACCTTTAATAACAGTGCACTGATTTCTGACGTGATGTTGATGCGCTTCACCTGTTTAATAGTGCGTCCGAAATCAGAGCAGACAAAAAGAGCTGAGAGAGCGAGCAAGAGACACAGACAAACAGAGAGAGAGATGGTTTCTCGTTCTCCTGCTTTGTTGCTCTTGTCTCTTTCTATCATGTTCACCCTCTCACAGCCCCAGGGGTGATTTAAACACACACACACTCATGTTTCTCCCCGAGCATGTATTTAGAATAAAAAAACATTTCATAAAAATAAAGCATGGTTTATAGTAGCACTGTGGTATTTTGGAAAATGGTGAAAATACCTTCCTCAAAGTACTGTAAATATTAATATTTCAATCAAGACAGAAGTACTTTTTATATACTTTAGCAATCCTTAAGTGTTTATTTTTATGTTTATTTTTTTCATTAACATTATAATAATTATAATATAATACATGAAATATTACTTTTACCTCTACATGCTGTAAGCACATATGCTTCATGAAAACATTTGAGTGATATCTTTTGTGTATCAGTGTTGTTTTCATTTGGAAGTAAAAGGGGTTTCATGTTGCTTTAAGAGAGTTTAGTAAAGTGAGTTTGGGTTTGATTCCTTCTTCAAAGTCATTATGAGTGGATCACACACACACACACATCTGAGGGAGATTCAGCCTCTCTCTGTGTTTTGACATCAGACTGAATTTTTTACTTTTACTAAAAAAATCATATTCAGATCAAATTCTGCAGCACAACTGTTTTGAACATGTTTTCAACATTGACAATATCTTTACTTACCCATAAATGATACAAATCTCACTATTAACAAAGACCCCTCGTGTTCCTTCGTGCCGATTGGCTGATCATCTGCTGGGAGTCGTCCCGGTTTTTTCCCTCTACGCTCAGCAATCTCAGCAATGTGATTGGCCGCTATGATGCCGGGCCAATTTGACCAGCCAATCAGTGCTTTCTCTTCAAGATTTGCCCTCTGGCGTTGCAGCGGTGTGTGTGATGTTTACAGCATGTGTGACTTCTGCTTGCAGCGCTTATTGTGTTACTCATCCACTCTGATGCTGTTTCATCATCACAAACTATTTCTGAACACTTTGTTTTATGTGTTGTTGAAAAGGTTTCTAAGCTCTTCTATTTAGAGCTCAGAGATTTTTAGAGAATAAAGCTTTTCTCTTTATTATTAGGTTTTCAACTTCAGTTTATTTTAATTTGAATTTATCATATTTCTGTCTTTAATTTATTATTATTAATTAATTATTATTAATATATATATGTATATATATATTTATTTCATCATCATATTTTTTATTTGCTTTCACTTAAACATTTTATTTCTGTTACCTGCCAAGGCAAACTGTCTGATTTAAGTTTAAACTATTAAATCATTTTATTAAAATAAAGATTAAAAAGTGTTCCAACAACAGCACGGTTTTCACATCAAACTGAACTCTTTCAGACACTGGCAGGAAAGTTTTTGTTGAAATATGTTTTACTTTTGAACTAAATATGTTATCATTTCTTAAAATTCCATGTAGTTTTTGTTTAGTTTAAGCGTTATTTACATTTATTAATGTTGTGAAGTAGCATGTATTTTTTGTGTTAGTTTTAGTAATTGTTATGTGCTTTTGTCTTTTAAATGATGTATTTCTATGTACAGTAGCTTTATTTTCATTTCAGTTTCAGCTTGATTTATTTCTGTTAGTTGCTGAGGCAGTTTCATGCAAAGTAAGTTTTTCATCTAATATTTATTTGATTTCAGCTTCATTTCAATGAACATCTACAAAAAATGTACAAGTTTTAGCTTAATAATAATGAAGGTTTTTTTGTTCATTGAATGTTTACAGTAAGGCAGCTCTGGTGTAAAATCTGGGATTTATTGATGTCAGGGTTTTTAAACTGAATGAAAATTTCTTCAGGTTCACGTAAACACACACACACACACACACACACACACACACTGCATCAGAAGTGACAACGTGATTTTTCAGGGGTCATACACGTTATAAACACAGCCCTATTAAATATAATACAGATTTGTATTATAAGTTATAAAGAGTATAGAAAGCTTTTAAAGGCAAAGGGAGACTGTATTGTAGGTTACATTACATTTTGCCTTTTCAATTTAATGTACACTACAGTTTAAAAGTCAGTAAGACTTTTATAAAATAGTGTTATATGTGTTATAAAAGAAGTCTCTTCTGCTTACCAAGGCTGCATTTATTTGATCAGAAATATAGTAAAAAATGTGAAATATTAGTTTGATTTAAAATGAGTGTTGTCTGACTAAATATCTGCTTAAATGTAATTTATTCCTGTGATCAAATATGTATGTTTCAGCATCTTCAGTCTGCAGTCTTCAGTGTCCTTCAGGATAGATTCATTCTACAGTAATATGCAAAGAAAGATTTCTGATTATTATGTTGAAAACAGTTGTGGTGCTCAGTATATTGGTGGAAACTGTGAAACGTTTTATTTTTGTAGGAAAGATCAAAAGAACAGCATTTATTTAAAACTGAAGTCTTTTTGTAAAATTATAAATTCACCAAAAAAATCTACTGAACCCAAACTTTTAAACAGTAATGCACAGTTTTTTTTTTTATTATTTAATTTATTTGCAAAAGCAAACTTTGTAGTGTAGTCACTGTCTGTCTGTCTGCTAGTAGCAGCTGAACTCTAATGTAGTTTCGTTAGAGCTGCTTTAATTAAATTACTCGTTAAAGGCTCATAGAGCAAATTACACAAGCAAATGATGTGGAACACTAAACAGACAGCAGATATACTGCCGTTCTTTGTGTTTTATAGGACACTGAACACATACGGGCGGAGAAAGAGATGCTTGTTTCTGTTCTCCACGTCTTTATTGAACCGATGATTATGCGTATGAATCAGATCTGTCGTTGCTGCTCAGAAGCTGCTTGTTCGTAGCCAAATACCTAGAAGAGCTGTGTTCTGTGTGCTGAGACGACTCGTCTGTCTCGCCTTTCCTGATTCATCAGATATTTCTCATTGTTTCATTGCGTTAAGCGTCGCTTGCCGAGCAGACATAATTAACTTTCATTAATTAGCCATTGGACGAATAGAGCCATCATTAATCATTAAAATCTGCGTCTGTGAACTCAACTTATGGTGGCAAAACATTTACTTCTGCACTTGAGCTTTAAGAGTGATGCTCAGGACACACGGGTGGAAAATGACCTTATGGACATAGAAAACGAAGCGTACTTAAATGCATGAATTTCCCCTCAATATAACATATTGTGTCCCGACTGAGATGCTCTTTACTGTAGACTTAATCATTTTTGTGTATAAATTTGTAATGTATGTTTCGATCAAGTATTTCTTTCAGACAAACTCTGCAATAAGCTAGAAAATATTTATTTATATTTAAATGCAATTTTAGATAATACTACAAACACTGCAATTATTATTATTATAAATGAGTATGTTCTTTATAATTTTATATTTTTAGTAATTATAAAATAAGTAGTTATTATAATTCATATACATAATTTATAGCTTTAAAAATTTGATGCAATTGAATAAATTAAAGATAATTTTACAAGCATTGCAACAAGCTTTAAAAATGCATTTATATTTACTTATTTTTATGCAGTTTAATAATTGAAAGACAAGAGTTCTATGCAATGAGCTATAAATATTATTGAATTTTTTTTTTTGCAATTTAGTAAAAATGGCACTATTAACAGTTTTTTTAATAAATGAAAGATATTACTGCTAACACTGCAAAAAAGCTCTGAATATGTATTAAGCAATTTAATAAAGATGCAATAATAATTAAAATGAATAATTAAAGTAATATCTAAGTTTTTTCATAATGTCTGCTTCTCAGAGATCAGCTGCTGTTTGATTCTCTTTCAAGAGTCACACGTTCCTTTAATAATATAGTTAACAGATGCATCATTTATTTTGTCTTCTGTGTGATAATAAATATGGATACATTGCATTGTATATACGTGTGTGTGAGTGTGAATGAGTTCTTGTGTCGAGTTGAGTTCGAGCACATTTTCGTGTCAAACTTCCTCTGACTGTCGTAGTATTGAGCTGTAGTTTAGGTGGTTGTCTTGTTGTTGAACAGAGCAAACGTCTGTGGCTAGCTCACGCTAATCTCAGCAGGCCATTCCTCGTCTGCCAATCACCACAGACTCTGCCGCTGTCATGACCATATTTGCATAAATTAGCATGCATTTGCATAAGAATCCCCTTGTTTTGCAGCCTCTCAACAAATGGCATTTTCACTTTCTTTATCACTCTTTATCTGTCTCTCCTGAATCAGTCTTTTTCATCTCAGCAAATGGCTTTTTCTCCTCAAACCTTCTGGAAAGGTCAGTAAGAGTCTGAGGGTCAGAGAGTCTCTGGAGATGGGCTTGGACGCTGTATAGAGTCACTGAATGAATCAGGATGGACGCTCATGGCATCACTCTGAATGATATCTATAACTAGTGCTGTCAAACAATATGTCGCGATTAATCGCATCCAAAAAAAAGTTTGCATAATATATTGGTATGTACTGTGTATATTTATTAAGTATATATAAATACAAACATATGCATGTAAACATACATATACACAATACAAAACAAGATATAAACATAAATGTATTTTTTGCCTTATTTTTTATGGGATTCATTGTTTGACAGCACTAATATATATATGTTGATATCGTCTCAAAATGTAACTATATTATAAACAAGCTCTAGTCTGCAGAAAGTTACTATAATGGATGAAGATATTACGTTATTATATAAACAATAACACAATGATTTTCTGTAAAGCTGTATAATTAATTTTTTGGAACAGAAATCAAATTGTCCTTTGTGAAATATTCACATGTAGAGACTCGTTATGAAACATTTTAGGAAATTATGATCCACAGGAAAAAGAAATCGTCTGTTTCAAAATAACATGTACCCTGGGAAAGGAAATTATTTACTTTGAAACCATTTTCATTTAGAAATTATTTCTAAATTTTACAAACAACACATTGAATTGAACATGGAGTCTTATTTTATTTTTTTATTATTTTTAGATTGTAAAAATGGCGTTTGTAGCATTTTCTGTGACCTCAGAGGAGTAAATCAGTCCAGACACGTGTTAATGCTGTGTTTTATTGATCCAGTGACTGTGTGTTTAGTGTTTCTCTGTGCTGTGGAGGATCTGTATGTGTGTGTGTGTGCAGCTGGTATTTATCACGTTATTGGGATCAATTGTCTCCACAAAGATAGAAATAGCAGTAACTGTTGAGCTTGTAGGAGCATTACTTCCTAGGTCCTCGTGAAGAAACAAGCTTCTAAATCACACAGAATGAAGTGTTTGAGAATGTAGGAGTGTGTGTAGTTTCCTGTAAGGGGTAGGTTTAGGTGTAGAGTCAGTGTAGAACAATACCACATACAGTCTGTACAGTAGAAACAC
>JAUMHI010000063.1:18148528-18171752 GCA_032359435.1 Enteromius unitaeniatus
ATGTGGAGGTGAGACGGGAGTACGGGTGGAGTAATAGAGAGACAGACGAGTATGTGGAGGTGAGACGGGAGTACGGGTGGAGTAATAGAGAGACAGGTGAGTGTGTGGAGGTGAGACGGGAGTACTGGTGGAGTAATAGAGAGACAGACGAGTATGTGGAGGTGAGACGGAAGTACTGGTGGAGTAACAGAGAGACAGAGAAGCGTGTGGAGGTGAGACGGAAGTACTGGTGGAGTAATAGAGAGACAGGCGAGTGTGTGGAGGTGAGACGGGAGCTCTGGCCTATTTGTCAGCATTGATCAAGCCATTAGAACGGTGTGCAGGGAGCCATATTGGTTTTTGAGGCCAAAGGGTGCAAGAGAGACAGAGATGAAGCGCTTGAACATACTGAACTCTACCGGGACTCTAATGAATCTGACACACAGTGAGTTTCTCTTCCTTGAGAGAAGCAGCTCGAGCAAATGACTCCTTCAGCACTCATGAGTTCAGACACTTCATCAGCCAGAGTGAACACACGCCGTGAGCCAGTGTGTGTGTGTGTTTTCTTCTTTTCTTCTTGTGTGTTTCTTATCATCTGTTCTATCTCTTAAATCATATAACTAAATAAATGTGCTTGCGTGTTCATTTGTAACGTTTTTATTTTTATGTGAGTGAAATTAAGTAATTGTTTTATTTTTATGGGATTATAATATTAAGGGTATTTTTAGTGGTTTCCCTTTTTAGTGAGTGTGCGCTTTCATAGCTCATATGATGTTAATTAAATTAAAGGTTATAAAAGTTTTTACATTAAAACATGGAGAGGATTTGATAAATGTTTTATTTGATTGTTATTTGAGATGCTGTTACAGTTTTTATTAATATTTTGAATGAATTTTTGTTTGTTTTTTTTATGTAGGTTTCAGAATGACATTTTGTTGTGTTTTTGTCATTTTGATGTATTTTTCTTTCGGTTTTAGTTGTTTTTGGACATCAAAAAGGAAAATGATAACTGTTGCCTCCAGTTCATTTCAAGTAAGAAATGCTTCTATTTTTGTTTTAGTAACTGCAATTACCCGGGTTCATATTGAGATCTCTGACTTTTGCTTGTAGAGTCTGGAATCTTGGTTGAGATTTTTTCTGATGAGATTACTGTGCACAAGAAACATCTTGGAGGCTAGAGACTTTAAATCATTTGAGACATTGAAGTGATTTCTCTGTTGTTGATATGTGGTCCATGTATATGTGTTTGTTTGTGTGGGCCGTTTGCAGGTGTGTTTGTGAGGTGTATCTGGCCGCCGGCTCTCAGTGATGGCACAAAACTTTTTGTCAAACTGAGTAAAAGAGGACATTAAAGTGGGACGGAGGTGGGGGTGGGTCGGGGGATCTGGTGAATAATTGGAGTTTTTCCTATAACCTGATTGGACACACCATGGAAGTACTGGCGGATATGGTGCAGCCGTGTGCCGATTCGCTGGATCGCAGCCCACGGACCAACAGGCTGACGACCCCATCTGCCCGGTTGCTTAGCAACTCCCCGTGTACCCTGTGCTGCTTAATGACTCCTGTTGCTGCGGCGACGCCGAGGGTTTTAACGGGCGCAGCTCTGGAGCTTTACAACCAATCACACGAGTCCTGAGACGTAGCGAATCAGAGAAAGAGAGAAGGTCTCATGGGTCTCAGTCTGACCCGACTCTGACACACACACCTCGCTTTGTTCAGCCGCAAAAAACAGAGCAGAACCAGACAAGAAGAATGCCTGAAACATTAAGGCCTGTTTAAAGAATAAATGTTGAGTTTAAAGTTAAAGTTTTGATTTTGTTAAAGATAAGTCCACCAACATTTACCAAGGTCATGTGACTTTCAGGTTGCAGACTTTTGTCTGTGCAAGGTTTAAGACCGTGTTGAGATGTGGTGTGATCTTTTTCAAATGAGAAACAAACAAGGGATATCAGAAAAAGCAAATGAGAAAATTTTATTATTTCTTAATCACATATTTTCTATAATTTCTATAACAAATATTTTTTTCAAATTTGTCATTTTATAATATTTGATTATCTTGCAATTTGATGGTTTTCAAATAACATAATTGCTGAAATGTCTGTTTATTTATTTTTTGTTTTGTTTTATTGTTTTTTTTTAGTTCTGATCATTATTTTATCATCTTAATTCACAGGCAAATCAATATTGCACAAATCATTGCATTTGGTCATTTTACAAATCTGTCAATTGTATCATTTTATGAACATTATGGATCCGCTCAATTTGAATGTATTTTGATCATTATTTTTATATTGGACTGTAGTGAAGATCAGCAGTGGTCTTTGTAGATTATTGCTTTAATTAGTTAAAGCTGTCACAATCACACAGGACGATGTGTGTGCACATGTGTTTTTGTTTGTTTATTCATCTGACCCTCTTGTGACTCTGTCTGAAGGCATCCGCACACACACACACGCACTGTTCTAACATCTCTCTCTCTTTCTTATTCAGATGAACCGGCCCATCCAGGTGAAACCTGCCGACAGTGAAGGACGAGGAGGTAATTAACCTTCTTTCTCTCTCTCTCTCTCTCTCTCTCTCTCTCTCTCTCTGTGACTGGTGTGTCGGAGTGGCCGTTAATTTAGGTCACTTGCCTCCATTGACTCTCCATCTGTTTGGTTCACTGTGACTTGGCTCGGATCAGTGGAGCTGCAGGCTCCTGACGGTAACGGTGGTGATAACGTGAGCCGGTAACGGCTGAAGTGGCTGGTGATGTGCTGGAGCTTCAGCATCTGTTTTGACCTGCGTCTGCTTTTCACTCTCTGTGCTTGCTTTTGGTTTTACACATGTGGAGCAGACTTTCAGTGAGCACCCATGTGAAAAAGTGCTTTATTTGCACTGATTTTGTACTTAATGCACTAAAATAATGATTCCGTAGTACGTCTTACGATCATCTATGTGTACTCAGCTCTCCATGAATAAAAAACTAAAATGTGCTTTTAATATACTCTTGAAGCCATCTTTCATACACTAGTACAGTCAAGTGGTGACTAAATATTTTTTTTAATAAACAGATAGTATATTTATATTCATGGTGTCCTGAAATGGCATACTAGATTACAAATTGTGTAAAATCTGAGCACTTTAAGTAGATTATGGAGGTGTATGTACCTGGACTTGACTCATGGTATCTGAGCATGCTTTGAGACAGTGTTGAGATATCTTGAGATATTTGAGGTCTTTTTCTCAACTGAGAAGAACAAACAATAGACTAATTAAAATATGACTTCATGAATATTTTTTTATTATCTCATTATTATTGATCAGTTATCTTAACAATTTATTATTTTACAAAAATCTTAACAATCACATCTATTCCTTTTATGAATATTATATATTTTCTACATTTTAGTATTATTTATTATTTTTATCTTCAGAGAATATTGTTATTTAATCTATTTTTTGTTTAATATTATTGATCAATTATTTTATCAATCAAACGTTTATTATTCAAATTAATAAGTTAATAATTCAAATTCTATCACAGAAATAAAAAATACATTTATCATACATCAGCTATGAGCTACAGCCATCGTTATCTACATATCTTCATCACATAAAGTCAGTCTAAAGCCTTGAAAGGGTTTTAAAAGTGATAGTTCAGCCAATAGAGATGTTCTGTTATTATTTATTTGCGTGTTTTACTTTAGTTTATAGAATGTAATTCATTCACCAGACATAATTATATTTAGAAACACATTAGAAAATATCCCAAATGTGTTGCAAAAAATAATTTTGCTTTAATGTAACGTTTTATTACTCTAATCAGTAACAAATAAACTGATAAATTGTCTCTTGGTTTATTATTATTATTATTATTATTTTTTATATGACAGCTGTTTGAATGACCATTCAACTGTTCAGTTATTTTTATATTCTTTATTGTTTGTATGAAAAATTATTTTATCTTGGTGTGCTTTGCAAAATGAGTAAACAAATAAATCAAAGAATAATGCATTTAATGATATATTAATTTTCAATATCATTTCCAATTTGTATATGGAGTTTTCTCTATGCAAACATAGCCATAATTGTATTTGATTTATTTGTATAATACTTCTTATTTCTTATTAAATTATTCAGTTATGAAAACTGTTATTTGCTAAACATACAACAGTTTCATATGGAAGACATAAAATATTTCTCCATACAAGCAACATAGAATGGACTTTTACTTGTTTAAGTTTAGGGTTTTACTATACGTTTCAAAGAGAGAGTTCACACAAAAAATTAATTCTGCCATCATTTGCTTGTTTGATTTACTTAAAGTCAAGTTGTTTTTAAGTTGAGGTTAGGGATGAAGTCTCCGGAGTACGTTAGTGCTAGCAACATTAGCACGTATGTTAACGTGTGTGCATCTCTGAGGGAGAGAGAATGGGAGAGATAGAGTATATGTTTATAATAAAACGTATTTTTGTGGCAATACAAGGAAATGAGCTGTCGTTTTTATCATATTGATTACTATATTTATTTGTTTGATATATATATATATATGTCTGTAAGAGCTTTGAAGTAATAGAAACCATTTGTGACCCTGGACCACAAAACCAGTCTTAAGTCGCTGGGGTTTATATCCAAAAATACATTGCATGGGTCAAAATTAGTGATTTTTTTTTATGCCAAAAATCATTAGGAAATTAAGTAAAGATCATGTTCCATGAAGATTTTTTTGTAAAATTCCTGCTGTAAACATATCAAAATGTCATTTTTGATTAGTAAAATGCATTGATAAGATATTCATTTGGACAACTTTAAAGGTGATTTGCTCAGTATTTAGATTTTTTTGCATCCTCCGAGTCCAGATTTGCAAATAGATGTATCTCGGACAAATATTGTCCTATCCTAACAAACCATATATCAATAGAAATCTTATTTATTGAACTTTCATGTGATGTATATTGTAAAATTTTACCTAATGACTGGTTTTGTGGTCCAGGGTCACATTTGGTGAAGTGATATGGAACTGTAATGCGGTCAAAGAGCTGACTGGAACTACGTTCTTCATCCAATCAGATTCAAGCATTTAACGACCCGTAGTATAAACAAATGTATTTAATAATCAGCACTCAAATAGAAACTGACTTGTGCAAACATTTAAATTGCACATAATTAAGTTCCTTTTCAGGAACTCACACTGCGTCTATAGACGCTTTGGAAACGCCTCGGCGTAACCACGCTCTGAATTTGCTGTAAATATGTCCAATAAGGCCTCCGGGCATCATAGGTGGGTGACGTCATGATCCCGGGAGCTTAAAACCCAGGTGCGGTGCATCACGCATTAGTTCAGAAATGATTGTGAACCTCTTCATCATCATGATTGTCAAATGATGATGAAGAGGCAAGCGCTCTACTGTGAGTCTGTCGCAGCAATCTGTTTGTTCAGTTTAAAAAAAAAAAAAAAAAGTCTAGGGGCGTTCCTCGTGGTGCAGGCCCCGCTGTCGCTGAGGCGAACTAGCGTTTGCATTCATGGGGATCGCAGAATGATCTAATGAAAGTGATTGAAACCTGATTAGATCTAACGTCAGCGGTATCTCTCCGGGTAATAAAGCACAGCTGATCACGGTTACTTGTCCCCGGGGAGAGTCTCCCTGTTAAGGTACGTGTGTCTCCCACATTGCCGCGGAGGCGGAATCGCGACTGCACTCGCGGGACGCGCTGCCGCTGAGGGAGAAGAGCATGCGGTAGCCGCTCTTGAGAGAGGGGACTGCCTGTGCTGCGGAGAGCTCTCTCTGCGAAGGGAGCATCTATTGGCGTTTCTCGTGGTGCAGGCTCCGCTGTCGCTGAGGCGAACTGGCGTTTGCATTCATGGGGATCGTAGATTGATCTGATCAAAGTGATTGAAATGGATGATCCCCTATTTCTTTCCCACCCGATTAGATCCAGCGGCATCTCTCAGGGTAGTGAAGCACCGTTGATCACGGTTACTTCTCCTTGGGGAGAGCAGATTACTAAAACAGTCTCCCTGTTAATCATCAGGGGGGTCTGCGGTCTCGTCCCTGATACAAGTTGGTGCACAAAAGTTTAATATGATCTCAGGGGACGCTCCTCTCATTGAGGGCGGTACATTCCTGGGTACCTGAACGTAGGAGCAGATGCGCAATGTCCCCTCCGGTACTCTCTAGTTCATCCAGCTCCACTGTGGCTGGATGCCATGGTACAGAGGCAGTCGAGGCTTCCTCTGTACGCTTTTCCTCCGGTGGTTCTGCTCCCAGGAGTTCTAGAGAGGGTTCACCAGGACAAGGTCAGCTTACTGTTAGTAGCTCCGTTCTGGCCGAACCGAGTGTGGTTTGCGACCTAGTATCTCTCCTCGACGGGTTGCTATGGGAGATCCCTGGCAGGAGGGACCTACTCTCCCAGCAGGGGGGGATCCTTTTAAAAAAATCCTCCAGATTTGTGGAATCTGTGGGTGTGGCCCCTGAGGGACAACTCATAGCAGCAGGTTTAACGACTGAGGTTGTTCAAACTATTCTGCAATCTACAGCTCCCTCCACAAGGAGGTTGTTTGCACTAAGGTGAAGGTTTTTTCACTGCATGATGTGTAGAGCGACTGCAGGATCCATTTAACTACCCGGTCGGCAGAGTTCTGGAATTTCTGCAGACCTGTCTATATTGACAGGGATAGCCCATTCAACCGTGAAGGTAGATGTGGCGGCTTTTTCAGCATTTCACGCACTCATTGGCGACGGTTCAGTGGGCAGACATCCACTAGTCATACGATTCTTGTGAGGCGCACTTAGGCTGAGGCCTGTGGTGCGATCAAGAGTTCCAACTTGGGACCTAGCGGTGGCTTTAGAAGCCCTGCCTTGTGCCCCATTTGAGCCTTTGGTTTAGTTTTCAGACCGTCACTTAACTGTCAAGACCGTGGTCTTGATGGCACTTTCCTCACTCAAGAGGGTGAGAGATTTGCAGGACCTGTCAGTAGCGCCTACTTGTTTTGCACCCGGTTTGGTGAAAGTTTTTCTTTTCCCGCGAGCGGGTTATGTTTCCTAAGGTCCCGGCGGTCCCACCACAGCTGGTGGTGCTCCAGGCCTTTTGTCCTCCTCCTTCTCAGGATACAAGCTAAGTAAGGCTTCATTACTTATGTTCAGTGCGAGGACTGGACAGTTATATTCGCAGGACTGCGGATTGGAGAAGGTTGGACCAACTGTTTGATTGCGTGGTCCTCCGTGTAGAGGATTGTCTGCTTCAAGACCCTAAACAGGTGGATTGTGGCATATGACTCTGCAGGTCTCCCCTTGCCGACAGGAGTCAGAGCTCACTCCACTAGAGGTGTGGTGGCCACAAAGACCTATTTAGCAGGTGTCCCGGTGTCAGACATCTGCAAAGCAGCTGGGTGGTCCTCTCCCTTGACTTTTGTGAGGTTTTATGGGCTTGACCTTCCGGCTACCCCAGGTTCTGTTGTCCTTAGCTGTGTTGCTCCACACGAGGCAGCAACTTGTGGGTCTGGGTTCGTTGGTATTTTGTTTCCAAAGCGTCTATAGATGCAGTGTGAGTTCCTGAAAAGGAACGTCTCTGGGTTATGTATATAACCCCAGTTCCTTGAAGGAAGGAGACACTGGGTCTCTAGCCACACCCACGGCATCCCTGCCGAGTGCTTGCTTCATTTCTGAGCTAATAAGTGGTAATGTGTGAGTAATGTAATGCTGGGTTTTAAGGTCCGGGGATGACGTCACCCGCCTATGATGCCCGGAGGCCTTATTGGACAGATTTACAGCAGATTCAGAGCTTGGTTACTCCGATGCGTTCCTAAAGCATCTATAGACGCAGTGTCTCGTTCCTTCAAGGAACTAGGGTTATATACATAACCCAGAGACGTTTTTCCTCCAATTTGTTATTATTTTGCCATTTAAACAGTGGCAGGTTTCGTGACAGATGTATTGTTATTATTAGATTACAGGTGCTCCACAAATAATCTGTAGTGAAATTCATGCATCAATCTGAAAACGGCATAAAAATTAAAAATGGACATTGTTAATCCAGCACTGTTATAGTTATAGTTAATCCATATTTAGTGAAATAGACACTGACACAATCAAAACTCATATTGACACATTACATTTTTGGCTGCTGAACAGCAAGATCTGATCAGAATCTGATGACATATATATTTGATTAAAAGTGTAATTATGGCCTTTTTTACAATCCACTTCCATTATAAGAGAAAAGTGCTGCTCTCCATTTTTGTCCAAACAATGGATAATCATAAACGATGACAGAAATAAGATTTCTGGGTGAATTTATCATCTATTGTAGGAGAGGGAAAGTGGTTTAATGTGTTTGGGTTTCCCAGCTTTATTTCAGGCCATTTTATTTCCCTAATTTAAACAGGATTCAGGCTTTAATTGACCAAATATTTGAGTTAATGAGGCTCTGGTGGTTTTAATGAGCCCAAATCAAAGACAAATATTTCAAACTTAATATGATGAGCGATGTGCTTTTCAAACAGAAATGTGTAAATATTGAAGCTGGTGTGATTATTCCTCGGCGAGTGTCAGATTTTCTTCATTTGATCCGATGAGAGTTTCATCAAGACGTTAAGACTCACATCCCACTCTCGCTTTTAAAATACTAAAATAATAACATTAATATTATTATTATTATGAAATATTCATATGTTGTTTGCTGCATGCAAATAGGGTTTAAAGTATAAGGCCATTCTACATAACAGGTTTTGGAAAAAAGGTATTTTTCCAAAAATACTGTATGTACGCACATTTTATAATACCTACTATACACATTTCTAGTAATTGTGCAGTTAATTGACATGTTGCAGAAAGTCCCTAAATTTGTCACTACCAAAACACGTATATATAAGATATATTTAAATAAGACGGGCTTTATTGACATCAATAGATATTAAAAGGATCTTAGTAAACATCTAATATTTAATTTTATAAATGCTTTTTTTACGTATGTTTTTTGTTTGCTTTGTTTTGGTTGTGGGACAGCAGTTTGCACCAATAATTATATAAATTTCTTTATTATTCAGTTATATTATTCAATTCTAATTATTATTAATGCAAAACATGCAACAATTTTTTTATGGAAAAATATAAAATATTTTTTCATGCAAACAATAGAGAATGGAATGGAATAGAATAGAATAGAATGCCATTCAAATTACTTTATACAGCTCTCATATTAAATAAAATTAAAAAATGAAGAAATATCTGTCAGAATGTTAACAAAAAGAGCCTTCTGTATTTTGATCTATTGACTTCTGTTGTGAGTGTTTTACAGTAAATGTTGTCTGTTTACTCTCTTCTCCCGTCTTCTGAAAGCCTCCTGATGGTTTGCTGCCGTGTTTATCCCGAGCGACTAGTCTTTAATATTCGGTCATGCTCTGACGTCTGTCCTTTTCTGCCGCTTCTGTCAGAATCAGAGATTGACAGCCGCTCTCTCACCTCAGCAGGTGCAAGCGCCGAGGCTGCTGGGAAAAACACACCTGGAGGCCGTTCTGGATTGGCTGTCGCTGGGCAAGTTGCCACTCAATATGCAAATGAGATTCAAGACAAGAGAAACTCACGCTGAGTGTGAAGATGAAGTTTGGGTGTATAGTATAGGCTCTATAATAATGCTGGAATAAGAATAATGCAGCTGCGTTTGGTTTAGAAACCAAGAAAGAAAACAATTGAGAGATATTTATTTGCAATTGCAAGCAGAAAAAAAATGCAAAACACTTAAATCTTAAAGACATTTGTGTCTTTTAGTTTATCTTTAAGCTTTTATTCATGCATTTAGTGAAAGTGAATTGCATTGCATTCAGGTTAAGAACACTTAAGTACACACTATTTGTACTCTTACTTACTACTTTGCTATTTTGTGGAATAATAGTGTGAGTAGTGTGTTCACACTGAAACCGTGTGAAATGTTAGACCCTTCATGCACTTGCTTCATCTTTATTGACCTTATGAAGTTCATACACTAAACAGCAGCATGTGTAGTGTACAGTGAGTCAGCAGTACCCTTCACTGTGTGTCTTTGCTTGCTCTGACCCTTGGATTTTCTTTCCCAGCCTTTAGTTAGTTGTGGTGGATGTATTTGATAAATTGAAATGTTTTCTTCATGGTTCAAGCACCCAGGTGTGCTTTTACAGTGACGTGACGTAACTAAAGGACAGTGGCTGTTTTGAAAAATGCGATCCTTTTCTGTCTGGTTTGGTGTACAGATGCATCTTCATCAGAGTTTTGGGCATCTGGGTTTTTGCCCATAATGTGTTTAGATGAATGCCAAGGGCAGAAAGTGTCAGTGCCAGAACTCGCCACTGGCCCAACGCTGCCATGGAGCTCTGTGATGTGCTGCCCTCTCTCTCACACACACACACACACACACACACTCTCACACGCTCTTGCAGAGTGCAGTGCCTTGGCACAAAGCTTTTATCGTCTACAGCAGCTGTCTGCGACTTTTCTTCTGTTAGCTTCAGATTATGTCAAATTTAAGGAAGCTTGTTTTTGACACAAAATTAACAAAATAATAAATAAGCGTAATTGTGACTTTTTATCTGACAATTCAGACTTTTTCTTGTCATTTTAAATGTATATCTTGCAATTCAGACTTTTCTCTCAGAATTTAAAGAAAAAAGACAAACTCTAAATTTGAGGATATAAACTCAGAATTAAGAGAGCTCAAATAAACTCAGAATTAAAAGACAATAAACTCTAAATTTTGGTATATACATATGGAAATGTGAGATATAAACTTAAATTGTATGATATAAACTTGGAATTACAGCATATAAACTAAGAATTGGGAGATTTAAACTTAAAATTAGAATTAAAGTACAAAAAAATTGAGTTAGAGTGCAACCTTGAAATTGCAAGACACAAGTTTGAAATTGCAAGATATAAATTAGATTTTTGGGATATAAAACTCAGTTAAACTTGGAATTAAAAGACAAACTCGGAACTGCAGGAAATAAACTCAGAATTGTGGATCATGAACTCAAAATTGTTGGATACATACTCAGAATTCGGATAAATATATTTGGAATTGAAATTGTGCCATATAAATCTGTAATTGTGGGATATAAATTCAGAATTGTGGAATTTAAACTATATATATATATATGGAATTGTGATATATAAACTCAAAATTGCAGGACATAAACTCAGAATTGAGATATACTGTATGAACTCAGAATCAGAATTGAGGGATATAAACTTGGAATTGTGGAATATAATCAATACTGGGATTTGTGAGCTATAACCTCAGAATTATGAAATTTACACTCAGAATTAATTTATATATAAATATATATCTATATATATAGATGTATATATGTGTGTATATATGGAATTATGAGATATAAACTCAAAACTGAGAACTAAGAACTGAGATATAAACGAAATTGGTGGATATAAACCTGGAATTGCAGAACATAAACTCAGAATTGTGGGATATAAATTTAGAACTATGGGATATAAATTCTACACACATTTTCTAGAGTTTCTGGAGTAAAATAATGCCAAAGAAATGACCAAACTCTCTCTTTTTTGGTGGAATGACATAGTTGTTAACAAAGGAGGGAGAGTGAACCTAGATTATTAGAATGTGATTATGCTTCAGTGGGCTGTTGATGCTGTTCGTTCGCAGTCTAAAGACTCTGAGACGGCCGGCTGTCAGATGTCAGTGGTGTTTTGATGACTCTTTAGATCTCTTTATTTCTTTTTTCTGCGCTCACATTAAGAGGCCGGGTCGCTCGTCATCTACTGGACATGGTCACTGACAGATTCTTATTTTCCGGACCATTTGCTCTGCAGAAAGACAAGGCTCATGCAGAGAGATGGACACTGATAAGACACGAGTGAAGTGAGTATTTGACTCGGTCTAGAAGACTGCTGTTTGACGAGACCAGACAAACTTTCAGATTTCACCCCAAATCTGATGATGTCAGAGTGGATGATTGGTTTGTTTGTAATGAATGATTTCTTTAAATCAGTTTGATCTAATTTGCACTTCAGTTATGAACATAATATACATTCATACTTCATACTTACCACAATAATAAACCAATAAAAGTGACTTCATGTGACTTTTTGATAGGCTAGCAAAGGTAAGGCTCTATGAAATCCATTTTATGTTTTCCCAAATTCCATTAATTTATTTCATTTAAATTTTTCTGGATTCCTTTATTTATTTATTTTATTGTAACTTTTTTAGGACTTAAAAATGTCAAATTTATGTCTAATTAATTAAAATCATGACATTTATATAATTGTATTTTTTTTCCTACCGTTTGTTTTGTTACCAATATTGTGTGTTTTGGCATGTTTATTGTTCATTATTTAAATGCATCAAGTTTCATGCATTCCTCCTTTGAAGCTGTAAAATTTGGGGCATTAAGTGATTTACAGTGATTTACACTACAGATAAGCCTTTTTTGTTTGTTAATTTAAGTCACACTATTTTCTACAACAGAACAGATGCTGCACATAGTATATACAGTATTTGTGATTTAAGCAGGAGTGTGTGTGTGTGTGATGAATGACGTCACGTCTCTCAGCGTCTGAGATCAGCATCCGTGGCTCTGAAAGCCTCTTAGAGCCGGTTATTACGCTGCACTTTGCAGTCGAGCGTCTCTGAAGTGCAGCTCAGGTCAGCCATGAGCATTAATTAATAGTGATCCGTCTCTTGCATGTCACAGATGACGAGATGGTGAATATATAACTCGGAGGTCCGGGAATGAAAAGATAACGGACTGTAAATTCAATTTCTCTCCCATCCATCCCCGAGGAGCGCTCCAGGAGCTTCCAGCATCCTCTGTGGCTAATTTCATTCTTCTCGGCGTCGACTAACATGTCAGAAACGGTCGTTATTGCGCTTATGGCTAGTTAATTAGGCTTGTAAAGATGACACGGGGTGCTTGAGTGGCCCCTGATGTGTGCGGAGCCCCAGTCCCCAATCGAGAGCACAGAGACACGGAGACGTAATGAGAGACAGACAGGCTTTACAGTGAACAGAATATAAGATTCATTCATGATGTAACAGCACTGCAAAAACAATTTTCTTCCTTAGTATTTTTTGTCTTGTTTTCTAGTGTAAATATCTACAAATGTATCATGATGCATTTACTTATAAAAAATAAAGGAATAAATGCTAATTGTGTTGTTTTTGTTTGAAACAAGTAGAAATATCTGCCAGTGGGGTAAGAAAATAACCTTAATTTAAAGGCTGAACAATAATATTATTTTTACCCCATTGGCAGATGCTTGTTTTTTTTAAACCCAATTTGGATAATATTTTCAGAAAACAAGACATACTATCTTAAAGTAAAATCCATTCTGATTTATTCATTTGTAGATATTTATATTTATATAAGAAACTCTTTTTTGTAAGTGAACTGATGGTGTATTAAACTTTTTTAGTGTTTTATTTTTCCCTTGAAGTCTGCTTATACAGTCGTAATAGTTTTTTACAGTAATTTTCTGATCCTTACAGTCACACAGGCTCTGTTGTGATTGGGTAAAATCTTTGCAAATGTGAAGAGTAAAGAGTAAGAGCTCTCATATACATGTTTTTATATGTTGTTAAAGGATGTTTATTATACAGCTTAACCTCAGGGGTCTTGGGTGATTTCGGGGCCCTTGAGATATTTTGACATTTGTATTTCTGCTACTATATATACTATTAGTGAACATAATTTTTTTGTATTCAGCACAAAGCGTGTTATAATATGTCAGCAAGATGAATGTTTGCACTTTTTAGTATTTATGTATTGCTTCATCAGACTCTTTTAGGGATGACCATCTATATCTCATCTATATCTCAACCCTGTCATAGCCATATCTCAGACGTGTCTCAGCCTTATCTCATCTTTATCTCAGCCATGTCTCAGTTGTCTTGTGTGGAGTGTGATAGTCTCTGATCTCTTCTTCTCAGGATGAGTGTGGTGTCCCAGCACTCTCTGAGGGCTTGTATGTATAATGTAAAGCTCTGGTACAGTACAGAAGACAGATGATGAGTCTGGGGTCACACCAGCGCAAAGCTCCATTAAAGCAGCTTATGTAAGACTGGATGTGGAGGGAATACAAGCTGTCAGGCAGAAGAGATGAAGTGCTGAGGGAGAACTGATGAATGAGGGGAGACGAGCGAATGAAGCTCACATCACAGGAAAAACAGTCAATAGTGTGCTTGTGAAGAGCATTTCAGATCTAGAATCCAACCGTGATTTCTCATGTTCACATTGTGCTTTATACTTCTGAAATTTCTCTTTCTCTGAACTTTTTCACATCTTCAGCAATTTTTTTTTACTCAGTTCAGTCTCAAAAAGATCTGACAAAACCATAAAATGCAGTTAACAGGGCATGAAATATTGATTGCTCGCTCTCCAGCTCTTTCATTGGCATGAAAGGATTATAGTATTAACACAGAGCTGGAGTGCCTTCGCTGTACGAACGTTCAATTAAGCAGCAGATAGTACAGTAAAACAGACTCATATGCTACAGAACTGCCACATTACACACGAATGAAGAGTTTGATAGAGAGAAATGGATACTAAACCACATTGTATCACTATTTTTTGCTTATTTTGTGTTTTATCTTTTCCAGAACAAATCCTTAAATCAAGATATATTTACTTGAGAAGCAAAATGTCTTTAAATGAATGTTTAAAAGAAATAAAAAATACCTGCAATAGGCCCTTTGAATGTAGTTTATTTGTCTGACGCCATGGACCTTTTATTAGGCATAAAATGACTGAAGTAATTTTCCTTCTCAATAAAAATACAGTAAAAGGAACTTACTGTAAACATTTAAAAGGTTTATTTTTTGATGTTTTGACATTGTCTTGTGGAGAAGCTTTTTCCTTCTAAGCTTACTGAGAAAAAAAGATTTATTACTAGTATTTTTTTTCTCTTCCAGAACAAATGCTTACTTTACATCTTTGAATCAAGATGTTCTATAAAAACATGCTGGTATTGTCCATATTCAAGACATCAAGAGTTCATGTTTTACTGCAGAAGCTGACAAGAACAATAATTACATATCAAAGCAGTTCCAAAGGAAATGAACACTAGGCAGTACAACTCTGACATCTTTTATTCCTTTACACACATATTTACAGAGTTTCGATTAATAAAGTGTAAATTTCGCACAATTACTTAAAGAACATCGCATTATGACTTCAAAACAATTTTAATATGCTGGGAGATTTGAAAACTGCTGCTTTTGACTGTTATCATCACACATATCCAGCTTCATATCTATGTGTTTTCATAGACGGTAGGTTTGTTTGGTGGCTCACAGAGTACACAGATGAGCTCCGGTTCAATCCTGTGTAATCAACACATTCTCACTCCCAACTCATCACATTTTGACGCTTGGTCAAGACCCTTTTGTGTCACTTTTTGAAGCTCAAGGTACCCCTTTATAGTCACTTTTTGAGGTGAAAATGTGACGAGATGGAGTGAGACTGTGTTGGTGTAATACACTTATACATATGTAATACACTGTGTAAAAGGAAGTTGATATGACGAGTTTTTATATGAGTTTTGCATTTGTAAACACTATCAGGTTTAGGGTTGGATTTGGTGTAGGGCATATTTCCAACATGATACAGCATTCACTTTTAAAGACAGTCCAGGGATATTTCAATTCTAAACTACTGCAATATGTACCTATTTCAACATAATAAAATGTGCAAGGGTTCACGTATTGAACCTGTCTTTTAGTGCCACTTAGTGGACATTTCCCTTTGAAATGGCAGTGAAATGTGCAGTAAGGTACGTACAAAATAGAGGTATGTATTTTTCTGAGACCAGGTTGGTAATATGAGGCAATCTAATATGAATTGTAATGTGTTTCTCTGTCTCTGTCAGAAGACCGGAAGCTGTTCGTGGGCATGTTGGGGAAGCAGCAGAGTGAAGAAGATGTTCGGCGGCTCTTCGATTCGTTCGGGCAGATTGAGGAGTGCACCGTCCTGCGGGGGCCTGATGGGGCCAGTAAGGGTCAGCACCGACACAACTCTCTGACATCGACCCTCACTCTGCCTCTCTATCAAACACACACTGTTCAGATCGACTCGCTGTGAAAACCTGAATACATATGAATCAGCTCTTTAGCTTTGATATCGCTCGTCTGACTACGAATGTAACCTTGTCTAGATAGATTCTAAAGAATGATTTGTGATTTAGATTTACATCATTAAATATAAGGTAACACTTTAGAATAGGTAACACTTGTTAACTATTAACCGTGAATTTTCCCTCAGTGAAAAACTAATTTATGAAAAAAATATTTTCATATAATTAAAGTTATGTCAAATTATGAAATCTCTAGTTGTGTATTAATTATTTGCCTTATTTATTTAAATATGCAGTATACTCTTCAGTGCTCTTGATGTGACTTTAACTGGAACACACCTTTTTAGCTCTAGATGACTTTTATTTGCCTGATCAGTCATTTAGTATACTGTGATTTAACATAGTGCATGTTGCTCTGTGTGCTTGTATTTGGTGCTAAATCATGTTCATTTTGCTAATTTATGTTGCATTTGTTTGATTCATTGGCGGGACTGTTTGAAACTTGTTGGGCAGGAGTTGCACACTTCGGCTTTAACATGCACTTGATTGTTGATCTAGAGCAGAATCATCTGAAAAACAAGGATTCGTTTGCTCTCCATTGCTGTCTGGGTGAAACATTTAAGATGTCATTTTCTGTGTGGCTTGTTGGAAAGCACAACAGTGACTTCCTTCTCTTTAGAGCTGTAGTTCTGCTGGGTTTCTGGTGGGTACTGAAGCTTCAGCGGTGCTAGTTTAGATGTTGTCAATCCTGCTCAGATGAATTCAGTACAAATGTTTCTCCTCGAATCAAAAAGGGATTTCAGAAGCGTTTTCCCTAACCGTCAGATGTGAAATCATCAAACATGTTTTTCTGATCTCCTGAAGAGTCATGGAAGTGTGTCAGTGTCTCTGGTGTTAATGCATCTTGTTTGCGGAGAGTAAAAGTCATTTAGTGGTGACGGATGGCAGGCGTCTGGGGTCAGGGAGGTTTGATGAGTGTGGGTTTGTTAGATGGATGTTTGTGCCGTGTTTCCTCTTCAGGGCCCTCACGGCTCCCGGCAAACCTGTTTTGGTTGTTCTCTCTGGAATGGCTAAAGCGTTCACATACACACACACACGCTCAGAGATGGCTCATTATGGATCCTGTGGAAAAAAGCTCACTCTCAAACTGAGGGTTCACAGTGTTTCATCACACACTGATTTTTTTTTTCAGTCCACTCTGCTTTTTTCTGTTTGTGGAAATTTGCCTGGAATCCAGCAACAAATGCATCTCATGACAGACTGTGTGTGTGTCAGTGTGTGTGCGCAGAAACTGCATGACTAGTATTAATGAAGTCTTTCAGTCTTCACGTGACTAGTTAACTGACCTGTCTCTGTTTTCTTTCTTTCTGCAGGCTGTGCTTTTGTGAAGTTTTCCAGTCATGCTGAAGCCCAGGCTGCCATTAACAGCCTCCACGGAGGACAGACGATGCCGGTGAGCTTCTCACACAGACACACTCTCACTCACTCACAGAGACAGACACACACACATAGTGTCTCCATGTTCTCTGGGGTCTCTCTCTTCATAGGTGTAATGGTGTTTCTACTGTACAGACTGTATGTGGTATTGTCCTACACTGACTCTACACCTAAACCTACCCCTTACAGGAAACTACACACAAAAAAACAACCCTTTAGTACCCTTTTTTTAAGCTTGTTTCCTCATGGAGACCTAGAAAATGTCCCCACAAGGTCACAAAATATACTGGTATTCCTATCTTTGTGGGGACAATTGGTCCCTAAAACGTGATAAATACCAGGTGCACACACACACACACACACACACACACATACAAATTACAGAAAGTACACTAATTTGATATGAAAACAAGGTAACAATAATCCAGGGAGGGAAATCATAGCTTACCTTTTAGTTATGCAAAATATAATATCTTTTGATTTTGATTGGGGTGAAATGTTTTTTCACGAACTTGAATATGTAAAGGTCAGAGATGTGACTTTTTATTCTGGTAAAAAGTGGATGTGTCACTTCTTTTCTGTCCAATCCTGCAATTATATTTGCGGTTATTGTTTTTTATTTCTCTGCTATGTAAATCCAGGCGGCGGTGTGAAATTGAATCCAGATGCTCGTCTGAAGTCCTTAAATGAGATTAGTTTTGTGGAGCTCAGTCAGAGACGACGGCTCCCGCTGCTGCTTATCGAATTCAGCAAATTCATTTCATAGCAGATCCAGCAGCAGACCATGATTGTGTTTGTTTGTAGGAATGTAGCTTTCAGCGGCAAGAAAACACCTGCTGCCGTCTGGACAGAGATATCAGGAAAACACTTCTGTCCAGCTTCAAGCTTCAAGGCAGATGTAGTGATGTTGTATTTTTCTGATTTAGGGATATTAAATATGGTAAATTAAAGGTAAACTCAATTCTTATGTCATCAAGTCTCAGTTAACGAATGAAAGTAACAAGTAAAAAAGTTGCAAATGTAAATGATAAAGGCATGAAGATACAAAGTGTCTAAAACTGTTTTAAAACGACCTTTATATAAAGTTACACTTCTAAAGTTATTTTTCTTTAACTTCACCACTGGGACACATTATTACTTAGTTAAAACTAAGAAGATATATTTTTTTATTTGTTTAATATCAGTGATGGTAAATAAATGAAACACTAAAATCAAAACTTAACACTTCTTTCTAAAAACAACAACAAAACCATTCACACAAGCACCATCTGAATGACTCTTTCATATCAGCAGCAACACACTGATGGGCTTTTTATCAAACACAGTGTTTGTGTTTCTAGATTTATTGTCATTTTCCCAGACTCAGTCTTCTGTAAAACTCAAAAGTAGAATTTCTGGAGTAACCAAACAATAGTTACAGAAATAAAGGGGGGTGGGGGGAATTTTATTTGACTGTTTAATATATTTTCTGCTGTTAGACTTACCTTTCATGGATTTGTGAGATATAAATTTAGTATTTTAACAAAATTGCAAGATAAATTTACAATTGCATGAAAAACAGTCCAAATTTTGAGATAAAAAGTAACTCTGCGGAAACAAATAAATATAAATAATTAGAAGATTCAATCTCAGAATTTAACAACAGCTACAAAAAAGTCAGAATTGCAAGATATAAACTTGCAAATGTAAAAATGTCACAATGACAGTTTTTTTTTTCCAATTCTGTGACATTCAGTAAATTGAGATGTAAATTCAGAATTTAGAGGAAAAAGTCAGAATCATGAGATGATAACTCATGATGAACATTTTTTTGGAAACAAACTTCCATAGAATGATGTCTGTGAATGAAGGTCCAGTCAGAAGAGAAATGAACTGACCATGATGGTTCTCCCTAAGACTTGCTTTCAGAGAATACACATTGAGCGTGTGTGTGTGTGTTCAGGGGGCGTCCTCCAGTCTGGTGGTGAAGTTTGCAGACACTGATAAGGAGCGGACACTGCGCCGGATGCATCAGATGGCCGGTCAGCTTGGGATGTTCAGTCCCATGACCATCCAGTTTGGAGCATACGGAGCTTACACACACGCTGTGAGTCTCTCTCACACACACACACACACACACATAGTCTTTATGAGGTTGTGTTTGTGCTTTGTACTAAACTGTGCATTTGTCCATGTCTACATCATTCCTAGAGCTTTATGATTTGTAAAAGTGGTGCATATACCAATATAAGTCAATATAAAATTGATTTTCAGTACAATGTGAGAGGAATGTCGTGGATTTTGGCAACGTTTGGATGAAATAGGGCTGTACACTTAATTAAATTGTAATATGGACTAGTGTCTGCTAATGTTGAATGCTGTTTATTCTGATATTTTCAGTCTGATTTCACAAGACCCTATAAATTAGATACTTATAACATTTAAACAATAAGTTGTCGTTAAATTGGAAAATGTTTCATTGATGCAGTTAAGTAGACAGGTTTTTGATAAGTAAAATGTAGTTTTAAAATGAAATCCAGAAAAAAATTAACCTGAAAAAATGGAATCCCAAAAAAAGTTAAACAGAAAGAAAATGGAATTTAAAAAAAATCATACACAGGATTACTCATCATTGAATAATTTCTTCATTATCTTTCTGAACTTTACATTAAAGATATGAAATCATAAGTGAAAAACATTTCAGGGAAACTGCATTCCGTAAGACGTTCAGTCTTGCTCTCTGAAGATTTCAGTTTAAACTTAAAGCAAAAAAATATTGTCTGTCAATAGGGTAAAAAACACCTGTTTTTTCCCATTGAATTCATTTATTGTTTCTATAATAAATTGTCTGACCCCATTACCAGATATTAAAGGGGTCATATGATGTGATTCCTATGTTTCCTGTGTGTGTCCACATGTGTGCGTGTGTGTGTTTGTGTGTGTGTGTGTGTATACAGCAGATCCTGCAGCAGCAGCAGCAGGCAGCGCTCATGGCAGCGACGCAGGGCTCGTATCTCAACCCCATGGCAGCCATTGCTGCCGCTCAGATGCAGCAGATAGCAGCTTTCAACGTCAACGGCCTGGTGCCTGCACCCATGACACCGTCTTCAGGTACACACACACACACACACTCAATCTGATTCTGTAGAGCAACAAGTGTAGAGCCACGTTCACACAGCAGCAACCAAACACACATCTGATGTTTAAGTGAATAAAATAGTTACACAACTATTGACTTTTTCCCTCACCAGACTTGTGTGTGTGTGATGTAAAAGAGGAAAGCAGGCATGAATGATACTGAAAATTCAACTTTGATCACAGAAATAAATTACAATTAAACATATATTCAGATAGAAAACAATATTATTACATTATAATAATATTTCACAATTTTTACAGCATTTTGAATTAATGCAGCCTTTGTGAACAAAAAAGATGAACATCATATCAAACCGAATTAAGTTTTGGTTGCTGGTAGATGCTGTGTATGTCGAGTGTGTTTTCTGCTCAGTAAGACACGAGGTGTGATGGGAAATGATCCGTTTGCCTTTGACCAGAGAGTCCTTGACTGAAGAATACAGACGTGAAGATTTGTGATGGATAATCCCAGACCCCCGTTTGACCCCTGTCACACACACACACACACTTCTGATGTGCTTCTGCACGACTTTAAGCATCCAGCTACAAAAGCCCGGTGACACCTCGGAGGAAGGGTCACAAGGAATTAATTAAAGTTCTTCCTCTCGCTCTTGTCTGTCAGTTTCCCGCTTTGATAATCCGTGATGTGGACACACACTCTTGTTGCCCGTCAGCTTTAATCTGGCACCTCTGAAATGCCCTTGGAAGAAAGCCGAAGGAAGTTGAGTGATCAGTGTCAGAAGGGCAGAGGAGAGACACGTCTGGGACTGAGACACCAGGAAACAATTATTAAAGCTGAGACTCGGCCTGCTGCAGACAAACCTGCTTCTGGACGATAAACTAGGAGCCAGTCAGACGCTTTTCGCTTTTCTGTAATGCAGTGAATAAGTGCAGTCATGTTTTCTATTCATTATTTACATAGGAATTAAAAAAAAGTGTTCAAAACCGTGAAACAAAACAAACATATTCGAGGTGAATCACAACATTATAAACTGATTTTAAGCAAAAAAAAGTATTTAAAAACCAGACAGAAAGACAAAAATGCAAGACTTAACTTTAACGAGGGGAAATAACTACTATTACCTATGTTTAAAGTTGTTGGTTTTTACAGTAACACTTTACAATAAGGTGTGATTTGTTAAGATTTGTTCATGTATTAACTAACATTGAACTAACAATGCATTTATTAAACTCTTTATTAATTTTTGTTAATGTTAGTTAATAAATATATTGTCTTTCATTGTTAGTTCATGTTAGCTCTCAGTACGTTGACTAATGTTAACAAATGGCACCTTATTGTAAAGTGTTACCGTAAAAACCAACAAATGAATAATGCATTAGTAAATTATTAAATTAACATGAACAAAGATTAATAAATGCTGTAGAAGTATTGTTCATTCTTAGTTTGTTTTAACTAATGTTAACTAGTGAACCTTATTGTAAAGTGTTACCGTTAGCAGTTATCAATTTCTCAATTCAAATGATTCAAAGTTGTTGGTTTTTGACTGTTAAACATGATTATTTTAAAAATAAGTTGAATTAATGCACATGGCTTCAACAAAGGTATATATTATTATTTAAAATTAGAGTGGTGTTTACAGTGCAATCACATATAACTATACAAGTATAACAACATGCAGAAACTGTGTTGTTTTGAATACTAATAACATCAGTAGTGATCAGTTTGCACAGACTGTATATATAGTTTGTTTTGTTTGCCCCAGGCACCAGCACACCCCCCGGCATCGGCGGCACCGCTGTGCCCAGCATCGCTGCTCCGATCGGGGTCAACGGCTTCAGCGCTCTGCCTCCACAAACCAACGGACAGCCTGCCTCGGAACCCATCTACACCAACGGCATCCACCCGTACCCAGGTAACAGCTTTACTGGAGACAGGTGCTTACTGCAGGCACAACACATGAGGATTCAGAGCAACTAAAACAACCAAAACCCATCCTGTGAGAGCTGCAAGACACATTGAGCAGATATTCCAGTTATTCCTAACCTCTTTAAAAAGCATGTCAAAATTTTTCTTTTTAATAAATAAAATTGTATATAATATAATACTTGCCAAATTGTACAGTTGATTGTGTTTTTGATACAAAAGTATTAATCAAAGCAAGAATATGTATAATATGATACGTTTTCTAGTGGTTTTACAGTATAATGTGAACATTAACTTACTGTACCATATTGTCTCTGTATTGTTTAGACACTTATTGACAACAACAAAAAACTACAATTCACCTGGGTGCATTCCCCTGGACTCCAACCCATGAGCTGCTAGTGTTATTCTCTACTGCTTGAGCAACAGGAACTGCATTATTAATGAATAAAGTAATCGATCCTGAGACAAAAATCGACTGAAGCACAGAGCAGTGTGTCACATTTGATCTGAATCCAGCTAATCTGAGGACACAAATGTGTATAATGACATGGGTATGACAATATGAAGGTGATTTAGGAGGACATTTTCAGTGTCCTGTAAATTAAAAGGCTTAAAAAACATACTAAATGGTGTTTTTTGAGAATCTAAAGTGTGTAGTGTTTCCTGTAGGTTTAGGTGTAGAGTCAGTGTAGGACAATACCACACACAGTCTGTACAGTAGAAACACCATTACACCTATGAA
>JAUMHI010000063.1:18180348-18201581 GCA_032359435.1 Enteromius unitaeniatus
ATCTTTGTTGGCGCGGAGGGATTTTAAACAAATAAGTAGCACTGGCTATGCGTTATTACTTTGGAGCGGTTATTATTCGAAAAGAACAAACCTGCAAATGTCTGAACTGACCAATCAGAATCCAGCACTCCAGAGAGCCGTGTGATGAATTGAGTCAATGTATGTCCTCACAAAGATAGCCGTACAGAGTATACATGTAAAGTGTGTGTGTGAATGAAGGTCAGAGTGAGTCTCAGCTCAGTAAGTCAGTGTTCAGAATGGAGTTTATATCATATCTGGATCACTTTTGCTCGTTGTGACACATTTCTGGAAATCGGAAAAAAGCAGTGTCCTTTGCGTGTCTTTCGCGTGATGAAAACATGAAATTGGGGCGTCAATTTCCCTTCCACTGAAGTTCCTCGAAAAGCTGCTTTTTAGTCAAATTTATGCTCTAGTTCTAGAAAAGCAGCATCTCCCGCACCCTGCTGGATCTCCTCTCCCGGTGCTTTGGCTAAATCTGCACGAGGCGGCTCGTTAATCTCTGCTGCCATCACCAGAGCGCGAGAAACCTTCACCCACCGCCCGCAGGAGCATGATGCAACTCACAGCCCAAACCTGCAACACTTCCCCCCTCCTCACAGAAACTACTGTGTGTGTGTGTGTGTGTGAGAGAGAGAAAGAGAGAGAGAGACAGAACAAGCGCGTTTTGTTGCTTATACATGTCTCGTTAGACCTGTTGCTTACTACATCCCAGAAAGAGCTTTTCATGCATCTCGGGGCATTTGCGACGAAACTAAGTGCGTATTATTTTGCACAGGTTTGTTTGAATGCTCTCCAGGGCTGCCAACTTCATCTGTATCTTAGCAACCTGCTCGGCGACGGAGATCAGAGAGGATGCTGATTAACCTGTTGCTATGACTACAGCGCGAGGCAGTGACTCTTTAGATTCTGATGCTGAACGAGATAGAGAGAGAATCGATGATGATTTGCATCTCGTTTGTGTCTCGTCTGTTTTTCTCTCTCGGCTTGTGTAACAGTCACTTGTAGATTCATCGCCTTTAGACTGAACTCATCATTTATGAAACCTGTTTGCGTTTATGAAATGCAAATCAAACCATTATGTAATCTTTCTGCTGTTATTATTATTCTGTCTTTTTATCTCATTTATCACATTTAATAAAACAGCCATGGCATCAGGGTTATGCTCAACCTAAACTGTAAAGAAGAAGGAAACAGTTCTTTTAGTTAAGGACAAAAAAACTAAAATTTATTAAACTAATAATTGATAAAAATGTATGCACAAATAAAATAAAAAAAGTACATATTAAAAATACAACTAATAAAAAATGACAAAAATAAATACTAAAGCAACTAAAGTTAAAATGTATACATTAAAATTAATAAAAGCTATGTAGACACCTTTAAAAAATCATATAAAATAAACTAAAACCAAACAGTAAAAACTAATACAGTAACCAACAAAACAAACTTACTAAAACGTTCAAATGTAATTGTAAACTGAAAATTTAAAAGTAATAAAAATGTAATAAAACCTTTATAAACATTAATAAGAACCTAAACTAATTAAAATGACCATTAAACAATAAAGTACCTAAAACTTTAAAATTAAAGAGAAAAAAAATATATATATATATATATATATATAGATATATATATGAAAGACGTGTCAGTGCCAGGTGTCAGTGGTACAAAGATAGCAGTGCATCACATGTAGAGTGTTTCTGTTGTTGTTCTCAGCAGGTGGTTGTGTTTCTCCGAGCAGCACAGGAATGAGACGTTAAGGCGAAACAAAGCAGTACAAACTGCAGAGTGTTTGAGAATATGAAATGCAAATCTATCTCGCTGAGTGCAGAACATTAACAGATTTGAGCTAATGGCCAAAACTGTCTGCATTTTTTACCCGTTGCAATTACCAATCCACCGTGTCAATTCATCAAGCGCTGTGCATACGGTAATTATACTGCCACATCAACAGATGCCTTTTCATAACATTTCAATTAGAGGAGGAACCAATTACAGAAGTCATCACATGTAAGTCAACGGGGGTCGTTTCCCTGCACTATACTCCATCATCATCATCATCATCATCATCATCACCCAAGAATCTCTCACAGAACAATCTGATCACGTTTGACTTATAATATAATATAAATTTTATTAAAAGAACGCTAATATTAGTTTATTATTATAAGCTCTTTTGTTTTATTTGAATGTAAATTAAGAACAAATACACACAAGGAATTTCCCCCTTTTTTGCCGTATTTTGAAATGTGCACTTCATTGCATTGTTTTAGAGTTAAATAAATGAATAACGTCATGTGTAATGTGAATAGAAAATTATTTTCCATTTATGTTGATTTAACACAAAGCAATTAAATTTATTATAATATTATAATTCTTATTATAATTTTAAATATAATAAAGAATAGAATGTTTTCTTTTTTATTATATTTTAATTTATGTAGCTAATGTGCAAATAAATATTTATTTGTTTATTTGCAGTAAATGTTATATTTTAAAGATTCCTATTCTATATTATTTTATCATTGCGTGCTTTACTTTCTCTGCTTTCAGTAGAATCTAAACAATAATTTAAAAGAAAATAATTATTTAAAAAAACATTCTGAAAAGATTATTAATAAATGCAATCCTATATTGTTTTGGCTAGCAGACTATGCAGTTAATTAAAAGAATAATATTAAAATAAACTTAATTAATTAATTTAACAGTGTAAGCAAATTTGAAAGTCAATTGTTTTTTTGTTTTTTTGCAGATTAAGTATGTTTTACAGGAAAATAATATTGCAGTCTTTCTTCTTCACAATTTAATGTTTAATTGAATGTTTTCATATACCATTTTTGCATTTTGTTCGGTCTAGTACAGTTTTGAACTATAGTTGTTTTTAAATAAATCTCCAATCTTTCTGACTGTGACAACTAGCCCCGGTGTGCTTTTGCATTGTGCTTGACAGGATTAGATGAAGACGCTCCTTCATCGTAATGTTTGTGGATTATAATGTTATCATGCTAAGTTAATTTTATGAGGGAGCTATGGTGTTTCATGGATGAAAACATGTCTGACAGGAAAATGATGAAACCTGCTAAACTTCTGTCAGTTCATGAGGCGTTTGGCATCTCTCTCCCTGTCTCTCTGTCTCTGTCTCGCCTCGGGCTGTTTGACAGGTTGATGTGAAGTGATGTAAATTTATCAAAATGCATTGCACACTGTTTCCAGATCCAATTTCCGCCTCACACTGGCTTTACAACGAACACTGCTCAGCTATAATCAAACGTTGTTTCCACTCCTGATTCATGATTCCCAGCGTGAACCTGCCACAAATGGACAAAAATCTAAATAAAACATTTCAGCCTGATCAGATCGTTTCGTCCTAAACGACACACTGAATTGGCTTCATGGGTGTAATAGGTGTTGGGCCTGTGCTCCAGAAAAACAACACACCAGGAGAGATGAAGCTGCATATGCTCGGATGATTCATCTGAATGAGATCATCCTGGGATCAAATGTCATCTGATGTTGTAGTATTTCCATACTGCCATGTCCTGATGTGACACAGCTTTATATTGTCAGACTGACCTCTACAGGACACCCCGAGAACTGCAGGAGCTCGATGACATCATAACACTATTTTAAACCTTTATTTCTTTATTTAGTAAATACTGTGCATGGAGCTTATACGTTTTAACCTTAACAAATATAGACACTACTATAGAAAAGTTTGGTTGTGGTTTGTTTTTTAATGTCTCTTCTGCAGTACAAATGTGCGATAGTATTGGTTTCTGTGTGAATATGTGTTAAAGTGTACATTTATTTCTTATTAGAAAGTTATTAGAGGCTTGTTTAAAGGTTGCATGAGGATTTAGGTTATATTCCCTCTTCACTGAGCTTATTAAAGTGATGTCGATTCAAATCCAGATCCAAACCACATTGTGAACCCAGAAAGAGCGTGAGATCTCTTCTGCACTAAAAGAGTCACAGGCCTCTCTCTGATGATTTGATCAGAGACGTTCCTCAGATCAGCTCTCTGTGTTTCTGCCATCATCATGACCTCCCACGTCGCTGCGATGAGAAGAGGGGTCTGTATCTTGGCAACGCACCTAGCAACCACTTCTCGTAACCATGGATTATAACCTGTTGCCAAGGGAGACAGCGATGGAGGATTGATTTTCAAGGATGAAATTTAAACGAAGAGAAGATCAAATTTGTTAAATAATAAAGATGCTGCTTTTAAAAACTTGGTGTATTTTCTTTTTCTTATAAATAAAACAAAGATTGCATATTCATGTTGTTTTCCAATACAATATCTATTAAAAAAGTATCCAATTTAAGTGATTTTAAGCTTAAAACAAGAAAAAGAAACCTTACTAGGGGTTAGAATTTTTTTTTTCATGTTTTAAACTTAAAATCTATTTATGTATTTATTTGTATTTTATTTTGAACACTTTATTTCCCCCTTTCACTTATTTTATGTACTTTTGTTAATAAAAAGCGTCACTCCACTGTGTCTGTGTTGGCTCCATCACGTGACAATATATATATATATATTTACTAGCAGTTTTTTTTTCATCTTCACTCTATTGTTAATAATTTCACAAAGTGACAGCAAGTAACACATTAAATTAAATGTGAAAACTTCCACACTTCCACTTCGGTTTCTTGTAGAATAACTTATTTTTTCAGGGGAAAAAAGTTGTGGATCGGCATTGTTGTGTAATATAAAATCTAAAAGTCGTCAGGACATTTCATAAAATAGCAGCTAAAGATTAAATTAGAGATGTTGTTTCATTTCGAAAGCAAAACATGATTTTGTTAGATTTGTTGACGTAATGACATTTAGGATCTCAAATGTATAGCAAAGCACACACTCTCTTTCTCACACACATACTGCTGATCATGGTCTAATGAAGGCCTTTGCACCAGTATAGCATACAAACTGCTCATTAGCCCGACTGCTGGTTTCCCATCATGCCCTGAGAGAAACGACACACACACAGGAGTGTGTTCTGCAGACAGCCACTGGGTGTGAAAGTGTTCAGAGTCTGCATCTAATGATACCCTGCCAGCGCTCAGCTGCTATAAAGCACAGCACAGATCATATATATATATATATAGACTTCAGATTGTTGACATTTATGTCTTTAATTAGCATTTTTATCAGGCTCTTATGTTTAGGTTCAGTAATTTCATTTTAATGGCAAACAAAAGTCAGAAAATAATGGCTTATTTTCAGAAAAGACTGTCCAATGTTATTTTCATGGAATATTTTTGCAACTGAAAATATGATATATTTCATATCTAAATGCATTTCAGAGGAGAGAAAATAAATGTCCAATCTTACAGTAACCAACGTTTTACAGTATGTTCACACACCAAAATATTTATTTTGTTCACACAACAAGATATTATATACAACAAAAAGTTATTTCTTCAAGAAAGTGACATATATGAATTTATTTTTCTGGTCTGAAATATTTGTAGGGCACAATATGAACAATATTTAAATATATATATATATATATATTTCCATATGCATTAAAATTTTAAGTATATATATATATATATATAGTTTGTTTAATAAGCTTACTTTAAAATATTGTTTCTTCTATACTTACATAATATTTGTATTTTATTTATTTATTGTCATATGCATTTATGTTTACTCCACAGACAAACAGCCAACCCATATGACAAAAAAGTCATTTACAAGTTTAACAGGTCAAATCTTTAAAATGTCTACAGCATTACTGCTGTCTTGCCTTGAGGAAAAGAAGTACATTAGTAAAACACCACAAAACTTTAATACATCCAGTACAATTCTATTCTATTAAAAAGAAAGACTTTGCTTTGAATAGTTAAGCATTACTATTAATCAGGAAAAGTATCGTAGACACTTCTGGTTGTTACAAAATGCAACAGAATAGCAGCTTCCTTTGTTCTGTAATCACGTGTTTCCGGCCTTTGAACTTTGATCGCGCAGCGCCACCGTGTGTCGAGAAAGAGACGCACAGCAGCCGCTGATCGATCACAAACATCAGCTTAGAGAACAAAACCATCTACTGATTCCGACCACTGTGAGTATCTGAATTATTAATCTGAGCTTTTAGTGTATTTGTGTGGTATGAACCAGAAAGTCTCGCGCGCGCTGTTCAGTTTGTGTCCACGTGATGACAGCAGAATCCACCAAAACTAACGAGTTCTGCTCCACAATATTCGCCTTTAGTCACTTAAAGTTAAAACTGTTGCTAAAATGCATGTGTAGTGATGAAATCATTATTCAGTTAAAGAAAACGTTCCTAGCAATACGTATTACTAATAAAAGATGACGTTTTGATGTATTTACAGTAGAAAATGTACATAATATCTTTATGAAATGTGATCTTTACTTAATATCCTACTGATTTTAGGCATAAAATGAAAAATCTATCAGTTTGACCCATGCAGTGGCTATTGCTAGAAATATAACTGTGATGCTGAAGACTGCTGCTGTGCTCCAGAGACGCACATCAAAAAGAGCTCTAGTGATTGTGACTATAACAGAAGCTCACAACAGAAACACTTTCAATTTCTGTTATGGTGTCTGAAATCATTAGTTTGCAAGCAGAAAGCGTTCATGTGATGCTGTTTTTTTCATTAACAGGATCTGTTTAGATGCTCATCCAGTTCCCCAGATGCTAAGCCATAAAATAAAAATGCAATGTATTAGAAAATAACAGCTCGAACACATCCATTCTGTAAAAACGTACATTTTTTCTTCAAATTAAGTTATTAAGCTAAATAGCGATTTGAATACATCTAATTTATTGACTGACTAAATGCAATCTCAGCTAATACGAAAAATAAAGATAACATTTTGATAACATTCCCAATGAGTTATGAAACTATTATTTCTGATTGTTCGATACTAGTGCTGTCAAATGATTAATCGCATCCTAAATAAAGGTATTTGTTTACATAATATATTTATGTGCACTGTAAAAAAAAATCCGTAAAAATTTACGGTTGCCAGAATAAAACCGGGAAAAATACAGTAGCAATATTTTTTTTACAGTTTTATCCGTGTTAAATTTACAGTAAAATACCGTAATTTCTAATAATATACCGTAATAACTGATATCATATATACCAACCTATTAAAGTTTTGAAATCTATTTTGTACTTTAGAAATACACTGATAAGCACCAAAAGTAGTTGGTGATGAGCAAGTCACATGATGAACCAAAGCGCATCTCAAGTAGCTTTTAAATAGTAAAACATATAGAAGGAGCTCCGAGTCATTCACACAAACACTAAACACCATCATGATGAGAATTATTAAACTGAAATGTGCAATAAACATTTATTTAACAACATTACATGTAACATACAACCCTAATAAACATAAGAAACATAGATATTACAAAGAAAAAAACATCAAATCTAAACAAAATTTTAAATGCAATGCAGGGAATTCTGGGAATGTCAGTTAACAGAAATTTACCATTAACCATTTAACAGGTTTTTACCGTAGTTTTTTCACAGTCTTTTACCGTTAAAATCACATGTACTGTTTATTTATTATGAATATTTAAATACACATTCAGTATATATTTCAAAAATATTTACATATTGCATGTACTACACAAATGTAAAATTACATTTTACTATAAAATGCTGACCTGGCATTAAATAAATATATACTCCTACTATTACTGTTACTGACACGACATTTGTCCGTAACGTTGAGAGAACCTTCCCAGAACATTCTGAGAACTGATACTCTTTCTAAAGCACTTCTCTGTGAGTAACGAGCACGTTTAACACAAACGCTGTCCTGCATGCATGCAAACGAGTGTTTATTTATTAAGATACGAGTGTTTATGATTCAGCTGAGCAGATCTTGCAGGAGTTCAGACGTGTCCAGACCCCGCCCTCGTCTGAACCCTCATTTGAATAATTTGTGCTAATTGCTCACTTATGTGGAGAGGATCTGGCAGCCCTCAGACCGCTGATGAACTACACGTCTCTGGTGCCATTAACTCACTAAACATCTCAGCGCTCGAGTGTCTATTCAGAGACGAGAGGCCTGTTTGCTCTGAGCTCTAACGCTCATCTGCCAGCCGAGAACATCAAGAGCGTGTATGTGTGTGTGAATCAGGGCTGGGCCAAATTCGGAGTTTGAGAACAGACTCCCTTTTAACTCACGAACTGAATTGCCTACGACACACAAGATGTTGCATTGAAATGTGAATGATAACGAACGCCCACAGACGTGAAACAATCTTCTGTTCTTCAGTGAAGAGCTTAAACTGAAGCGAGCAGCTCGGAGATTAAGAACATTACGGCATTTGATCTGAAGCTGAACGTCTTTCAAAACACAAAGTACAAGACTGTGAAGTTAATGTCTTCTGTGAGGAAGTGCACTACGGTCACATGACCAAGCATTGTGAGTGATTTCATGTCTGACGATACCATATGAAAGTATTTAGCTGATGAAGTCTTTGATTATCAGTAGAACAAATATTACATTTTGTGTCTCTGGAGCACAGCAGCAGTCTTCAGCAACACACACACATATATATATATATATATATGAAGCAATAGCCAACAATACACTGTATGGCTCAAAATCATCCATCTTTCTTTCATCATTAGGATACTAAGATCAGGTCAACCATTACATCTATGGAGAGACCCCGTAAAATAATGGAAACACAACGTGTGTGTGTGTGTGTTCATTGAGTCTGATGCTCAGTGTCCTGCTCTGATGGATTTGATATGATAGCTCATCTAATTGAGCCGTCAGACACAGCAGTGTGTGTGTGTGTGTGTGTGTGTGTGTGTGTTTGTTCATGGTCTGTCTGTTAACCGTTATTTATGAGCGTCATTAGGACATTAAACCCTCATCCGTTCATGTTTCCTGCTCGTTCACCGAAACGCTGTCACTTTATCTCTGTCACCATCGATTTTAAAATGTGTATTTTCACGCGGAACAATAAACGATGTCGACAGCAGAAGAACACAAACACTCATCACTCCTGGTGCTCCTGAAACCTCTTAGTTTACTTTCATTTGATCTGCTTTTAACCCACAATAGAAATAACAACAAAAAAAGATTTTTAGGACATGAATAATGTTAATGTGATTTTCTTTTACACTGCAATTGCATGCATGTGTGCAGAAATAAATGGTATAAATAATGAGTAGTATTTTGTCTTGTTTTCCAGTACAAACATCTAAAGATTCTTGAATCAAGATACAAAGTGACAAATGATATTAAGTCTTGTTTTCGGAGAAATTAGTCAACATTAAGTTAAGTTTGCTTAAAACATGAAAAAATACCAGTCAATAGTGTCAGAAAAAATTCTTTAAGTTGTTGTTGATTTTTTTTTTTTTAGGCATAAACTTGGTCAATTTGAGACTTCATATCTTATATAATTTTGCTTCTTAAGGTAATGTATTGAATCAAGAATGCTGAGATGTTTAAAAAAAAGGTACCAAGAAGCACATTTTTTGTGTAGTCCTTCATCTAAAGTACCACAGTATATAACATTACCATGATATTCCCATCTTATACCATAATTTTACCGTGATCCCTCCACTGTGGTTTGTGCAGATCATTTCTCTCCTGCTTTTCCCATCAGCCCCAGCGTCACGTCTCATCTAATCGTCCCTCCTCACAGCTTCAGGATGGATAAACGTGAAGAGAAAGTTTAAAGCATCCCTCGGCTTTACCTTCAACGTTCAAGCTGCAGTTCAGTGAGTTTTCAGATCATTCACACACCAGTGAAACCAGAAACTGGAGCGACTCTCAAAACACAATCATTCACACCAGGAATGAAATTAATGTGTTGTTTTTACTGTGTTTTTGTTATTATCTATCTATCTATCTATCTATCTATCTATCTATATATATATATATATATATATATATATATACATACAGGATAAATTACAGCATTCTTGAGAATTAAGTGTTCTTGCAATATTTTAAGTATAAATAAATCTATAAACTAAATATATATTTTAAGCATTTCAAACATTGACAAAGCAAATAAAGTTGCACTTAAATGTGAATTAGAATTTACCAGCCACTAAAGCTAATGGTGTGTGATCGTATAGGTTACTTCCGTAACCACTGTTCCCTGAGACATGGAAGGAGTACTGCGTCTGCTAAGACGCATTGGGGAAAACTCCTTTTTCCCCCTAACTGAAGCCTATTCTAAAACGCAGTTTTATTATTTACTAAAACTGCAAGGTCATTGGCCGCTGTATTGGGGACTATTTTAACCAATGGGCAAGGCCCCGCAAACAGCGGGCCAATGCCGTCAACCACACCCCATGGCGTGATGTTTCTGCGCCAATGGCAGCAGGTGGCGCCATGGTGGTGTTCCTCGTCTATTTAATGCAAGGGACCGCCAGCCATCTTCAGGTTAGTTCGACTGAAGCGACGGCCTCTCATAGCATGGCTCGGAACGCAGTACTCGTTTCATGTCTCAGGGAACAGTGGTTACGGAAGTAACCTATATGTTCCCTTTCAACATTTCACTCATACTGCGTCTGCTAAGACGCATGGGGAACACAGTATAATCCCGCAGGAGGGAGTTCGGAGACAATAAAGCGGCGTTCAGTGCTGTGAGTGAGACTTCACAGATAAGTGAGTTCGCGGACGGGTTAAAGCGGTCCGAACAACGAGAGTCACTCAGCAGAGTAGATCTTAGCGTGTAATGCTGGGATGTCCAGATTTTAAAACCTGGCAAAAGTGGAGGGCAAAGACCAGCCAGCCACCTCACATATCTCTGATAGAGAAACACCACTAGCCCAGGCCCAGGTAGAGGCAGTGGATCTAGTAGAATGACATTTAACTCCTAAGGGACATTCCAGGCCCGCTGAAGAGTAAGACAGTACAACAGCGTTCACAACCCATTTTGCAAGCCTTTGCTTCGAGACCGGTAGCCCTTTGGAGCGGACACCGAAGCAGACAAACAGCTGGTCAGAGCGTCTGAAATCATCTGAGCACTCGATATAAGCTCTCAATGCCCTGACCGGGCAGAGAGGGTTGGAGTCCTGGCCCTCGGAGGGCGGCAAAGCCGCTAGAGAAACCACCTGAGCTCTGAACGGCATAGAGAGCACTTTAGGTACATAGCTGTGCGTTGGTTTCAGGATGACCTTCGAGTCATTTCGCCCAAACTCAAGGCATGCAGGGCTGATAGACAGTGCTTGCAGGTCGCCTATGAAACTGTTCTTTATGTTACTTTGTGTGGTCGCCTTTAAAAAGGCGTGCTGCAAGGACGCTTTTATGGGCCTTTTTTCTACAGCAAATAGAGGTTTTACCATGCCCGGGCTTTGTGGGGCAGCGGGTGTTGATGGCAGCATCGCAGCTTTCGGGGCGGTCCGGCATCGGTGGGACTGTTGCCCGGCCGCTTCCTGGTTAGGAGGACTTCCTCACCTCGGGATCCAGCGTGATCTTGGGCCGGGGACCCTGTATCCTTGAAGAGGGGAAGCGGCGGTTTGCAGAGCGGGAGCGGTGTCTCTGCGGCTCCGCTTTTCGCTGCGGCTGGCTGCTGCTTGGGCTGCTGTGCTGGCGGCTTCAGGCGGCTAGCAGAAGCAGAGGCAGATGCAGTCCTCTTGGGCAGAAAGTGCAGCATGGCTTGTGACACTTTCTGCGCTTCGGTGAAGCGCTCTGTGAATCCCTCGACGGAGGGACCAAATAGACCCGCTGGAGAGATGGGCGCATCCAGAAAAGGAGTCTTGTCCGAGTCCTTTATCTGCATCAGGTTCAGCCACAGGTGCCTCTCCAGCACGACGAGGCTGGCCATGGAACGGCCGATGGCTTGGGCCGTCACCTTCGTAGCCTTCAGTGCAAGGTCCGTCGCGCTATGGAGCTCCCTCACCGCGTCCACATCCGACGAGCCCTTGGAAGCGGCGAGGAGCTTCACCTGGAACACCTGCAGCACCGCCATAGCATGGAAAGCGGAGGCGGCCTGTCCGGCAGATGAAAAAGCTTGTACAGCCAGCGTAGACGTGGTCCTGCAGGGTTTTGAAGGGTGGGCTGGTCTCGCCTTCTCCACAACTCCGTCGAGAGAAGGGAAGGCGGTGGAAGCTTTGCTCTTCAGCCTGGCGGAGTAAGGCGATCTCCACGATCTGGTGACCTTGTGGACCTCCGGGAAGAATGGAGTGGAGCGCTGGCCCCGGCAGGTACCACCCGTCGAGCCTGCTTCTCACGGGCTCCTCCGGAGGAGACCAGTCCAGACCCAGCCTTGGCGAGGATACGGTACAATTCGGCATCCACGTTGGGCTTTGACGAGCTGGCTTCTGACGGAGCAGGTGGGGCGGGGTCCTCCAAGCCCGACAGCTCATCCGCTTCCAAAGCTGCTAAGGATATGTCCTCCAGCAGCTCATCGTCCGACACCCCGAAGGAAGCCAAGTCGCTCGCCAAAGCAAAGGGAGAGGTAACAGATGGGAGAGGACTCTTCCTCACGAGGTGGTGAGACACATGGGGGCTGTGCCGGCGTGATGTCACCCATCTCAGTGCGCCGCTCTTGGCCCCGCTGTCGCTTGCGAGCAGGGGGAGCACGAGGGCTAGGCTCTCGTCCTGAAAAGGACGCAAGCCTGGCACGAAAAGTGGCCATAGAGAGAGTCTCGCATACGGCGCAGTCCGGTCCCGCGAAGGCAGCTTCAGCGTGGTCCTTGCCCATTGGTTAAAATAGTCCCCAATACAGCGGCCAATGACCGTGCAGTTATAGTAAACAATAAAACTGCGTTTTAGAATAGGCTTCAGTTAGGGGGGAAAAGGAGTTTTCCCCATGCGTCTTAGCAGACGCAGTACGAGTGAAATGTCGAAAGGGAACCAATAGTTTCCTCAGTGTGTTGTATGTTTATAAAACCTGGACTGAACTATTGTTAATGTTTAATATGTCGACTGTGTAATATAAGATCATTTACATGCATTGCATGCATTAGGCAGACACTTTTATCCAGAGAAACTCACACTCCAAGTATATTTGATCAGTTAATGTACACTGCAGATATTAGTTCCATTCACAGCCAATGATTGACTTTAATATGGGAACTTTACGCCAAGTCCCATTGAATATCTCTGCATCTTTGTCCTGTGGTTCTATTGAATTGTACGTTATTGCAAATCATCCACGCTCAAAGGACATTCACCTCCACTGTCTTGTTTTCCCTCTTTCTCTTCTCTGTCCTTGCTTTCATCTACTTATCTTTCCATCCCTTGCTCCATTTGCGCTTCTATTCAGGCCTGTCCAGGGTCTAATCACTTTCATCATGGTTTCTATTAGAGCGACTGAATACAGAGTAATTAAAGCGGAGAACAGAGAGAGAGAGAGAGAGAGAGAGAGATGGACACAGAGCCAGTCATCCATGACCGACAGACAGAACAAAAGAGCTGAAGAACGAGGAGCTTTACAGGTCAGAGAGAGAGACTGAGTCAGTGCTTCTCCTGATGCTTTTACACGCAAGGAAAGGATATGAGCAGAGAAGTTCTGCCATTTCTTCTGCAGATAACTCTTGCCTGGAGGAATGCATTAAATGCATTTTTGCTTTGATTTCTGGCCTCATGCACAGTTCAGTAAGTCATTGATTTGAATCTGTGTCTGTTAGATTGGCAAATAAAGCTTTAGTAAAAACAGCAGTATTGATGGAGTGCTGCTGTGATGTCATTTCAAGTGTGTGAATGAAACTCCGGTCATTTTAATCCTTCAATTTAATCCTAATAATAATAATAAATAAATACATAAATAAATAATAACAATAATAATAAATATGTATTTGTTTATTATTAAAAGAAAATTATTAATCAAAATTATTGTAATAATTATTGTTGATTTTAACAATACATGTATTAATTATAGCAACGTTATTATAAACTTTTAATTTATAGCTTCTTAATTGATTGATTAATTAACAGAGTTTTGTATTTCTTTTTTGTATATTTCTGCTTTCTATTGGGTTATAAACTTTAAAATAAATCTCATATATGTTTTTTTAAGTAGGTAGGTTTTACAAACTATTTGGACACTTAAGTCCAAAATATTATTTGTGTTTAAGGGTGTACTCACACTAGGCATGGTTGCCGTGAACCGGGCCAGAGCACGATTGCCCCACCCTAGTGCATATACATATACTCTACTTATTCTGACCTTTGCTTATTAAAATATATAAAACAATTAGTGGTCATATTAAATTATTCTATTTTAAATTTTAAAACACCTTGCTGACAGAATCTGTAATAATTAAATAAATAAATGTAAAAAATAGAAAATGTATAATCAATAGCACGATTTTCAGTTTCTATTTGCCATATGCTATGCATATGCAGAAATTGACCGTGCATCCGATTAGCACATTTGGGCTGCATATTATACATACTTTTCACGTACATATGATACTCCATTTGTTGGTGTGCATGTGATACACCAGCCCAGCCACATTTGTAGGATAAGTATAATACACACATAAACACCTTATTCAAACCACTGCGTGTTATTTGCACGTGAAAATCAATTTTCGAATGCGCATATAAATAGCTTGCCAAATAAAAAGAAACTCCTGTTATTGATACTGGCTTCATTATACATGCATTAAATGAGTTTACTATGTAAAATACAATAATATGAATTTGTGAAGTAAAAAATATTACTCTTTTCATATAATTTACAGTGAAAAGGACAAAAGAATTGAAATATGCATGCATATGTACTGTTTTTTCTAGTCATAAAACACAGATTCTTCATGTTTCCACTGCACAGACGGCCAAGTATTATTAAAACCAGCAGTGAACTCAGCCTTTTAATAGCCTATATTGTATTGTTTGTATGTGCATATATCTGCACTGTGACATTAAATAAAGCCAAAGTCAGCTAAGACTTTCAGAGTCTGTGTAGGTTGTTCTGACCCAGACTGATGTTTGGTGCGTTGGGTCGTATCAGAACGGCTGTAATGTTCAAATCCATCCCCCGAAGCTCAATACACTCCCTGAATCCAATTGTTTTAATTTTACATCGATCAATTATTTGTTCAAGCCGAACATGCTGTGACTCACGAGCCGAGAACAATGGGAGGACCCGTGTGCGGCTCAAACATCTAACGCAGCAAATCGCTCTGCAATCTTCTCCTCTTTTCTTCCCCCTCTCTTCATCTTTCCCGGCACAATGACGGCTCTCTCGGCGCTCTTCCACGGCTCCACAATAGGTGCTTATTTGGGAAGCACTTTGGATGGAGCTGCAGTCTTGACAGGGTGCCATTATACGGGCTGCGAGATTTAGACACACACCCACCCAAAGACTCGAAGTCGGCAGAAATGCGCGTTCATTAAAGGCCAGAGCGCGTCACATTTGACACCCAAGTGCACTTTGAGTATAAATGCTCACGTGGCTAATAGCCGGAGTGTAAGTGTATAGATCTGACCATCCATAAAGAGAGAAAGTGAGAGAGAGAATGCATGTGTGAAAAAATAAAAGCAGCGGCGCAGATGAGTTTTGAATTATAGCTTGTTCCCCGGCCTGTCAATATCAGGCAGAAAAGCGTTTCAAGGGCTCGACTTTGTTTTGGTTCACCTCTGATTACCATCATAATCTAGCAAACGTTCTCTGCAGTCCAAACACACACACACACATGCTCCATCTTTGACGTAGTGATTGCCTCGTATTTAACACTCTTTTCTAGCACAAAACGCTTCTCCAATACCGATCACGGCCGACCGCGGCTCATTTCAATCTGTGAAAGGCGTTTTTTTTATTCCATCAGCAGAAAGTGCCGTCAGCCGTGACAAAGGCCATTCGATAACACGCTCGCGGGGAGAGAATATGCACTGCTTCGGAGCAGGTTTTAAGAATATTTAGAGGTCTTTTGGGTACTGACGTTGAATTTGCATTTAAATTTGCCATTCAGGATTTCGGACGGAAAATTCACCTTGAATAAAAGCCATTACTGGCGTTTAAGGGAAGCTGCGACGCTGTCGTGTTAACCTTTAGAAGTGCTGATAGCCACTGCGTCGGGCGCGAAAGGCGGGAAAGAGGATGCAGAAATTGGCGACAATCGCCTCATTCGCAGCTTGTTGACCTTAACGCTGATCTGTATGCATCTTCCAGTGGTTGCCAGATCCTCAGTCAGAGGGGAATTTGATCACTGATCCAAATTAAAATCAGCAGTAAATTGAAGCAGCTGATTGCCTGAGCGCCACTGAGACTTGTGTAAGTGGATGTGAAGGACAAGCTCACGTCTGCTCTTATGCACGCTCATCACTGCTGCATGTTGGGTTTTTTCACATATAGTTTTTTGACTTAACCCGAGTTTGATTTTTCTAATAATTTATTTTCGATGTATTGCAAGTCTATGTCACAATTCTGACTTTTTTTTCTTTGAATTGTGAACTTGTCTCGAAATTCGGACTTTACATCTCACGATTTTTACTTTTTCTACACAATTTATACTTCATGTCTCAATTTAGATTTTTTTTTTTTTACATAATTTAGAATTTCTGACTTTACATTTCTCAATCTTGACTTTTCATCTGTTGAAATGATGTTTGTCACACAATTATGATTTTACATCTCATAATTTTCACAATTCTGAGTACATCTTACAATTCTAACTTCACATTTCACAATTCTATCTTTTTCCCACATGATTCTGATCTCACAATTTTGACTTTATAGCTCATATTTCTAACATTCCATTTACTAGTTATGTTTGTTGCAAATTACTTGTTTTTTACAGTGTAAATGTGATATATAAATGTGTATATTTCAAGTAGTTTGTTGTTGTTTGTTTCTACCACAACAAATGAAAAATAAAAAGGAAAAAGTTTTTTCCTCTCTCACAATCCATTTTTTCAACAATTTTTTTTTCTTCAGAATTCATAGATTAAAAAGTTAAACATGCTTCCATACTGTTCCCACCTTCAAACAGTAAAATACTGTAAATCATCATCATTGTTGAGCATGCACTTGCAAAACAAAAGCTAGGGAAGCAAAGTGTGGCTTATCTTCAGTAATCTGGGTGCATTATACCACCTAATGACAGTAATGTTACAGAGTACTACATCCCATAATAGACTTACATTTACATTTGCAGGCCATTTTATCCAAAGTGACTTACAAAGTATAGAAGCTATCTTGGCAGCGTTTCCCACAAGCATCGTTAACCATAGCTGATCGCATCTTCATTGGCTTCACTGAGTCTATGATGTACTTAAGATTACGATGCTTTTGGGAAACACAGCTCAGACCAACGAGAGAGCAGCAATATACAAGTGCTGTGACCAGTCTCAGTTATTCTTGCATGGAGCACATAGCAAGGTGCCTTTTGGTTTTTAATAAATTAGACCAAATAGCGTGAGCTGAAGAAGAGAGGTGTGACATGAGGTTTGTTAAAGACCACACTCGCTGCTGCATACCAATAATACAAATGCATACATAATACAAAATTAATATTGAGCATGATAATTTAATAGAAGTTAACTTGGCGTATTTAATCTTATTAGGTGTGTGTTTTTGTAAAAATGACAGTACTACTCACAGCTGTTTGCCAGTAAATTACTGTAGATTTAAATTTATGTAAAATTATGTATACCGTAAAAGAAAGATTTCAGTCTTAACAAAAAACATTTGGCAGCTGTGGTTAAATAACTGTGAATAAAATTTAGAAAAACTGTAAACACATTTACAGCCAAAAACTGTACATTTTACAGTATAAAACGGTAATTTACTTGTAAACCAGTAAATTATACATTGCTTGGTTCTATTTTCATCTAAAACTGTACATTTAAAAGATTTTTACTGTAAATTGCATGAAATGTCTGGTTAGATGTTTTACAGTTTTTCTTTGTATATAGTACGGGAACTTACTGTTAACCTATTAACAGTTTTTTTTTCCCCACAGTGTTTTTTCTGTTAAAATGACTTGTTTTTTACAGTGTAAATGTGATGTGTATATTTAAAGTAGTTGATAATAGTATAGTGTAAATGCGGTATTATTGCAGTATTCTGAACAGAGAATCTTCTGCTAACTCTTCTGCTGGATTTTGATAATTGCAGACACAAAATTGCCACCTCATTTTTTCCCCGTTTCTAATTATTGAGCTCTTCAGCGTTGACAGCTACAGGGAACTAGAAATAACACACACACACACGGTGAGCAGCTGAACATTGGTGTGCAATTACACTCCTGCAATTACGGCTCTATTGTAAAGCAGGGCATTATGGGGATTTGCTCTCATTGCAATTAAAAAAATGGGACAAATCTCCTTCCACATGCACATGCAATTTAGATATTTTGTGTCAGACTCAGGGCAGAAATACTTGGGGTTTTGACACCTGAAGTTTAATCTGCGCTTATGTAATGCACAGATTTTTTAAACAAAAAACAGCTTTAAAATAAGTTAAATCAAGATGTAAGCTTTTAATTTGCCAGAAGCAGCTGTCAGTTTTATTTAAGAACCAACAAACTGGCTATATGAGTGTAATTTCTTGATCTTGAGAAGTCATAGAAAGGTTTACAGTTAATAGAAATTTACCTCAAGCTCTAAAATATTTTATTAGGTAGTTTTTGAGTAAAATATGATTTTAAAAAATTCCAGTAATGATGAACAAATGGAAAAGGTATCAGAATAAGTCTTGTAGAAGCTATTAAAACGTCTGAAATTATTATGATTTTCCTAATATGTAATTATTAATTTTTTTTTAAATATATTGCCAATTGCTCTAAATAAAACAAAATGTAAAAAAATATATATTTTAGTGAAATTCAAAAAACTTAATAGATTTAAATAGTTTTATGTCCATTAAAGCATGTTATTATAATGTGTTCTTAATGGTAGCTAAAAATTAAATAAATATGTGTTTTCTTTATGAAAGTAAAAACACATTTCGCATTGGATTTTTAGTTTTAAAATTTCATTTTATTATTATTTTGTGAATTGTCCATGTAGTTTATATACATTTAAATTTTTGTATTTTATTTTAGTACATTGGGTTGAACTATATGAAAATTAACATTTAATTTAGTTTTTCAGATTTTGATAGATTTAGATACCTATAAAATCCCTGCCTTGAAGTCAAAAAGGTTAAGAACAGTTATGTTTCATTGTCATTATTCCCAGAGCAATGATAAATATTCTGATGAGTGAAGAACTGCATTCATACCCATTTCTTTTCTCAACACAGTGTTGTTTGCATCTGAGAGGTGTTCAGTGAGTAAATGTTTTTAAGATTCTGCTAAATTACACTTCTGATGTATATTCATTATATACTATAATCTGTCCATACACACAGAGCTGCCAAAGCAGATTATTTTGAGTTAAACTTTGACTGCTTCTGGTAAATGATGTGAGGGGGAAAGTCTCTCTCACACACACACACACACACACACACACACACTTGACATTTCCCTCGCAGCGTGCCGTTAGATGACCGAGCGTTTCTGTGAGCGTGACGAAGAAAGTAGTGACCCGGTACGAATAGCCACTGCAGGGGAGTGTGTCTTTCTCACACACACACACACTTTCTCTCTGTGGAGTCTTTAGCCATCTGGCTACAAGCTGAATTGTTGGGTTTTACATGAGCTGAAGACCTGGTAAAGCGGTTCTGATCCTCACGAGGAGAGAACTAACTAACACAGTTAACCACAAGAGACCAACACACTCACATTCAATCTGTTCCAGTGAGTCTCTGGGTTCTAGTTAAACTTCATCAGCAGCATCTCTGATTTACACTCAGATAATAATTCTGCATGTCAGTTTTCAGTGTTATTTTCAATTCAGAGATGTAGCTTTTGCTCTTCAGTAAAAACAGAAATAACAATCTTTTGTGTTTGGATCCTTTTAAATCAGTTATTCAGCGAACAGAAGATGACTCAGTCATGTGTAATTTTTGTAAGTGCTCTTTATTTTTATAGTAAATCTTGTGATGAAACTAATTGCTACTAATATTTTTTTTTTTTGTCAAAACACTGTGAAAGAGACTTTTAATCGTTTTGGTTAAATAAGATTAAATAATAATGAAAGATAATATCTTAAATCAGTTTATATTGGTATTTTCCATGTTCATTTTAATTTGACAGATTTTTCTGTAATTTTGCTTTTTTGTGTTGTTTTGCTTTTTGAGTAGTTTATGTTTTAAAATGGTATTTTAGCACACCAAGATAAACTGAAGGGAAATGATTAACAGCACACTGTTGTTACGTGTCACGTAGCTCAGAACACGCAAAAACTAATTAGTTCAATGATAATTACTTTAATAACAATATTAAAAATACCAACTGGGCAGGGGCTCTGGAGGAGGGCGTGGAGCTGGAGAGAGGACAGCTACACAAAAAACAAAAAAGCTCAAAGTCCATGGGGGAGTAGAAGGTGGGAGGAGCCTAGAGTAGGAGGAGCCAGATGGTGACCCAGAACCAGCCATGACGATTCAACGGAAAACGAGATTTTCTTCATGAAAATTGTGCCAAATGCAGAGAATTGTGTAGTGTTTTGAAAAAAGTGTGTTTTAAACCTGCAATTTGAGTGTAAAGCAGGAATTGTGCTTGTAGTTCAGCAGAATTGGTTCCGGGGGTTGGTGCATCAGTTACATGTTGCACAAGTAATTGTGTGTAAACAACTAAAAAAAACTGTAACATAATTTTCTGTCTAAACATTCACTTTACACTGAATAATTAATTATCCATTTGCTTTTTTGCACAAACCTCTAATTGTTTTTAATTTAATTGATCAAAATACTGCAATAAATTCCATTAGTGTGTCTGAAGCACATGCGGCTGTCATTATCAGGTAATGAGAATTAGACTGAAGGGCTGTTCAATTAAACTCTCCACGTTCACTCGCTCCACTTGCCTTTAAAGAAACTACGTTTGGTCTTAATGCAGCGAACGGCGTGGAATTAATTCAGCTGCTCCTTATCAGATGTACTCAGCTAGAAATGAGGAAGAAACAAATGTTTGTTTTCTTGTCACTTCTGCACCTGCTCACTGAGTTTTTTAAAAATAAGTCAGACCCTTTTAGATTGTGTGTGTGTGAGAGAGAGAAAGCGCACCTTGTATTTATCACCTTATGGGGACCATTGGCTCCACAAAGATAGGAATAGCAGTAAATGTTGAGCTTGTGGGACATTAGTTAGGTCTCCATCAGGAAACAAGCTTCTGAATCACACAGAATGAAGTGTTTGAGAATGTAGGAGTGTGTAGTGTTTCCTGTAAGGGGTAGGTTTAGGTGTAGAGTC
>JAUMHI010000063.1:18212156-18224829 GCA_032359435.1 Enteromius unitaeniatus
TGCTAATTCTCTCTAAAAAGGTTGACGTTAAAATATTTGTCCTTTTTGTTAATTGACAATATTGTTATTAATATTGTGATTTTGACCAGTCTTTTCGTTCAATGCAGATATTTTCAGAAAAATTCCTTATTTATTTTATTTAATTAATTTATTTTGTATTACTTTTTTTTAAATGAAGCCCCTTTTATTTATTATTTTTGCTTTCTTAATTTTGCTATTACGTTTATTTAGATTTTTTTATGCTACTATTTGGACATCTTGAATTGCTGTAAGATTTTTCGTACTATTATTTATTTGATATCGTGTGCCTTCTTCCAAACTAGAAAATAAATAAACAATCAGAGTAAAACATTAACATAAAAAGCCGGCCTGTTTTTCTCGCGTCATCCCGCAGTGCGTCATCAGTGCGCGCCGTGTCCTGTGTGGAGCGGAGTCGGTTCGTCGGAGATCACAGCGGCAGCAGCATGATTTCAGCGGCGGTTCTGCGGGGGTTCGGGACTCTGACCCGAACACGAGCCGCCTTCACAGGTACAGAACCACGAGCGAGCTTCATCTGATCACAGAGAGCGGCGGCGGTCTGAGGAGAGCAGTGACCTTACATTGACCAGAGCGGGTCACAAGCGCTGCTCGCTGAAAGCGCTTCGTCTGACTATCGTCTGATTATCGTCTGATTATCGTCTGATTATCGTGTGTTTGTGTCTGTGGGTGCAGTACGTGTTTGCCCTTCTAATGACCCTCATCACACACAGAACTCTCCAGAACACTGGACTCTCGTGTTATTGGTTGTATGGAGGCCTGTAGCAGTTGATATAATGTGTTTCTCCTCATGTTTCTCAGCTCCTCTGGCTGTCAGGTGTTACTCTCATGCTAAAGTGGAGACAGATGAAGAGTTTGACTCCCGCTGGGTGGCATACTTCAGCAAACCAGACCTGGACTCCTGGGAGCTGCGCAAAGGTCACAGAACAAATATGAAATATGATTAGAATTTCAAGTTGATGTTTTGTGTGTAAATCTGTTTTTATAATCTACAATCAAGCCTAAATGTATTCAGACACCTTCAACATTTTCAGTTTATTCACTATAGTTTAGATGTAAGGGTAATGTAATAAGTGTAATAAAATAGGAACTGTGTTAGAACAAATGAATGAAAATTCCCAAAATGTGACTAAGGCATGTAATGAATTGGACTGAATAGCTGTCAGATCTGTTATATTTAAGTACACAGTTAGATATGATCAATCTAGCTCAAGCAGTGCTTCATTTTGTTCAGTCTTTGGTGAAAAAAGATACCAATTTCTGTATTTTCAGCAGCATTACTCCAGTGCCATGTGTCTGATTATTATCGCTGTTGTGTGCATGAATATGTTAGTGATTGTTCCTCTCTTTCTCTTCAGGTATGAACACTCTGATTGGATACGACCTCGTTCCAGAACCAAAGATCCTGGACTCTGCTCTGCGCGCGTGCAGGAGACTGAACGATCTGGCCAGTGCCATCCGCATCCTGGAGGCTGTCAAAGTGAGAGAGACAACCTCTTCAGGTCACCCAAGACCTGGATGAGTTTCTTCATCAGATCTGGAGAAATGTGTCTCAGTAATGGAAGTGAATGGGTGCCGTCAGAACGAGAGTCTGATAATAACACCACAGCACTCGGTGAACATCTGGAGAAGACAGAAGATCAAACTAATCCAGCATTAAGATGTTTTTGTTTATCTATAATAACTCTTCCTCCAGTGAAAATGTGTTCTGGTCCTGAATCAGGAGAGAAATCTGCACAGATCAAGCAGTGTTTACAAAACAAAACCGCTTTAAACTAAGGAGATGGACTTTTTCACTAGTTATGATGGGTTAAAAACATTTGAAAGCTGGATCAGTTTGATCTTTCATCTTCAGACGTTAATTCATTCTCTCATTCTGACGGCACCCATTCACTTCCATTACTGATGCAGACACGCACTCATCTAAATAGTGGCATGAGGATGAGCACAGTTGGTGAACTATTCCTTAAAGTTAATCTTAATCCATAAAGTAATGAAAACACGTGTCTTTAGTGCTTGTATTGATCTGTAGAGCATTCATTAATTCAATGCAGGGTTCTTATTGAAGTCTAGCACTGAAAGGTCATTCATGCTTCCACAGTAAGATGAATTACTGGTGATTTTTGTCATTAACATGCCCCACACGCTGTTATTCCTCAGGATAAGTCTGGTCCTCATAAAGAGATCTACCCGTACGTGATCCAGGAGCTCACACCCACGCTGCAGGAGCTGGGCATCTCCACTCCAGAAGAGCTGGGCATCGATAAGATCTGATTCCTCACAGCAGCTCACACCCAAGTTGGTTCCTTTTCATTTTTTTTACATGCTTTTAAATGCATTAATAGCAGGTTTTATCCATGTAGTGATCTGCCTCTGTTTGTGTTTCAGGGTTTTTGTGAACTCAAGGGGGTTTACTACCTCTCTGCTGCTCACTGTATGATGTTCAGGAAGTCAAACTCTGTCCCATCCTGTGTAAAAATAAAGGGCCTAATAAACGAAGCAATACCGAATGAGTTTGAGTGTTTTGGTTTGTGTTTGGATGATGAGTTTGTGCAGCAAACACTGACTCTGAGGTTTGTGTCTGCTTTGCACACTCATTAAAACAGATCTGTGTGTTTGTGAGGACTGCAACCTTGAACGAGGTAGAATTTCTTTTGACACATTAAATGCTAAAAATGTAAAAAAAGAAAGCTGTCTTAACAGAGTCAGAATATCAGTTTCAGCAGGCCTTAAAAAGTTTTAATCTACCCTTCCATGAATAAAGGACAAAATTATAATAATTATATGTAATTGTGTGTGTATATATATATATATATATACATGCATACACAAAAAAGAAATAAAATAATAATAATATAATCGAGATGTACATATATTTCCTAAAACCTTAAATGAAAATACATTATTGTCTTTATAAACATTTTTGATCCACTTCAGATGTTGACTGCTATGTAAACTCTTATATTTATAAAAAATTATAAATATATAATGCATGTCTCTCAGATCTTTTTTTTTTTTATTCAAATACAAATAAATTCTTAAATCAAGCTTTTGTGAATGAAATAGTTTTTTCTAAACCAACAAATATTTGTTCGTGTTTCAATCATAAACTCCCTAATTTTGTCAGTTTCCTATAAAACTAGGTGTAATAAACCTCATGGGATTAAAATAACTGATATAATAAAAACTGAAATTAAAGTACAACTCGAGCATTAAAATTATAATAAAAAAAAAAATGTTTTATTCAAATACAAATCAATTCTTAAATCAAGCTTTTGTGAATTAAATAGTTTTTTTTCTAAACCAACTGGCAAATATTTGTTCGTGTTTCAATCATAAACTCCCTAATTTTGTCAGTTTCCTATAAAACTAGGTGTAATAAACCTCATGGGATTAAAATAACTGATATAATAAAAACTGAAATTAAAGTAAATCTCAGGCATTAAAAATTACAATTGCTAAAGCATTAAAAAAAATCTTTATTTCAGATTTAGATATTTTAGTAGTCTAAACTAACAGAAAATGATCTGAAACATTGCCAGCATGTCTCGGAGGCTGCAGTGGCGCCGGAGCGCCTGAGAGCGGCAGCAGCGCGCGGAATCCGCTCAAAGTGACGCCAGGCGAAGAAGAGTCTGTTTACATCAGCGTTTCGAAAAGAGTTAGCATGGCCATCCACAGCGTGATTTAAGACATGATTTCTCATTTAAATCTTCATTCTCAAACACCGACATGAGCGACACGACGGAGAGCCGAGAGCAGAGCACGGTGAAGGTGATTTCCGTCTGTTGTGTTGCTAAACTCCATTAATAAACATGAGAAAACACACAAATCACTCATATCAATGAAAATGAGGTACTCGGGAAGGGCAATGCAGCCACTGTTAGCAGCTGATTTGTGGAGATTTCAGTCAAATCTTGTTGTTAAACACTGTGTTTGTGTCTTATACTTTGTAGTATGCATGCTATAATAGTACCACTGTTATGATAATAATATTGCAGCAGTGATTGAAATCGCCTCTTTATTTATGACTCGTCTGACATGTTTAATCATTAGAGTGCTGAAAACCATGAGCATAAGCAGGCGGTGGAGAAGAGAGGGCCGTACATCATGTCCAGAGCTCCAGCTTTCCACAGCACCCTCCGTGAGTCCTGAGCCTTGACCCTTGACCCTGAGCTCGTGTGTTAGTCTGCATGTGTTCACATAGAGACTGTGTTTTCAGAGAAGCACAGAGACACGGCGAGACGAGCTCTGCAGAAGAGAGGACTGGGTTCAGGGAGGCCTGTGCTTCATCCGCCTCGACACAAACCAAAGACGTGAGTCTCACCAGCATCATCAGGGAAACTCCAAACATCTTTACATTTGTTTCTTTGGCAGGTGCTTTTTTTCAGTGCATGCATTTGTCTATAAATCAGTGCAATTAATGTGAATTTAATTTACAGATGCATTAACGTTATGTTTATTAACTTGAAAATAAAATATAAAAATGTTTAGTTTTCATTCAATTAAGTACTAAAACTTAGAATACAAATAGTGTTATTGGAGTATAATTTAAATAGTGTTATAGTCTTTATTAATGTTTAATTAGTATGAATTTTACATTTCCTTTATTTTAGATTTTGCTATGCGTTTTTGTATTTTACATCTGTATCATTTTTAGGAATTGTTCCAGTTTTAGTTATTTTAGTAAATCAAGTTAAATTCAGTGAAAAGAAGAAATGTTGCTTTGGCATCTAGCTGAAAAAAATATTATTTTAAGTAACTAACTATAATCATCTGTAAAATTACTAAGATATTTTCAAATTAAAATGAAAACAAAATCCTAAAAAAAAAATCTAATTGCAAATATTTCAAGAAAATGCTAATAGCCTGTCAGTGATTCACAGGACAGTGTATTGTTTTATTTGAAATGGTTGGTCAGACGGAGTCTCTGTTACAGGAAAGCATTCGGTCTGTTATTAATGATTAAACCGCGTCTCTGGTTGTGTTTCACAGCACATCTTCTTTTATTTCTCTTCAAGCACACACACAGACTGTAAAAGAGGAAAGCACACACTCTTACTCTCTTCTGCTTCTCTCTGCAGTGTGAAGTTTAATAAAGGATACGCGGCTCTGAGTCAGACCGGAGAGGATTCGCTCATCTCTCTGGATTCAGACAGGTACCCTGACTCCAAACAGAGGTGTGTGCTGATTGATGGATTGATTGATTGGTGTTTGTTTTGATCAGTGATGCGGAGCTGGACTGTTCATCTGGATACTCCTCAGCAGAGGTGAGTTAATGATATAGCAATACAAGTCACATCATAATCAATTATAGTTACTTTTATTATTATACCTTAAATATAGCATGTTCATATCATGTCTTATATGTAATCTATGTGTTTGTGTGTGTACGTATACATTTTTATATATATATATATATACACATGTAGACATTAGACATTTTTTACTAACTATAAATAACTTTTCAACTCCATATGTACTAACTCTCAGAGTGGACTGTTAGGGAAGGCTTAGGGTTAGTAGAAGTAGTTGACATATGTTTGGTAAGTTTCTGATACATTCTACTAAAACTCTAATGACTGCTAGTTGACATGTAGTTGTGTTACTTGCTCTTAGTAGAATTTTAAAAATCTACGTTTTTTTTTTTTATTTTTTTTTTACATTTTTTAAATATGTTACTCAGGTCAGTACTACATAAACAATAAAATAAATTTTGTACGAACCCTCTTATGCTAAAATAAGTAACATTTTGCAGGTTCCGAAAGGGGGGTGTGAAAACTTTTGACTTCAACTGTATGAGCCATTAAAAAAAATCTGATATGTGAGGGTTTAAAGGGTTCTAGCGTGCTGGATTATATCAGTGAGGAGTGTCTTTTGGGCAGGTACATCCAGACCTGAGCAGACAGCTGCTGAAGGACGGATATCACCTGGATGAAATCCCTGATGACGAGGATCTGGACCTGATTCCTCCGAAAGCCCTGAGCTCGTCGGTCTGCTGCTCCTGCTGTGTCCAGTGATCGAGCCCAGAGAGTGAACGGAGCAGACTTCTAGTTAGTAATTACACTAAAATCCCAAGCACTTGTAGATCAGAGCCATGATTTACTGCATCTCCAGAGACAGTCACCTCAAAATCATAATCAATCAATTAGTTATACTTGAAAGTGAGGCAGGTTTTAGGATTCTTAAGTGTTTCTTAAGTTTATTTACCCCTTACATTCTCATTAATGAATAGAAGCTTGTTTTCGCCGCGGGTTAAAAACACAAAAACTAGTGCTGTCAAATGATTAATTGAATCCAAAACAAAGGTTGTTGTTTACATAATAAATATACACAGCACACAACATTTATATATTATGTATGCATATATAAATACACACATGCATGGATATATTTAACAAAATTAAATCTGTTTCTATATAATATAAAATCTAATATACATGCATGGGTGATTAATCATTTGACGACACTAATAAAATGATAATAAATCATATATAATCTTACAATTCTGATGATTTTTCTTGCAGTTCTCACAATTTAGACTTTTTCTGAAGCTTGTAGAATTGTGAGACGCTAACTAGAAAAAAGGTTTGAATTGTGAGATATAAATGTATTAAGTTATGGTGGTAAGACTTTTTACATCTTTTTACAATGCTTTTGTTTCTGTCACAAAATGTATATATATATATATATATATAAATCTTATTTAAAGATTTTTTTCTCACAATTCAAACTTTTTTTTTTATCTCAGAATTATAGGTTTGTATGTCTTTAAAACAGAATTGTGAGGGAAAAATATTCACAAAATTAAAAATCCACAAAAGTTTAAATTTTTATTTTTATTTTTTTCAGAATTTAAAATTAAATTCCATAGTTCTGCCAAAGATATCATTCTCATTGCTGTAATGTTTGAAAATATTAAGTATTTGCTGTGCTGCCTTTAAGCTGCCTGAAAAAGATTTTACAAAAGCATATTACTTCATTTGCGATATGAACATTTCAGTAATATTTTGGGGTGAAATATGATTTGGAAGTGTTTTATAAGATTGATGCATGTATGTATCAGTGGCCATGGCTCACAACGTGTGTGTTTTTACAATCATCGTTTCACCCGAGACAGTGGCTGATGATTTCAAAACTCTCAGAAAAGGAACTGAAGATGGAAGTGTGATCTGAAACACACAGATTACCCATGATGCTCCAGCGCAGCGTTTGTGGAAGTACAGTGTTACTGAAACCTGACACTACGTCCTGGTGTGTGTGTGTGTGTGTGTGTGTGTGTGTGTTACTCTGCTATGGATGTTCAGGACTCTTTTGCAAAGTGTTTATTAACTTTTTTAAGTGATATTTTCTCTCTGTAAGCTTTTGAATGCACTAAAGCTTTATTAAAACTCTCTGATATTCCGTTACTGTCAAACAATAACACATTTTGTTACTAAGATGAGAGAGACTGATGTGTGTGTGTTATTTAGCTAAACGCCTGCGGTGAGATATATTTGTTGTTTTGTATTTAAAAAATGTGTAATCAAGAATATTTTATCTGCCCTTAAATATGCATTTGTTTGAGTATTAGAAACATGCTGTGTGTGTGTGTGTGTGTGTGTTTAGTCGGGCGTCAGACTGGACAATCTTCAACACTATGCAAATAACACTTTTCTTTTTTTGTTTTGTTTTTTTTGTAGCCACAGCAGATCAGTTACTGACTATCATGCGAAAACCTTATTGACTTTTATTTTGTTGCAAGGACAATATTATTTGTATGTAACCATGTTTTGTGGAATTAAAGGAAACACTTCAACTTTCTCATTAATGAGTGTTTATATTCAGTGCATCATCATAGCAGAGATGCCAACAAATCACCAGCAGTCTGCCTTTAACAGTTTCTGCTTTTAGTTCAGATGACACTAGAACACAGTGAGTGAGTCAGGTTTGTTGGCGAGGATGAAAGCGGTGTTGTTTCTGGACGGCTGATGGATGCATGTAATATTTCAGAAATAAGAAGAAATGTAGGAGCAGTAGATGTGCAGCTGCGCATGAGCACTAGAGGACGCTGCTCGTCTCTTACTGACAGCCTTTGACTTTAATTCTTCATCAAAACATGCAACATGAAGCTGATGCTGACGTCATACAGGTTCTTCATTCAATAAAATGGTAAACTATTGAAATTCTCTTTTTCACATCCTTTACGCCATCAAACTGAGAATTTAGTGAGAAAGGTTTTTAAATATTCTTTAAATATTTTTTTCATCATTAGAATATTCATTAGAACATTTTATTTTATTTAAATAAATTATATTTTATAAATAACAAACATACAGTAACATTTCATGAGACCGCTTCAAGAATTGTAATGACATCTGAGCATTTTCTCCTTTTATTATTATTATTATTATTATTATACTATTATTGTCATTTATTATATCATAGCAATTTTAAGTAATTTTATGAATACAAAACATACAGACATTTTTACAAATTATTGTTGTCATCATTATATTTCTTTTTTTAGTAATATAATGTAATTTTATGAATACCAAAGGCACTGACAGAATTCTATTGACATAGAACTGATCATTTTATAATTATTATTATTTTTGTAATCATTATTATTATTATAAATTTTTTTATTTTTGTTGTAATCATTAGAATATTATTTTTGTAGTATTGTCCATTTATTGTAGGCTAATTGTCTATGAAAAAAAATATTGAATGATTTTGACATAAGACCATTTTCTAAATATTTCTTTTAATTATTTTACTATTTAATCGTTATTATTATTATCATTTTATATGATCGTGTTATCATATAAAATCATAGTGTTATCATAGTTTATTTATTTAATTATAGCAGTAATGTAAAGTAAGTTTCTGGAGACATTAGTCTGTCCGAGTGTGTGATTGATCGGCGCGCGCGGGGTGGGGGAGCGCGTCGCGGGGAGGAGACGCCAGAGAGGCGCGTCGCGGGCGGAGCGGAGCGGAAGAGAGCTGCAGCTGCGGGGAGTAGTGCGCTGAACGCCGGTGGTCGCGGTTCTGCTCGCCTGAGACGGAGCGCACCGGACCGAACGGAAAGCGCCGCCGGTTCACCGAGAGTTACCGAGCAGAGACAGACATGGTGGAGAACAGCGGCAGCGGAAAAACGCAGATGGTGAGTCGGTGTAACTTAGTTAAAATGTTAATAATGTTGAAGTGTTGAGCTGTAAACATCCTCATAGAGCTGTGAACCGAGCACCGAGAGACGATCATCTGAACGAGTGTGTTTGTTTTTCTATCCGGAGAAAGAGCGAGAGCTAAAAAACAATATGCAGCCAAAAATCGTGACCCTGAACTACAAAAGCAGTCATAATGGCCATTTATTTTTACATTAATGTTTATGCATCATCTGAAAGCCGAATAAATATTATTTGCATTGACGTATGGTTTGCTAGGACAATATTCGAGCGAGAATCTGAGGGTGCACAAATATAAAGATTGAGGAAAATCGCCTTTAAAGTTGTCCAAATGAAGTTCTAAGCAATGCATATTACTAATTATTTTATATATATATATTTACGGTAGAAAATTCACAAGATATATTCATAGAACATTATTTTTACTAAATATCTTGATGATTTTCGGCATAAAAGAAAATTGCATCATTGTAGCCTATTGTTTGTTATTGCTACAAATATACCTGTGCTGTTTTTGTGCATAAATAATTAGAAAAAAGCCAGTATGACATTTTAAATAAAACACTGAAACTGTGTTTTCTTGTAAAACGTTGTCCAGTAATACTCATTTTATGTACAAATCATGTTTAGGGTGTATTAAAAAAATCTCATAGAACAACATATTTGCTTGTCATATAAGCACAATTTCATTAAAAGTGCAAGGAAGATTCATTTTATGTTGATAATGTTTACCGTATATATGAACAGTGAATGTTTTCATTGAATTCCTACAGTAAATGCACTTTCAGATACATGCATCTGTATCTGATGCAACATTTTAAGATATTTGTATAATTTTCACTTTGGAAAATGACAAGTATACGCATTATATTCAGTGCTCCCACCCTTTAAACCCACAGAAACCTTCTGTCATGTGAGGAGTTTCATTCTTTAGTCGTTTTATGAAGCTGTTTTTATCTTGGGAACCCACAAAGCTGGGATTTCAAGTTTTACTATCATCATGTTGACACACACACACACACACACACACACACATCTGAATGCACAAACATGCTGCTTTCATTAGGGGGCTCGTCTTTGATCCGCCGCTCAACTGTTTTTAGTCATGTTCTTCAAACCACATGATTCTCATGCCTGACTGTTCTACTCTATCTCCACTTGATTTTAAGGTGTCCTCGTTACAGTGCACTTATAACTTCAGCTTCTGAGTAATGTTAATTACCTACATGTACTTAATATACAGTAAGGGTTTGATTTAGTGTTATTTGCATGCAATTATGCATAACGTATTGTCATTATAATATTAAGTGCATGTAAGATATAACAAGGACACCTTAAAATAAAGTGTAATCAAACTCCTCAGTAAATCTGAGTCACTGAATCAAGTTTGTTTCGGTTCAGAAATGCTCCTGTGCGTGGTTTTAAAGGTTTTTTTAGTATGCACACTCAGAAATAAAAGTAGAAAAGCTGTCACTGGGGTGGTACTTTTTCAAAAGGTGCACTTTTGTACCTATTAGTTTAAAATATGTACACATTAAGGGAATAATATGTACCTTTACGGTATCAAAATGAACCATTTAGCTCCCTTTTGAAAAGATACCGCCCCAGTGACAGCTTTTCTACCTTTATTTCTGAGAGTGTATATTTCTGGTAAGTGAAGAAGGTGGTTTATTTAACCCGTCTGTCCTGCTGAACCGTATTTAGTTCAGAGCCGGGTGTTTGATCGTCACATAGTGCAGAAAACAAACACTGTATTTACTTTACTAATGAATTTTCAGGTTTTGACAGTTTCTCATTAAAGGGCTTTTGAGGTTTGCTTTACATTTTTGTGTTTTGCAAACAACTTTTGCTCTGTTTTAAGTATAAATGTGTATTATTTCATGATATTTAATGCGCTGTATTGTATTGTTGTTGACTGATATATTTGCAAGGATGTTATTTTGAGATTGTCAATTGATTCTATGCTTTCAAATACTGTGTAAAATACTAATGAATTGAAATGCAAGTATCTTTTTTCTATTTGCTGTGACTAACTGACCCATTAGCCACCTGCTATCAGCCTATTTTTTAGTATTAATTACCATGAGGGTTAATGTGTTTTATTGGCCGTGCATGTGCATTTGTAGTAGTGCATCTGTATATGTGTTAGAAAAATATATTATTTGTCTGTCGGCACATTCTTAATGCTTCCAAATCCATCCATCTTTTCTGCGCTAATGTTGTGGAGTTGGTGACATCAGCAGAATTTGCAACAACAGCCAAATGTTTATGTTTGCTAAACAGAAATGCATGCACATGATCAATGGATGCTGGATGTGGTGACCGACGGGGCGTGTGACTATCTGCAAACATCCTTATCATGTTGCCAAAACATTTGAGAGGGTAATAGTATTACTCAGCAGACGCTTTCGAAGAAATGTTTAACAGAGAGTGCACTTCTGTTGTTTTCCAAAGTAAACTCTTATAGTAGTAAAAGACCAGCCAATTAATTGATTCTTCCCAATCTATCAAGCGTTCTCGCATTTAAGGAATGGTTCACCAAAACAAATTAAGAAAACTAGCTGGAAATGCAATCAGCCTCAGGTTGTTCAAGATCGGGATGAGTGTGTTTCTTCATCAGATCTGGAGAAATGTGTCTCAGTAATGGAAGTGAATGGGTGCCGTCAGAACGAGAGTCTGATAAAAACATCACAATAATCCACAGCACTCGGTTAACATCTGGAGAAGACAAAAGATCAAACTAACCCAGCATTTGAAGATGTTTTATCTCGGATAACCTGAGGATTTACAGCATATTAATTTTTTGCTGAACCATTCATTTAATGTTTTCTTCAGCAGCGATATGTAGGTCTGTCACAATAATCAATATATCGACTTACTGCACAATATATATGCATGACCTCAATAGTGTTTGGTGATGCAATATATCGCCTATTATATTTACATAAAAATTAATGTCACCATATTTTTTTGCACCCATGTCTTTTGCATCTACTTCTACATAAGGTCATGAGGAGCTGGTTCAGATTTAAAGGTGCTTCTACTAAAAAAGGTTAATCTGCAGATATGGTCTTGTTTCTGGATCTGACGGCCGAGGAGTGCTTGTGTTTTCAGGAATAGCGTAAACCCTTCATTTACAGAGAAAAGAAGATCAGGGAGTAATCTGTAGATGGAAAAATCTCCATACAAGTTTTTCTTAGGCCTTTTGCCATTAAAGGTGTCATACAAACCCAGTTTTCCACAAGCTAATATGATTATTTAGGGTCTTAATGGAACGTTTGTAATATAGTTTGTTTTAAAATTTCTCAAAGATTAAATATTACCCTGTCATAAACAGCTCTCTAGAAATCACTCTGTTCTGTGTTCTATTGTTTACTATTATTAGGAAAGGTGATTTGCTTGTGTAGGTGAGGCTGGATCAGGAATGATTCACGCGAACATAAACACATTTCGGTTGATCAAGAGAGCGTTTC